>VDFB02338372.1:8602686-8781809 GCA_007258455.2 Sequoia sempervirens
AAATAAAAAATAAAAAAATGATAATTTTAGGTCATCTTATGCATGTCGTACATGACGATTTTTCAAAACGACAAATCTGCCTAATAAAAATTTAACAAAAAAATATATATATTCAATAAAAAATTACAAAAAAATATCAAGAACAAGCTTCAGTGAGTCATAAAATTTTTCCCAAAAGGATTTAGAAAAATACGATAATTTAAGTCAAAATATGGATGTCGTACACGTGCATGGTATGGTTAAAAAAATGACTTTTAAAGAGTGGTTTTTAGGAATGCCTAATAAAACTCAATTTGTACAATCTGGGTATTGAAATAAATTATATATTTGGAAACTAGACTCTGTGCACTACATTTTATGATTAGTGACTTTGTTAAAGAATTCATCTCTAAGTGCTTCAAATTTTAAGGTCAAATGTGTCGAATTCTGAAAATCAAGAAACTTCTTGCACACACCCATATCATAAATTTATATTTTTTCTTATTAGAATCCATTTCATCCATTCCCCACCTTTCCCCTTTCCTTTCTTAATGTTTCAAGCTACTTCATGCTAGTATAACTTTCATCTAAGCCTTAACTCCTCAACACTTTACACTTGACACTAAGTTATATTTTTGCACTAGATTTTTGCCATTTCCTTATCAAATATATTGTTTACATGGTATATTTGAAATTTGATCCCTAGAAAACTTACTCTCTTATTGGGATCATGAGTTTAGACATATCCTTATTTGGGTACCTCATAAGAACTCATAACTCCTAATTGAAGTGTTCTCAATCATTTCTACTAAGTTACCCAATAGAGACAAAATTTAAGATGTTCCTTTTCTTAGGTATGCTTTCCTTCGTATCCCTAATCCTTGATCCTTAACTTTGAATATTTCCTTCCATGCGATTTATCAAAATTAACATAACAAAATTCCTCTAATTTGTTACAAGGTATAAGATATACCTAAACATCAATCCCCATCAATTTTCACTATGTTACCTTATTGGGAATGTGAGTTTGGAATTTTTTGATTTGTATGACTTTAGAGATGAATTTCCTAGAACTGTCAATCCATCACCCCAAATAAATTCCTTCATATGCCTTTTTTGGGTTGATTTTGTTGTGATAGGCTCACGTATTTTCCTAGAGAAAGAAGTATCCTTGACTGCCAATTGTCAATACATTGAAAATCCTTGCACTTTATGTTTTTCACTCCAATTGACTTCTATGCATGAGTATAATGACTCAATAAGACTCTAAAACTACCTAATAATATTTTTCCCACCTACAAATAATTGTTATCCTAAAGACATAGATTCACATATACTTCTAATGATGGAAAAAGAGTTACCCATGTTCTTCACTAACTTGCAAGTTCATTAAATATTCCAAGGGGCACCAAAACTTTACCCTAAGTTTTGTAAACCTTAAACCCTGAACTATAAAATCTAAACCCTAAACACTAAACCATTCATTTTGTCCTACCCAACACCATAAAGTGAAATTTGGTTGTCTTAGGAAAATTCACCATATTTTATTCCCTTATGACATGTAATTTTGTCCTAGGATCTTACTACATGTACATCCCCTTAAGTTATCCTATTATCCTAAACCCTGAACTCTAATGTCTAAACCCTAAACCCTAAAGCCATCATTGTTTCTTTAAAGGCTCTTAATGAAATATGGTTGCATTGGGAAACTTCACCAAATTTTATTCACTTGATCCATGTCATTTTCTCCTAGGACCTCACTAGACGTAAATCCCCTTAAGCCATCCTGCCACCCTAAATCGTAATTCGATTTTCTTAAGGGGATCAAAGAAGTTCTTAAAATTTGGTGATCAAAGTTGCCATCATGATCTAGGTTGGTCTGTTGAAACAAGAGTAGATCTCAATCAACTTTTCCACAAGAAAATGTTCTTCACTAACTTGCAAGTTCATTAAATATTCCAAATTCTAAACCCTAAACCCTAAACACTAAACCATTCATTTTGTCCTACCCAAGATCATAAAGTGAAATTTGGTTGTCTTAGGAAAATCCACCAATTTCATTCCCTTATGCCATGTAATTTTGTCCTAGGATCTTACTACATATATCCCCTTAAGTTATCCTATTACCCTAAACCCTAAACTCTAAAGTCTAAACCGTAAACCCTAAAGCCATCATTTTTTCTTAGGCTCTTAATGGAATTTGGTTGCCTTAGGCAACTCCACCAAATTTCATTGCCTTATGCCATGTAATTTCAATATTGACCTATTAATACGCTTGCAAGTCCGTCATTCTCGATCTTGGCTCTGTATCACCCAAGAGAAGTACGTCTCGCTTGCGCTACACTTCTTACAATAAAAGCGTCTTTGAATTGCTGCCTCTTCAACGCTTTTACTTTGAATATCACCCTTCTTGAGCGAATTTCAATTTTCACCTATTCATACGCTTCCACTCCGTCCTATGTCTCTATATATATGATTTGCTTTCTTTATGCGTAGCTATTCTCGATCTTTGCTCTGTATAACTTAAGATATTCACCTAGCTTTTATTCCTCTATCCGTAAACCGATCACATTACTTTACATTAGATAAGGTTTGGCAGTTAGTATGGCGAGATCAATGCTTCTGAAAATCATGGTACTGTTGCTCGTGCTCAACGTTATGTTTTCTCTAGCGGTCTCTCCTCGATCTACCCGAAGGAAAAAGTGAATACAAATGCAGGCACGACCAACAATAAATCAATTGACAATTTATTTGAAATTGTGAAGATGTTGGCATCATGTACTAACTGTTCAGGCAACATTCCAGATCCCAATTGCTGCAAAAGATGAAACCAGGCTGCATGGAGCTATTGTGAATCCAACTCCCAAATTATTATTTTCCGCCATGGAAACTCAGGACACTCTTACATGATTTTCATCTTTTCTGGTCCGCAGTGACGGAGAAATATGATCGATAGTCACTGACACATTTCAAAAGCAAGAACGCTTTCATCCATCTGGATTGCGTAATATTTAATTATTTTCTCTGTCATCAAGAATATGCGTATTCAGTTTAATCAAATCTTAAATCTTAAATCTGGTACATTAAAGATTTCAGTGGACTTTTGCTAAAATTTGGAAAATGTCCATACATAATATCTAAAGTGTTACGAATTAATAAGATCTCATCCAAGCTTTAATGCAATCTATGTTATTCGTTTAAAGTAAAAGAAAATTATTTACGTATGATGTTGAATTCAAAATCAAGGAAAACTACAAGAAGTATAATGATGAAATAGAGCATTCCAAATTTCATTCATTTCAAAGATTGTAATAACCCAGTTAGCACAGACAATTAATGTGACTTGACCACCCGCAATCATGTAAAAACCTTTTCCTTTACGATATTGTTGATATTAAATTTTATATTATGTTATCTTTTTGCTCCCTTGGAGTGTTTTTGGTGCTCTTTCAATAATTTGTTTGAAGTATATTGGATGGGCCCTATTGAATCTCTTTTGTTTTTCTATGCTATATTTCTATTTCTTGAGGAAAACCTTAGTGCCCATATCTTTTGATTGAAGTTTCAAATTCTTCAATGGCAATGAGTTTGTAATATTGTTGTAATATGTTTGTGCTCTCTATCGTAGTCCTCTCCACATTTCATATTTGTGGATAATGGTTTGAGTGAGACCTTTCTTTCTTTTTTATTCATGACTGGTTATCAAATACTATAGATACAACAATCGACTAAGGTACACATATATTTACTTAATAATGTTTCATCATATTCCACAAAGAAATTGATGTGGTGCTATTTTTCATTTCATATGGAATTAGCACTTTCATTTTTATTAGGATTTGAGTCTATTGTTCAATTATCATCACTCTTTAATTGTAAATTATCAAACTTTTATTGAATATATATATATAAAGAGAGAGAAAGAGAGAGTTTCAATAATTTGTTGAGGGTTTTGCTTGTATGAATTCAAAGAGCATTTGCAATTCCATATAAAGTTGAGGAAACTCATCTTTGGGATTAAAAACTTGTTTCATATAAATATATTTCTATGTAATTTATTGTAATTTTATAATATTATTATTTAGGTACTACACTATAGTAAACTAGCAAGCTATGTTCTTAGTGAGAAATATTCGAAGTGAGAAATTTATTCTAGGTGCTATAGTTCTTAGGATATGATTTGTTTAAAATGTATTCATCTTATATTTCTCTATAATTTAAATTTCTATAGTGTCTCCAATCAACCTTGTTGATCTTGTAGATCTTAATACATAGGGTTCCCTCCTACTTTTAATTTTTATTTAACTATGCACAATCTATTAATGAGTTATGCCTCATCATCAAAATTTAAATTCATCCCTTGGTCTAGTTCTTAAGTATAGTATAGAATTATGGATAATATATTTGAGTGTCAACAAATGGTTTCATTGTCAAGGGAGGTTTGCATACTTATTTTACTATCTTTTGTGTCAATTTGATTGACGATACCCTATCAGAGGAAGAAACACCCCTTTTGCAAGATTTAGGATGATCTCTAATATTCAAGTTGTGTCTTCTTTGAGATGCAAAATCCACTAATTAATTGTTGATTCCTTTCCCTTGCTACTATCAAGTGTGACATATGAGCTCTTAGGTGCATTTCAAAGGTAGCTACAATACTTAAGTTAAATATTATTTCTTATTGTGACCTAGTTGGTATGTATACTTTTTTATGTACATTTTTGTGCTATATAGATGTATTGTTATATGGTTGAGGCACATTGTTGATTTTATTTAAAAAATGGTTCCATAGTGGAGCATTTTTGGGAAGATTATTCTTGTAGTCCAATAAATGATGAATATAAAGGCTATGCATATAGTTATGAGGTTTTACTTTTTAATGGTCTAAGTCATGATGAGTTACTCCTATCAAGAAGTAACTATTTCCTAGCATGAAATTGTTATTTTCATGCAAAATAAAATATGCTTGAATAATAGTTCTTTTAGTGAAAACAATAGGTTACTCATCTAAAGACCTAATAGATACAATAAATTCCAATTTAGATGTATCCTCAAAATTCCTAATATCATATCTAGTGGAATTGGAATTTATTATCCTCATTTTGATTCTAGTGATTGAGAATTAGGTGTTATGTATATGTAAGAATTTGGGTGTGTACAAGAAGTTGAGTACACTTTTTTGGCCAAAAAGAGGAAGTGTTTTCCCTGATTTTTAGAATTTGTCACATTTGACCTTAAAATTTGAAGCGCTTAGAGATGATTTTTTTTAAAAAGTCACTAATCATTGAATGTAGTAATCAGATTCTAGTTTCCAAATATGTAATTTATTTTAATACCCAGATGATACAATTGATTTTCAATAGGCATTTCTAAAAACCACTTTTTAAAAGTCACTTTTTTTAACCATGCCATGCACATTTACGTTATCCATATTTTGACCTAAATAATCGTAATTTTCTAAATCCTTTTGGGAAAATGTTTGTAAGTCATTGAAGCACGCTTTCAATATTTTTTTGTAATTTTTTTATTGGACATAATTGTTGTTTTGAAAAATCATCATGTATGTCATGTATAAGATGACCTAAACTTGTCATTTAAAAAAAAATAAATTCAAATTAAAAAAATTCTTTGAAGTACACTTTTGTTCAATTCATTTTTCAAAAAAATATTTTAATGAAAGTCATTAAAATACTAAAAATATCTGATATTTTAAGTTTATGGACCAGTTTCATTAGAAATTAATTAAAAAATAGAAAAAATAATTCAATTGTAAAAAAAAATACATATTTGGAATCTACACTGTCTCATCTATAATGGGTTTTAATTTCATAAAAAAAAATTGCAAAAAAGGTCTTCAAACATATGCCCAAAGTCACTATTTTCTCATGACATTAACATGACCTTCAAGTTGCAAGTCAAGCTAGGTCCAAAGCTTAGGTTCGGGTCTCCAAGCCTTTTCTCGAACCAAAAAACAAAGCAAAAACTCGACCAAAAACTAAAATTTTAAAAAATAGGATCCTATTTCATAAAAAAATATTTTTTATACTTTAATGAAATGAGATCCCATTTTGCAAAATGGGATCTCATTTCTTAAAAGTTTAAAAAAAAGAAAATTTTATGAAACAAGCTGTTAAGAAATGGGATCCCATTTTTTAATGGCTCATTTTAAAATAAGACCCCATTTTTTAACGATTCATTTTAAAATGGCCTGTTTAAAAATGGGATCCTAGTTTTAAAGAATGGAATCTTGATTTTAAAGAATGGGATCCTAGTTTTAAGTAACGAGATCCCAATTTTAAAGAATGGGATCCTAGTTTTAAAGAACAGGATCCCAATTTTAAAGAACGAGATCCCATTTTTTAAAGAACATGATCTTAGTTTTAAAGAATGGGATCCCATTTTTAGCTCAGGACCCCAAACCTAAATGAGATATCATTTATTAAAAAATGAGATTATGTTTCATTGAACCTAATTTCAATATTTTGGCTAAGGCCAAAACTTCCAACTTAAGTGGACTCAACTTTGTGTGTGTACCCATTTGTTAGATAGAGGAATGATTTTAAAATATTTGATAAAGATGTTAACACTTTTTTAATCACTCTTGGGTGATTCATAGGACTCATACAATGGTTTCTTGTGTCATTCCATTTCCTCTTGGGACAAATTTGAAACCTTTGTTATTGATCCCAACTACTCAATTTAGAAGATATCTACTATGTGTAGAAGTAATCATGAATTAATTTATGAATTCATTACTAGCTTTGATAGGTACATAATTGATATCTACTCATGATAAGAACTTTAATCTTAATTTTGTGATGAAACTATAATCACATAGCTCTTTTCAAGATCTAGAAAACCATAAATTTGGTGACTTTATCCTTGGATATACACACATACCAAATCGGTCTTACCACTTAATTATCATAACTGATGTGACCATATTTTAGATAGACCACATAAATGTAAATGAATTGGGACCTACAACAATGCCAAAATAGAAATAACACCAATCACACAACCCCTAGTACTACATACTCCTATTTACATGAAATTTTTAGCATAGAGAACAAGTAAAGAATTGCAATAAACTGTCCTATCCAAAATACAAGCAACAATTAAGATAAAACAAAAGCTTAATGAATATTGATAAAAAAAATAATATTCTCAACAAGCTAACCCTCATTGCACCACAGTAAGGTTGTTGTGCTCAAGAATTATGGATAAGAGTGCCTTCCGTAGTTTCATAAGGTTGAATCTCAAGGAGTGATGAAAATGCCCTAGGTTGGGGCCAATTTATAGATTTTTGCTCATAAGATTGGATGGGTAGGATTAAAAGTGAAGATTAGGGGCTCAAATTGGTTGATACCTTTGAGGAAATGAGAGGATTATTTTTTTCCTCACATAATTTGTGCAACTGTATGGTAGAGGGATTGAGGGAAATTAATGGTGGAGATCCACTTGGGAAGATTGGATAAACAAGATGGAAAATGGTACTTGTCTACTTGATAGTGATGGGCCAGTCCTTGACCAAATCGTTTACATGTCTCCAAAATTCAAACTTCACAATATGTGTAAATCCACCAGCATCAACAAGGAAACTAATTAAGAAAGAAAAAACACTTCTCATGCAAAGCACCATCTCAAAGTGAGAATCTAACTTGAGATGATAGAAATTTCTCCAACCTCCAATGCCTCAAACCTCCAATGTGATGTCTCAAAGTACTAATCCATTCTTAGTAATATCAAAAAAATCTTCATCTAGTGGATCCTCATTCTCATCCTCAATACAAACTAAGTTACCTTCACTTGAATGATCTTTGAGTTTTATTTTAAGAAGATCATTGGCTCAAATTCTACAAAACCAAACTGTTCAATCATTTTTATTATAGTAGAAACATGCAATTTCCCCTTTTATATGTGTGTCTGGCCTTTTATTATTGCTTCATGAATATAATGCAGTCTCCTATTGAACAACAACTTTTGTATAGACTTTTATATTTGTTCTCCAACATCCAGCATCACAAACCTCCAATGTGATGTCTCAAAGTACTAATCCATTCTTAGTAATATCAAAAAAATCTTCATCTAGTGGATCCTCATTCTTAGATCCTCAATACAAACTAAGTTACCTTCACTTGAATGATCTTTGAGTTTTATTTTAAGAAGATCATTGGCTCAAATTCTACAAAACCAAACTATGCAATCATTTTTCTTATAGTAGAAACATGAAATTTCCCCTTTTATATGTGTGCCTAGCCTTTTATTATTGCTTCATGAATATAATGTAGTCTCTTATTCAACAACAACTTTTGTATAGACTTTTATATCTGTTCTCTTCTATTTTGCTAAAAGGACTGAAATTATATCTTCTAAGGTATAAGAAATTATTTGACTAAGCTTTAAAATAAAATTATTAAATTTTGAAGGAATTTTTTTTAACAATATAGCTCTAGCATCATCATCATCTACTAGAGCCTTGAATTTTTCTAATTTCCTCATAAGAGATCTCAAATTACTTATGTGATTTGACATTGTGATTTCATCTTCTATTATAAACCTAAATAATTGAAGTTTTAGGGAATTTTTTTTATTAAGTTCCTTTTCACCAAAAAAATTATTAAGATCATCCCAAATTTCTATTGATGAAATTTATATGTTGCAAGGATTCTACTGGTTTTGTCATTGATGTTAACAGTTGTTGTTATTGGCCATTGATGTCAATAGTATGGATATGGTTGGTGTTGTCAAGTGCTTATGCTAGTATGGATGAGTTGTGATACTATCATAAGTGTTTTCATTGATGTCCTAATGGATAAGAGTTGCAGTTGTTGTAGGTTCACTTGGTTTCCAAGTGTTTTTTGAGAAAATTTAAATCTAAGAGTGTGTAGTATGATAGAGGTGTGTTCAATTTTGTGCTCCACATTTATTCATGGTTGAAGATATTCTTCTATGATTTGGATATGATAATCAAAGGTATTCAGAGGTTCTATATCCAAAATTCTAGGTTTTGGATCATTCTACAGTAAAAGTTGTTTTTGATAGTTTATCGGTCTATGTAGAAGGTTGTATGGGAGAAATGAGAGTTCTCTACATTTCTTCCCAGTAAGGTTTCTGTGAACCCCAATCCTAGACCTGCACAAACATAGCAAACAAACACAATATCAGATTCATATGCAAGTTGTGGATGCCAAATCTGCATATGCTTAAACCTTAACATAATATTATCATGTTAGTCATTTGAAACACATTAAATTAAACATCCCTATGAAATACTTAACCATGCTAAAGTATGAAAAATAAATAGAAAAAAACAACTAATTGCAAGCATACGAAAACATTATCAAACCCCTATCTCTTAGTGGATTGGTGCTTCTTTGATGTGGAAAGAATCCCTTTACCAATCCTTAACAAGCTCCTAGATGGTGGATGATGCAAGATGATATGTGATCAAGTTGCCTAAGATTGTGGAAGATTAAATCAATAGAGAGGGTCTCTATTTATAACAAAGAAGGATATAATAATTCCAAACATGGAGGATGTGGGACTAAAGATCAACCAATGACAAGATGCCACTTGTCAACATGTGAGAGGTTGAGGAATGAGCACATTTTGGTCAATGTGTGAAAGAGGGGGAGATTTGAAATTTGAATTTGATGAAAAGATGAGTTAAATTCTAAGTTTGACTTGTGCAAGAGACATGGAAGAGACATGTAAGAGCTCTTAAATTCTTTGTTGGATGTACACATCAATTTGGGGGGAGATTCAAATTTGGAAGAATATTCTCTTTTTATGCCATGTTAAGAGAAAATGGAGAATTTAATAAATCAATAAATTGATTTATTTGTGCAAGTGGGAAAAGCTAGAAGATGTGATGGGTGATTAGGATTAGATTAATCATGATTTGATTAATTTAAGTGAAGATTAGCTGATTTTGACTTTTTGACATAGATACTTGGATTTATTTAAATCAAATGAAATTGATGCATTAGTAATTTAATTAAATAAATTTGATTTATTTAATTAAATGAGGAACATTTGAAGATAATTAAATAAAATTAATTTATTTAATTTAGGGAGTATGACTTAGGATTTAATTAAGCAAAAGATGATTTATTTAATTAAAGAGGGAAAATGATGATAAAGGGATGATTAAGGATGACATGGAATTAGTTAATCTGGATTAGATGCATGATGCCAATTTTGCATGTCTACACAAGTTAGAACTAAGATTCCCCATAAAATTCATCTACAATTCTCAAAATAGGAAATAAATGAAGAACAAAACAAGAAAAGAAATTTAAATCCTATTTAAGCATGCAAACTCTCAATCCCATGGGGGAACTGGTGCCATTTTGATGTGGAAAATAGCCCTTTCCCAATCCCTTGTAAGCTTTGTGATGACTTGATAAAGAGTTGATGATTTCCTTGGATAAATTCTTGCACAACCTAGCTATGAGATGATAAAAAATGGATGAAGAATGGATAAACTTCACTTCAAAAGATGATAATGACTTTGGCTCCCATACTCCTCAAATGAGCATTATGAATTTACATTGATTGTGGCTCCTTCAACAAATGCAAAAGGCCTCTATTTATAGAAAGAAGGATGGAGGATTTGAAAGATATGGAGGATGTGGGAAAAAAGATAAGCCAATGATAAAGTGCCACTTGTCATCATGCTATTGAAGAAAGATGGAGCACATTTTCATCAATGTGCCAAAGAGGGGGAAATTTGAAATTCAAAAGATGGCTTGAAGAATGAGAGACAAGATGGAGTTAATATCACTTGGCTCAAGAAAAGGACATGTAAGAGGCCTTTAATGCCTTGTTGGATAGACAAGTACTTTTGGGGGGAGACTTCAAATTTGAAGAATATTCCATCCTTTGATGCCTTTTTGAATGAAAAAGGAGATTTAATAAATCAATTAAAATGATTTTCATGACCAAGTTGCAAAATCTAGAGGATTTGATGGATTAGTGTATGAATTAATCAAGATTTCATTAATTAATCAAGAATTAATCAGGATTTGATTAATTAAGAGGGAGATGAGTTGTTTTGACAATTTGATTTAGATTTTTGGATTGATTTAAATCAAAATGAGAGGAATAATGATTTTAGACTTAATTAAATAAATTTTGATTTTTTTAATTAAACATGATGACGTTAGTTTTAAATCAAATAAATATAAATTTATTTAATTTAAATGAGATGACTTTAGAGATTAATTAAATAAAATGAATTATTTAATTAAAAGATGGACTATATGATTAATTAAACAAATATAGTTTATTTAATTAATAGGAGATAATGACTTAATCAAATAAAATTAATTTATTTAATTAAGAGATGAAATGTGATGAATTTAATTAAATAAGATTATTTAATTAAATGATTAGCAAAGGAGATGATTCAGGATGTAACAGTGTTAGTAAAATTAAGATCAAGCGTATAGGATCAATCGGTACATTTTACGTGTCTACAGTTTCCTATATTGTGGATTTAGTATGTGATTATATTGTTTGTATCTACTTTCCCTTGAGGTTTCAAGTGCTGAGGTGTTAAGAAATGTTGGTTAGTGAGTTGTGTTGTGTGGTAGTGTGTATGGTTGCACAAAATGATGGTGTTCTTAGCTTCAGGTGGTTCTGTAAGAGTTGCAAAATATTCTAATGATGTTGGAATAGTCTAAGATGTGTGATGTTATGGAGGATTGATATGTGGTCCGTGTTATTTGGAGAAGTGTGTATGTGGTCACTTGCAGTGTTCATTCAGGTTTGGTTGACTTGGCATGCTAGCACTATTTTTGGAGGTACATTATGGATTGTGAATTTGTTGAGTAGTGTGGTGATGTAGTTTGGGGTCCTAGTTAACCCTTGGTGTGGTCATCCTTCACTTCATTCCATTGTGGAGGTGTTTGGTGCCAACCTATTATGGTGTTGCATGTTTTAGATGTATATGTTTTTTTAAGGTTGACCTAATTAAGATGGTTTAGGTCATAGATAATATGTAAGGTGGGTAAATTATTTGAGATGAGTGTGTATCTATGGTAGGGATCAAAAATATGTGAATTTTATTGTTTGGTGATATGAGTGTGAGGTTAATGCTTATGACTTTGAAGCAGTGAGTAGAAGGGTTTGCATTATTAGTGTGCTTGAAGTTACTAGACGAAACATGAGATGAAGGTTGCAGATGGAATAAATTTTAGTTGTGGATTTCTCTTATTTCCTTGAGATAGTGAACCTCTTTGTAACAATCTTATTATATATTCTTTCTTCTTATTAGTGAGTCACCCAATAGTGATCCCTTCTTTTTTGGGTAGTGAGCCCTTGGAATTCAGCCTAATTGTATTTGTTGTTGCAATTCATATATATGTGATCTAATCTTCACCATGGGTTTTCCCTTCTTTTATTTTCCATGTAAATCTAGTGTTCTTATGTGTTTGCATTACTATTTCATATTTTTACATTCTTCTAATGAATAATAAGGGTTTAAGGGCTAATAAGGGTTTGAATGATATTTATGGATTGAATTTTTTAAGTATATAATTGATTCACCCTCTCTCAGTTGTCTTGTGCATCTTACAATTGGTACCAAAGTTGTGGTTCCTTGAAGAAAGTTTAACCACTTGAGGTAGATCTGGATGGTGCACATGAAGGGTGTCAAAGGTCCTATGTTGGATGGAATAGATTATGCTTACTAGAAAGCTAGGATGGAGTCCTTTCTTGTCTCTATTAGATTTGGTGTCTAGAACTCAATTGAAAAAGGGTGCACTATGCTTATTGCTAGTCCAACAAGTGATGATAAAATCAAGGACTTTGAGAGCAATGGTAAAGCAAGGAATGCTATTCTATGTGTTCTCTATGATTTTGAACTTGTAAAGGTGATAAGTCTTAAATCTACTAAATAGTTTTGGACAAAGCTTGAGAGAATTTATAAATGAGATGATAATGTCAAACAAGAAAAGATGCAAAACTACAAAGCCAACTTTGAAACCCTAAAGATTTCTGAAGATGAAGATATTAATTCCTACACACTTAGAGTGGATGAAGTTGTCAATGTCAACAATGGTCTTGGTGGTAAGCTAGATGAAAGTAAAGTTGTGATAAAGGTATTAAGAACTCTTCCCAAATCTTATAGTTCTAAAGTTTCTTCTATTGAGGAAGCTCAAAATTTGGATAATTATTCTAGAGATTAGATGTATGGTTCTTTAACTTATTTCGAAATGAGAGGGTTTGGTTAAGATACTACAAGTAAAGAAACTTCCTTTAAAGTCTGTAAAGTGGAAAAAAAATGATGAATCAGATCCATATGATCTTGATGAGATGGAAGAAAATTTTGTAAGGAGATTGAAAAAGAGCACTAGAAAATATAGAGGTACATTAACCTTTTAAGTGTTTCAATTATGTAAATATAGGTCATTATTCTTCTAAATTTCCTTGATCAAAGTTGAAAATGAAAAACATAAGGATTATAAGGGAAAATTTGTTAAGAAGAGTTATTATGTTGAAAGAGACAATGGAGTATCTGATGATGAATCTAACTATCCCAATGAGGACATTGATTAATGCATGTTCATGCTTTAAATGTTGGGATGAATTCTTCTAATATTGAAATTATACATGTGAAGGAAAGTTCTTCGATAACAAGTCATAACATTGAAGGAACTATGTTGAATTCTTTTCATGCAAGACAAGAGAGGAATTAGTAGATAATTGATAGTTGATGATCAAATCATATGACAAGTGATAAGAGTTATTTTTTTAAAATTTAAAGGTATGATGGTGGTCTTGTTAATTTTGGTGATGATATTTTTTCTAGGATTTGTGGAAAAGGTTTAAAATTAGTTTTGATGCAAAGCATAAAATAGATGATATTCTTTATGTCAATGGTCTTTGACATAATCTGTTAAGTGTAGAAAAGAAGTGTAGAAAAGGATATAATCTTGTGTTTCAAGATGTTGGTTGTGAAAATAGAAAAGAAAGCTATGGAACACTTTGGTTTCTACCAGAACAAAGATGATGGAATAAAATATATCAGATGTTTATTAGAGAGAAGAAATTCATATTGTAGTCTACATTCTTAATAGCTCGATCAAGCAAGAATGAATAGTTCAAAGACTCCCTATGAGTTATGGTATGGTAAACCTCCTACTATAAATTGTTTCAATTTTTTTCGAAGAAAATGCTATATCAGAAGAGATGAAGAAAACATAGGAAAGTTTGATGTAAGGTCTAATGAAGGAATCTTCCTTGGATACTCTACAAGAAGCAAATATTATTGGTGCTATAATAAATGGTTGAAGATGATTATTGAAAGTATAAGTGCTAAGGTGGATGAAGAACCATTGTAGAGTTCGATACTAATAGAGGGATATGAATATGATGAATCCCCTTGTAGTGAATAAGAAAAGGATTAATACAAAGGAAAAGAGATGATAGTTGAGGAGGAAGATTCTCTAGAAAAGATCCCTCGGACTCCTAAGTATGTGTAGAAGAACCATTTTGAAGATTACATCATTGGAGATAAGGGAAAAGGTGTGTTGACAAGTAAGGAAGCAACTATGACAAAGGAACAAATAATTTTTTATTTACTTTAAGAGGTGGAACCTAAAATAGTGATTGAGTCATGCAAAGATGAGAATTGGATTAAGGCTATGAAAGAGGAATTGAAACAGATTGAGAAGAATTGGACTTGGGATTTGGTCCCAAAACCAACAAATAAAAATGTAATATGAACTAAGTGGGTTTTAGGAACAAATTGAATGAGGATGGAAAAGTTGTCAAGAACAAGGTTAGACTTGTGTGTAAGGGCTACTCACAAGTTGAAGGAATAGATGATGGGGAGACATTTTCTTTATTGGAAAGGATGGAAGCCATTAGATTTTTTTTTGGATTTTTTAGCACATAAAGAATTCAAAATATATGAGATGGATATAAAGTCTCCACTCTTGAATGGTGAGTTTGAAGAAGAGGTAAATTTAACAACTAGAAGGATTTTAGTTATCAGATAATGATGATATGTTCTACAAATTGAAGAAATAATTGTACGGACCGAAACAAGCTCCTAGAGCCTTGTATGCAAGTTTAGATAAGTATTTGTTGCATCAAGGATTTAGGAAAGGTACTGTAGATAGCAATCTTTACTTCAAGGTTGAAGGAGAACAAATTTTGAATGTGGTAGTGTATGTGGATGAAATTATCTTTGGAGGAAATGAACGTATGTACAAGAAGTTTTCAAATGAAATGTAGAAAGAGTTTTAAATGTCAATGTGTTGGGAGATGAATTTCTTCCTTCGATTACAAATTAGTCAATAAAAAAGGTGTACTACAGAAAAATGGCTCTTGGACATTTTCATGGTCTTTTAGGTCTTTCTCTCATGATGGTTGATCTATTTTGCTTTGATTTAATGTTGTAATGTGACTTTTGTATCCACATTAAGTCCTAAAAAATTCAAATTATGGCATATTGTGAAGGTTTTGTGAAGTGTTGTAACATATTTCTACACTTTTCTAGATTCTTATCATTACAATTCACCTAAAAATCACCTTTTCATCACTTATCAAGTGCTATTTTCAAGTGTTGTAAAGACTTGTAACAAGATTTCACACTTTTCTAGGCTTAATTTCACTATTTACACCTTTCTTATGCTTTATTTGACCCCTTTATGCACTCATAAGGTTTAATTAAGTGTATTTTTGAATGTAAACCCCATAAATAACAATAAATGCAAGATAATTCCTGACACCCACTTACAAGTCCAAGGTGGGGCCTATTCGCCATGGGTGGCCAATGAGTCCCTCTTAGCTCCAAATTCAAAATATTTCAAATTTTCTTTTGGGATTTTATTCAAAATTACCTTATGTCATCTTGTGATGTTATATTATTGGGTTACTAAGGCACAATTGTGTATAAATAAGTGTTTTTATCCTCATTTTCCATCTCCTAATCTCACAATTTTTTCAATCCTTGAATCATCCATTCAAACACTTTGCATCATTCAATAAAGCATCAATTAAGCATCTCAGAGCAGCCATTGATATATCTTCAAATTTATTCAACAAATTTGTGGTCAGTTTAGGAAATTTGCATGTTGTTTATTCATCTTTCCTTTTTCATTTCATTTCATTTCTTCATTAACGGTTTGATTACCAAAGTGGGATTTGACCAAGGAAAATCCCTATAACCTAACCCTTAACCATTTTTTCCTTTTTGCATGTGTGTTTGAAGACTTGTGTGTGCAAATTTATCAAGAAATTAGGTGTTAAAAGGTGGTCAAGAAGTCAAAAAAGTGTTTCAATTCAACTACAACATATTTCAAGCTTGGAGACAACCTACAGTCTGTTTTCTGCAAATTTGACTTTGTCAACCTGATAAGAAGACAAGTGTAGATCTGGTGCTACAGAATTAGTCCCTAATTTCACAAAAATTTTGGAGAGGAATGATTCACCATTAGTGGATAATGAGTCCCACCTTAAGACTGAAAAAATAAACTTTGTCAAATTTTGGATCTCGACAGTCATAAACCTATTTTTAGGACTTTTTGCCAATAACAAGACTGATTCACCATTAGTGGTGAATGAGTCCTACTGGTGATCTTCATTGATTTTTTTCAGCATTTAGGACACTCTAGATTCATCACCTAATTCCTAGGTGCACTATGTTTAGCCTTGTTTAATTATCTTTACATTAGTTTATATCTCCATTGTGTTTTCTGGATATCATATTGTGTTTTCAAACACCACATATTTTTTAGGTTTTGCATTCATAATCAGTCAATTACATTTCTTACTTGCATTTAGATCATCTTATTTAGCCTTAATCACATCATACATAAATTAGATTGAGTGAACCACATTTATTTTGAGGGTTTATCTCTATCCTTTAAGGTGAAAGATCCTAAGAGTTCAAGAGTAGCCTATATACCAACTCAAAATCTATGGTTCATTTTGGTGAACCTACATATTGAGAACTTTATCTTTCTGATTTCAATTTCATCTTGCATCCTAGGTTTCATTTGCATCAACATTTAATTAGGTTTTGCTTTTTTTTGCATCTTGGGGTTTCTCAAATTGCATTAGTGAAAGACTTATTTAGACTTCATTTTTGCATATCATATCATTCAAAATTTGAAAATTTGCATTTTCATCCTTACTTTGCATTTGAAAAGCATTTAAATCACTTTAAATTTTCTGAAAAAACACAAAAAAATATATGTGCTGTTGAAAAATGGCCCCTTGTCATTTTCAAGGCCTTTTAGGTCTTGTTTCATGGTGTTAGAACTATTTTGCTATGATTTTATGTTGTGACATGGCTTGAACATGCATATTAAGGTACTAAAATTCAAAGAATGACATCATGTGAAGGTGTTGTGAAGTGTTTTAAGACATTTCTACATTCTTCTAGACTCTATTCAGTTCAATTCACCTAAAAATCACCTTTTTATTCATTATTAAGTCCTATTTTGAAGTGTTGTAAAGTCTTGTAACAAGATTTAATGCTTTTCTAAGAACATTATCACTATTTATCCCTTTCTCATGCTTTATTTGACCCCTTTATACCCTCATATGTCTTAATTAAGTGTATTTTTGAATGTTATCCCGATAAAAAACATTAAATACAACATATTTCCTAGCACATATTTTTAGGTCCTAGTTGGGACCCATTCACCATGGTTGGAAAATGAGTCCCCCTTGGCTCCAAATTTAAACATTTTAAAATTTACTTTCCAGTTTTTATTCAAAAACACTTTATGTTAGCCTGTGATGAGGTATGAATGGTTAACTAAGGCACACGTGTGTATAAATATGTGCTTTTCACCTCATTTTACAACCTCCTACAATTCTCCAACATTCATACATCATATTCAAGCATTCTGCAACATCAATTCAAGCAATATTCAAACACTTTGGAACATCAATTGATATTACTTCAAACTTGCATTATCAAGAGTTAGGTAATTTGATAGCTATTGCATGTTATTAGTTTATAATTCTCTTTCCTTTCATTATTTCTTTAAGGGTTTGATTACCAAAAGTGGGGTTTGACCAAGGAAAACCCCTATTTGCTAACCTTTAACCATTTTCCCCCTATCGCATGTGTGTTTGCAGACCTAGGTATACAGATTTAACAAGCCTTTTAGTGTTGAAGATTATTTTACAAGTCAACTAGGTTCTTGAAGTCAACTCAAGGCTATTTCAAGCTTGGATAAGGTTTCTTTTCCGTTTCGTGCAGAATTGACTTCAACAACCCCACAATCAGTGATTTCTAGATCTAGTGTTGTAGAGTTGTCCCCTAATTTTTCAAAAATTTGGAAGAGGACTAATTTTCCACTAGTGGAAAATGAGTCCCACCTTAGGACTAAAAATCTGAATTTTGTTAGATTATGGATCCCTACAGACAAAAACTTGTTTCCAACACTTTTTCAACAAGAGGACTAATTCACCACCCTGGGCAAATGAGTCCCACTATGAAAAATAATTGATTTCAACTAGCATCCACAACATTCCAGATTCATCATACTTCACCCAAGAGCACTTTGATTTAACTCATTTCTTTCTGTTCAACATATTTTCTTCATTTACTTCATTGTTTGCATATCACAACGTGTTTTCAAACATAGCTTTAATTTCACTTTTGGATTCATATTTAATCATTTAGATTAGAAAAAATTTCACATAATATAATTTGAATGAACAAGTTTGCATTTTTGGCCCTACCTCTCTCCTTTTAGGTGAAAAATCCTAGAACAGTTAGAGAAGTCCTAAAGAGCCAAAAATCAATGGTTCATTTTTGGTGAACCCGAATTTTGAACACTTTGCATTTCTGAGTTTATATTGCATCCTAGATTAATTTTTCATTAACATTCAATTAGAATTTTTTTTTTGTTCTTGCATTCTAGGAATTCTCATATTGCATTAGTGAAAACTTCATTTAGAGTTCATTTTTGCATTGCATCTTATTGAAAAAATTAAAATTGTGCATTTTGCATCTTTGATTACATTTTGTACAGCATTATATTTATCTTCAAATTTTTGAAAAACACACAAAAAATATCATATCGTGACTCATTAGCCACCTTGGGAAAATCAACCCCTCTACACTTTTTACACAACATTTATGGCATTTTTTGGCATCTGTCCGCATTTCTATTTTTTGTAGTTAGATTTCTGTTACACTTAGCAGAATTTATGTTATTGAAATTTTAGATGTCTTAGAATAGCTTGCATTTTTATTCACCTCTCCTTTGTGTTACTTGTATGAGTGTTTGGTGCCCCATTGATAATTGTGATCACCTTGCAAATCTGCACACAACCTAAACTCTATTTCATGGGTTAGTTCATGCAAACTCACTAAATACTACTATGAAATAATGCATGAAACCTCTGAAACAAGATAACAAAATAAAACTACTTAGAAGCATGAAAGAGAAATGATACACAACTATTCCATAGTGGATTGGTGTCACTTGTGAGAAGTGACCCTTTCCCATTCCTTGACTAGCTCAATGATAAAATGCCTTGAAGATGGAGTGAAGTGGACAAAATTAGATCTCAATTTAAGAGAGTAACTTTGCATGAAGATTGTGGATGGATTTTTGAAGAATAAGCCTGCTATTTAAAGAATCTCAAGTTGAAAGAGTGCCCAAAAGAGAGCAATGTGGGATAAAGATTTAACCAATAAGAAGGAGCCACTTGTCACCTTGTGAGTGGATGGAGGATGTGCAAGTTTTGGTCAATGTGCCAATAAATGAGAGTAGTTGGCCTTTTCAAATTAAAATTTGGCTTGTTGGAGGGAGAAAAAGAGACTTAAATGCCAAGTGGGGGACATGTAAGAGGGGAGTTATTGCCATGCTATAAGGGACAAGTCAACTTGTTTTCAAATTCAAACTTGAGGAACATTTTCCAAAGATGCCTTGTTGAGGGAAAATGAGGATTTTAATAAATGAATTAAAATTCTTTATGTGTGCAAGTGGGAAAAGCTAAAGAATGTGATGCGTGATTAGATTAGATTAATTTAGGATTAGGTTATTTTGACCCATTTGACTTAGATACTTTGATTTATTTAAATCAAAAGGGAGGAATATAAATTTTGAGATTTTAATTAAATAAAGTTTGATTTATTTAATTAAAAGGATGATGTTAGGCTTAATTTAAACAAAGTTGACTTATTTAATGGATGACCTTAGGAGATTGAAATTAATGAACTTGATTTACCTGATGAATAGATGAATGTGAATGATGCTAATTTCATATGTCTAAAGTTTTCCCCTCTTTGAAGCAATGCATTTGCTGCATTGGTTTAAAGAATAAACTTGTTGTGATCAAAATTCAGATCTTTTTTGATTTTTTTAGATGCCCCATTGGAAAGAAGTACACTAGTACATTTCCCCCTCGAGAGATTGAATGAAAATATTTGATTTGAGGGTCGATCTCACCATCAAGATGTTCAAGATGGATGTATGGATGGTTATGATGATGATGCAAATGAGATGGTTTTAAGATGCTTAGAATAACCAATCTATATTATCCTAAACAACTTAAAATGATGATGTAATGCATGTGAGATGGATTAGATGGATGATGTGATATGCTATGATTATGCAATGGATGTTTTATGCAAATGTATGATTTATGAGATGCATAGACCAATAGATCTATATTATGATGCTGAACATGCATGTGAGATGATTTGTAGAATGTTGATGGTTTGTGGATGTAGGATGGATGCACTGGTGATGATGATTAATTATTCATGATGTGATGTTAGTGCAAAAAAGAAGAAATGAGAAATGAGATGATGACAAGAGGATTCAACGAGCCAACTTTATGAGAGATGATGATGAGAAATGGATGATTTTCTTATCAAGAATTGGGATTTTGAAAGGGCCAATTTCTTTATGTTTGATAACACACATAAGCACGATGCATCAAGGTATAAAGAAATAGGATGGTGTTGCACTTAGTGTGATGAACTTTGACTCGATAAATAGATATGAGTATTCTTGTTCACACCTGACATACGAAAACCTTGCTAGGATGCACTTTAGAAGTTTCAAACATCTCAGACCAAAACACGGAAATGTATAACCTATCAATGCAATAGTCAACAAGCTACCCAAAACACCCTCCATACATATCTAACAAAGCAAGTATTTGCCAAGTTATATTACAAGAATTTCCAACAATCACAAAAGACAAAATATAATGATCGTTGCCCCATTCCTATCTCTCTAAATCCATTTATTTGGACATCATCGAGAGGTTATTGGAATGAGCGCAATGATAAGCCAAAAGAAAAAGATAAAGTAAACAAACAAGATGATGTTCCTCAATATTGCTAACCAAAATGAAATGTGTTTCTAAAGATAAGAACTGAAACTATTTGCAAAAGATAATGCCCATTGTAGGAAGGATTCATCGTAGGACATGTTAGTGGATGGCAGCACGTCATTTCATTTATCCAAAGTGCTCTTTCTAATAAATAATGCCCATTGTAGGAAAGATACATCCTAGGACATGATGTTATCAGATGATTGAAAATGGGACTGATTGGATGATAGGCTATTGACACAAATAGTTGACCAACTTGTTTTATGTATTGACTTAGACCTGAGACTTGACATTTTTTGGATTTCACTTTTTTTTCACCTGATAGACTTGTTTCCAATTGTTTCACCAAAGGTTGAGGATGATGATCATTTATTATGAGTGATGTTATTGTGGTTGTAAGAGAGACTAGATGGATGGATATTTTCAAATATTTGGATGTTTTTGATGTTTTGAAATGTTTTGAGGCTATTTTTGGTATTTTTTGAGATTTTCAAATGTTTTGATTTTAGGTTTTCTAATGTTTTTGGGGATTTCTGATATTTTGACCAAGAGACTAACCTAAGGACCTATCCTAGGGGCCTCAGGGGTTGATCAATAGATTAGCCCTGCCTACATTATACACATAGAGACCACGTAGTTCAACTGATGACTTGACTGATTTACAGATGACAATATATATGATGAATTATCAATTTATTATGATGGACTCCTAAAGGATTAACCTAAGTGTCTCGGGGGATGATCAAAGATCAACCTTGCCTACGTTCAAGGCTCAAACACCCATAGTTCAACACGACGACTCTTTTTTTGACTCTTTGACTGACTTTTTGACCTATTTTGGGATTTTGATATGTTTTGAATTTTTTTGGATTTTGGTGATTTTTTGATGTTTTTGGATTTTCTTATTTTCTGGTATTTTTTGGATTTTATGACATTTTAGGATTTCAAGAATATACATGAATTTGATCCAATGAGAACATGCCCCCAACATGATGCAATAGACTACTCTAATAAAGGCAGGACAAATTGACCTTGAGGATGGGTTGAGTAGTACTAGGAGGGATCATGATACAAATAGAGTACCAAGCTATGATGTGAATGCAGGTGGATGAGTGATGGATGGGGATCTGAATGCGATGGATGATGGCAATGTAATGGATGGATGATACAGAACAAGCCGTAAAGATTTTGGTGGATGGAAAGTGTTTATTTACACAAGGCACCTATTTGCCAGGTTTTCACCAAGGTACTTGTCCAAAGTGCCACCGAAGTGGTTTTCACCAGAGGACAATTTTTCTCTTTACTATTTTTGATCCTTTTTATGATTTTTTTTGGATTTTTTTGGTTTTTGTTTTTTTGTTGTCACCAAGATGCCTGTTTGCCAGGTTTTCGCCAAAGTAACCATTTTTTCAAGACATTTTCTAATTTTTCTTTTTTTGCTTGGTTCTTACCTTGAAAGATTAGGCATAAAACTTTTTGAGATGAGTACTATTCATGGCCTCTTGTAGAGTTTCCCCTTTGAGTGTTGATAACTGATATTCCCCTAACTTATAGCTTGCTATGATAACAAATGGTCCCAACCAGGTGGGTTCAAATTTTCCTTTGCTATTTGGATTTGGGAGATTATTCTAATTTTCTTTTAGTACCAATTCTCAAACTTGGAAAGTCCTCCTTCTGATTTTCTTGTTATAGCTCCTCTCGAGTCTATTCTGATAGACTTGCAAATAATTTAAAGCATCTATACGCTGCTCATCCAATAGCTCCAACTCATTCACTCTTGATACTCCGTACTCTTCATCCATGATGAGGTTTTGCAGTGATATTCTTAGTGACAAGAGCTCGATCTCAATGGGGAGTATCGCTTCTAATCCGTAGACCAAGGAGAAGGGGGTGGCACCAGTGGGTGTACAGATGTTGGTTCGGTAGGCCCAAAGGGTGGGATTGAGCTGCAAATGCCAGTCACGACCTATGTCATTGACTATTTTCTTGAGAATATTTAAAATGGTTTTATTTGTGGCTTCTACTTGGCCATTGCCTTGGGGATAGTATGGGGTGGAGAAATGATGTTGGATTTTGAATTTTTCACATAAGTCGCAGACATCCTAATTCTTAAATGGTGTCCCATTATTTGAAATAATGGTTTGTGGGACACCATAGTGGCAAATGAGATAGTTCTGGATGAACTTTGATATCTACTTCCCAATTATATATGTCATGGGTATGGCTTCCACCCACTTGGTAAAGTACTCAATGGCGGTTATGATGAACTTGTGGCCATTAGATGAAGTGGGAGTGATTTTTCCAATGAGATCGAGTCCCCGTTGCGAAAAGGGCCATGGTGTGATGATGGGATGAAGTTCTTGAGCTAGAGCATGGATGAGATCCCCATGCTGCTAACATTATAGACATCTTCTAGCGTAGTCATGTGCCTCTCTTTCCATTGTAGGCCAATAATACCCAATCCTCAACAATTTATTGGCTAGGGTCATTCCACTTGAGTGTGAACCACAAATGTCATTATACACCTCAGTTAAAGTGGTCAATGCCTCCTTAACATTTAGACAACATAATTAGGTTCCTTCTATGCTCCTATGATACATGGTATCTCCGAGGATGATAAATTGGGATGCCTTTTTGACAAAGGTTCATTTTAAGGTTGAGGGTAAGTCAGCAGGTTTGACACCTATTCACAAGTAGGTATAAATGTTATTGTACCAAGGATCACCAGGACCAATGATTTCACACATAAATTCTTATTTTGGTACATTGAATGTGGGCACAAGAAGCTGCTCTACCAAGAATTCATATTTTGGGACATTGTAAGGGATGTCCGATAAGGATCCAATCATTGCCATGGCATCTATTGCTCTATTGTTAGCTCTAGGTATCTACTCAAATGTGATCTCGATAAAGGATTCATTGAGAGTCTCCACCACTTTCTTGTATGGAGTGAGCTTATCATCTTTAGTTTGTTACTCACCGTTCACTTGGTTTATTATTAGTTGAGAGTCTCCATATACTCCAAGGGCCATGATGTGCCATTGTACTACTATTTTGAGACCTATGGTTAAAGCCTCATATTCTGTAATGTTGTTGGTGCAGGGGAACACCAATTTATAGGACCTTGGTATGCACTCCCCTTGTGGGGTGATAAAGAAGACACTGGCTCTTGATCCATGTTCAGTGTATGAGCTATCCAAGTAAAGTTTGTAGTGGTCGGCTATGTTGAGATTGAATATGTATTCATCTAGAAACTCTGAGATGAGAGGATTCTCTAAATAGATTGGTGCTTCTGCAAGATGATATGTGATGACTTGGCCTTTAATTGCTTTCCGCTCCACATATTCAATGTCATACTCTGATAGTATCATGACCCATTTGTCCATTCTTCCAGTGAGCATTTCCTTTGATAGTAAGTACTTGAGAGGGTTAATTTTGGCGATTAGTTTTATTTTGTGTGTCCTCCTTCTAGCACCATATGTGAGCACCCTGCAAATCTGCACACAACCTAAACTCTATTTCATGGGTTAGTTCATGCAAACTCACTAAATACTCCTATGAAATAATGCATGACGCCTCTCAAACAAGATAAAAAAATAAAACTACTTAGAAGCATGAAAGAGACATGATCCACAACTATTCCATAGTGGATTGGTGTCACTTGTGAGAAGTGACCCTTTCCCAATCCTTGACTAGCTCAATGATAAAATGCCTTGAAGATGGAGTGAAGTGGACAAAATTAGCTCTGAATTGAAGAGAGTAAATTTGCATGAAGATTTTGGATGGATTGTTGAAGAATAAGCCTTCTATTTATAGAATCTCAAGTTGAAAGAGTGCCCAAAAGAGAGCAATGTGGGATAAAGATTTAACCAATAAGAAGAAACCACTTGTCACCTTGTGAGTGGATGGAGGATGTGCAAGTTTTGGTCAATGTGCCAATAAATGAAATTAGTTGGCCTTTTCAAATTAAAATTTGGCTTGTTGGAGGGAGAAAAAGAGAATTAAATGCCAAGTAGGGGACATGTAAGAGGGGATTTATTTCCATGTTGGAAGGGACAAATCAACTTGTTTTCAAATTCAAACTTGAGGAATATTCTCCAAAGAGGCCTTGTTGAGGGAAATAAGGATTTTAATAAATGAATTAAAATGCTTTATTTATGCAAGTGGGAAAAGCTAGAGGATGTGATGGGTGATTAGATTAGATTAACCAGGATTAGATTAATTTAGTGAAGGATTAGGTGATTTTCAGCCATTTGACTTAAATACTTAGATTTATTTAAATCAAAGAGAGGAATATGAATTTTGAGATTTTAATTAAATAAAGTTTGATTTATTTAACTAAAAGGATGATGTTAGGCTTAATTTAAACAACTTTGATTTATTTAATGGATTACCTTAGGATATTGAAATTAATGAACTTGATTTACCTGATGAATGGATGAATTTGAATGGTGCTAATTTTGTATGTCTACAATAATACTTTAGTGAGAAGAAGTTCTAGACTCATGGATTCCCATGATACCACTTTCATATGGACCTTGGGATCTCATGAGCTCCTACTCCTAGGATGGAAAATGGTGCATTAGGCAATTGAAATACCACTTCTATGCCTTCACCTTTCCATTCAATGAGTGTTGACACCCAAAACAATTCCCTACTGCAAGAAAAGGTCATTAATATTCATGAGGATTTTGCACATTTACAATAAAATTTGTCGCTAGAAAACATATCCTCAAATGCCATACCTAACATTGACAGTCTTCATCGATTGATTGAAAGTGATGATGGCTTGCTAGTGATGAAGAGAATTTCTGAGATTTACAATAAACATGCCTCAAATTCTAATAATCAATCCAAAAACATTCATGTAAGCCAAGGAGGACCTCAAGTTTCTCCCCCTTCAACCATAGCATCTATACCAACTTATACCAATCTGTAAGTCCACACAACTATGCAATAGGTTAATTATGTGGCTACTTCTTTCTCAATTCTACCTAGCATTCCTACTTCTCTTGTGGCATAGAAAGCCCCCTCCACCACCTTCACACCTCATAGTATTCCTTTCACTTCACCTAAGATCACCTACACTCCATCACCCTTTTCTCTTCCATCTCAACCCACTTACCCCAATCCTATTCTTACACAACTCCTTAATACCATTTCATCCATGCAACATCAACTTTCCACCATTATCCAAGGTCAATCCGCTCCAACCACATATCATGTCCATAGCAGCCCCTTATCCTTAGAAGTCTTACGTACCCCAATGCCACAAGGGATAGAAATGCCTAAATTTGAGAAATACGAAGGTAAAGGAGACCCTGTCAACTATGTTAATGCTTATACAACTTTGTGTAGTGAATTTTTCCTTGATGATAAATCGCTAGAAAAATTGTTTCCAAGAATCTTGAAATATACTGCATTAGAATGGTTTTCTAACTTTCCCAATCATTCCATCCATTCATTCAATGAGTTGGTGGATGCTTTCATTAGTCACTTTCAAGTTCACATGGCACCTAAAAAGATAATGCCTGGCCTCATGCGATGTAGAAAAAACACATGAAAAAGTAGTGGATTTTATCTCATGATATCAATTAATGTATTATGAAATTGATGTCAAGATTCCTAATGCACATATGCAAAAGATGCTTATCAAAAACTTGCACACATATCTTCAAGATAAGCTAACAATGATGAAATTCAAGATAAGCTTCCTAATGAGATATTAATAGATCCCTCTTCTGGTGATAATGTGATCACAAAGGAGTTTCTAGTATTACATGAGCTATATCAAGATGATTATAATTACCCAACTACATGGATTAAGACACATATTGATTTTGCATGCCCTACGATCAGATTGATCGTACTCCCCTTACAAGTTGGACCTAAAACTTTAGATGTAACATTTTCAATTATTCCATAATCTAACAAAATTTATTTGCAGCTAGGCCACCCTTGGCTTCACTCAATGAAAGTGATCCCCTTGGTTGTTCACAAGTGTTTGAAGTTTCCACATGGCAATGAGATATTTATCATACACCACAGTGGCTTTAATCCCTTATTGTCTAAAGGTAACTTTTCATTAGAAGCCTTTTGGTCTGAACCCATGGAACCCATCACCCCTCGAAAGGACTTCTTTTTCATAGCTTACCCAAAGTTAAAAGCCAAAAAGATAGCCAAATTGTCTCTTTGTAACACATCTCCATCTACTTGCACACATCCTATCATAGATGAAACCATGCTTCAACCTGAGTCCAACATTGATCAAACCATACAATCTCCTAAGCAACCACCCCTAGATACTTCCCCACCATCGTTTAAATGACCAAGGGAAAATGAACAAACTCCCGTTGGTCGTGCCCACAAAAGGATATGAAAATCACATAAAAACCTATCCTAGGAATTGGACATTCCAGCAAGTGACTAATATCTTTTCATGGTCGTTCATTTACTTGTCAAACCAGGGAATGCATACTTGAAATGGAGTGGCACTATATGTGCACTAAGAACCAGTTTCAGTCACAACCTATCAAAAATAAACACTTGAAATGAATTCTACCTACATTACAGGAAGGTAATGCAAATTTCTCTAAACATAATCAAAGCAGAAACCATAACAACTACCAACTGGAAACAAACTATGAACTGGCCTTATGCTGCAAGAACAGACACATGGATGGATTCCCGATGCTGCAAGAATAATATAAGACTGAGTTTGCACAGAAACTTCAAAAATGAATTCTAACTTATGATCAATAGAAAATGAACGACTAACTAACTAACTACAGATACTTCCTAAGTGGGCCCCCTTAGCAAACATCAACTACTTATGCCAGTATTAAACTCAAAACTTCATCAAATTTTATTCATAAAATCAGAATGGTGTACATTGTTATGTTCATATGAAAACTAACAAAAAACTCTATCTCTTGTCATACATACTCTGCTTTTTATTATCATACAATCTTTTACATGATATCCTTTCTATCTCATTATGCTTGCTCACTCACGTAGGAGGAACACTTATTTAAATCAGGAAAATAACTAACTAACTAACCCTAATAGAGAAAGACATGGATGTAAATTTATCCTGGAATTGAGGAATAGACTAAATAAATGAACTTATCCACTCAACATGCTTCATAGAGAATTCAGCATTCCACTCTTTCCAAATTAATTGACATTTAAATTCCTTCCCAACAATTTCAGTCAAAGAGTCTTTGCTAGAATAACTGCCTCGAAATCATGCAGGAAATGGACTTTACTACAAGACTGAGATCAATTGCACTTGACTCATTCATACTTTCTTCAACAACCTGCAAAACACAAGGCAATAGAAGTGAACTGAAACATGCATGGAAAATACACGATATTCATTTATTAATCACATATCAAATTTACTTCATCATTTAAAAAATACATGCATTATACCAGTCATTTGGGAAGTCAAACAGAGTAATAAATATAGACATATCAACATGATAGGCTACAGGAATATAAAAGTGTATTGCTATAGAATATCCCCCAATAAAAGGTTTCTAAAGAGTTTAAGCAACCATGAACAACAAAAGTAAGGATATTAAAAGTACACCATGATACCCAAATTATGAGCATATTTTGGGCTCATCATTTGCCCCCTAATTAACCAAATGTTGGTCCTCCATCATTAAACTTTCTGGTGGTCTCTCTGAAATCAGTGGTTGAGGCATGACCCTGAAATGAAGTTTTGAATTTGTAATAAAAACCTCTAAAACTCTACCACCTTTCATACCTACGAGCTTATGTATCTTCATTAATATTTGTAGCTTGGTAGGGATAAAGAGGCCACATCAGCACAGGAGGTCTAAATGTCAAGGGCAACCATAATTCAAACCTCTTTTGAAGGCCCAACTGTATGTATATGCTTGATCTTTTGAGAGCTTCCATAAAATTTAGGGGACTGTGAGGCTCAGACCTTTTTAACCCAATAGTCAATCTCTCCCATCTCTTCTCAATTCTGGAGTATGACAGCTTCCAAAACGAGTATGTTTGTTCTTGAAACTCATCATACACTTGTTTTCTGAGATCGAATATTTTCATCCTAACTATATTATTATTATGGCCATATGCCACAGTAAGCCAAGTTTTCAACATTGTATAGGGGTCTAAACTCTCAGGGTGCAATGGAATAGGCTCATCCCTTTTGGCTTCTTCATATGCTTCCAATTGCCTGCCATAATTAGCTTCGTTTGTCGCCCAAGACATGAGTGATCTTAAATGAATGTCACCAATGTACAAAAGTGGATTCCACTCTATTTCAGAGGGAATTATAAAACCATGCAAATAAAATTTGCACAACGAATTCCTTAGCCAATAAGGAGTTGCCTGGTATGCATCATAGAATTCTTTATCAGTGTGAATAACATGATCTAGATTCCTAGAAATTCTCATTAACTCAAACCACAAAAATTGTTCCTTGAGACATAGAGCATGAACTCTAGGTAGTGGTCTACACTCCATAATCTTACCAGTTATTGTCATCATTTCATTCATTTTCTCCTTTAACTCCTGAAATTCTTGTTTCTACCTTTCAATGTCTCTTTTCAATTTCTTCTTTTCTTCCTCCCAAAGACTTTGTTGCATTTCAGTCCTGGCTAGGTGGCAGAAACTCAAGTTCTGCAATGTGACCGGTCTCCATGTGTTTCTAAGATATTCCAAGAATTCAATCAAAAATGTCTTTTTGTAGACAACCATGGCTTGACAAGTTTTAGGGGGTAATGAAGCTTCATTGGCCACTTCCAATTGTTCAGGTTGTTCTTCCCCTTGCTGCAGGATGAATTCCTATTGCCATAGTGGAGAAGACTGTGCTTCCTCCAAAAATCTGCATAGCCACAACAACCAAGTCATCGAAACTTGGTACCCCCCTTTCATTATGCTCAACTTCCCTTGTCTCAATTTTTTCTTCTACAGGAATAACAAATGGACTCTGTGCAACATTCTCAGATACATCCTGAGAGACATTATGTTCAGAACCTAAAAATTCCTTTGAAATTATGATAACTTCATGTTGAGGTGAAGCAAGGGAGACTTTACATTGTTTTCTTGTTGAAACTCTTCTTGGAAATGTTGCAGCTGTCGGAGGTGCTCGCGTAGCTTTCCTCTTTCTAAATTACCTAGAGGGCTCTACCTTATCAAAAGATGATGGTGAACTTGTGGTGGCAACAGGTGTTGCTGTAGGAGAAATTGCTGTAGGAGAAGGTGTTGCAGGAGTAGAGCATTTCCTTTTCTGAGGATGAGGATTAGATTCTGGGGTTTGTTCTGCCCCAAATGACTCTCCTACCTTTGTTTTTTCTTTTTCTCTCCTACTGGCAGACCTAGTTTGCACCCAGGTAGAGGACTCTGGTGTGAACGCTGCAGGACTAGGTGCTGTAGGAGCAGATGACTCTTGCCCTGCTTCCCTACTGGTAGATGATATTTTTGCTTTCTTTTTCTTAGGCCATGGAGCAAGTTCCCTAGGGGGTTCTGGAAGTTGCAGGCTCTTTTAGGCAACAAATTCTTTCCAGGAAAGAGGTGACACAACATTCAAAGAGCGTTCAATCAACAGTTTAATAAGGGCATGATGGGCAACAAAATTATCCCTCCCTCTTTGGGTTTCATGGGTGCATTGCTTGAAAAGATTGAACAAAAAGTTTGGGACATTAACAGCTAACCCATGCCTCATATGACTCAGCAATTTTAAATGGTAGGAATGTAGGTAAGAAAAATGGCCTTCACATGTTAAGTACCTAATTATAAAAGCAGTATATTTTGGATATGGGGAGGCAACGACACTTGCTTGCATCCTTGCTTAGAGACCTCCAAGGGTCCATTAGTTGGTACTATAAATTCTACCCTAGCAGAAACAACATCTGAAGAAAAATTCTCTCCTACAGCTGGAATCCTGGTTACCTCTACAATTCATTCCTCAGTTATAGCTACTATTAAACCCCATACTATAGCCTCTCCTTTAGAAAGGGTTCATAAAAGTTTGCCTGTGACTTCCTCATTGAAAGTATCTAACCTCAAAAAGTAGTTCAACCAACCACAGAGGCTGAATGCTTGAACAGTTTGAGGATTTTGTGTCAATATCGCATGAGCTACAGGCTCATGTCTTACCAGTTGACCACCCATATTCACAATTGTCTCAGCTAAAACTTAAACTCTTTTTTGAAAATCCAAAGAAAACTTTTCTGCTCTACTCTTTTTGTCTCGCTGTCAGTTTCTCTTCTTTTCCAAGAATGAACTCAAAAGATATTTGCATTTAATAATTGTTACAACTACTTAAAAAAGAAGTTTTAATTATGACTTAGGATGGAAACATGCAGTCATATTTGGAAAGTACAAGAAAATAATAAAGAAACATATCTGAACAGTTGTGACAACAACGTAAGTGAAATGGACTATCCCGCCCCCTACTTAAAGTATGACATGTGTCCACACATGTACTAAAGAATAGGCAAAGATTAGGTAATAATGACTGATATAGACATAGTAGTAAATGAATAAAATGAAATAAATCAATGATGCGACAACAAAAGATATCGCGTACCTTTCAATAAATGTGTGTACGTGTTAAGAAAGATGATAGCTCCAGCATGAGATGACAGTTGGGAATGAAATCATAATTAATGGTGGTTTGGATGAATGAGGTGGATGGGTGACATGTACAGATGAGATGCATGGAGGGAATGGATGGATGGGATGGAAGATAAGGAAGTGAGATGTGGCGATGAGTGGGAATGAAGAAAAAGGGTTTCCTTAAAAAGGAAACCTTTATTATGAGCATGCATTGTAACATTATGGTGAAGTTGCAAGAGAAAGGCTAAAGCCTTTTGCTATAGGAAGATTAGTGGTAGGATCCTGAACAAACTACTGCATGAATCCTTTTTTTGAGACTAGCTTACGATACAACCGAAGACGGTGTCCATTAACCAGTAGCTTGAATCGAATAGGATCAATTGTGACTAATTGAACTAAACCATTATCAAATCATTCTCAATTTCATATGGGCCAAGCCATCAGGTGGTGAGTTTACCTTGATTTTCTTTATGCCTCGAATCATAGAGCAGTGCCCAATCACCAGCAGAGAATTTCTTAGTTCGGATATGGCAGTCATGCCATTTCTTCCTTTGTTGTTGTACAATTTTTGTATGCTGGAGGGCCACTTTTCTGAGTTCAACTAGCGCATTCAGCTACAGGAGTCATTCCTTTTGGGCTTTGGAAATGTCAATATTAAGTTCTAAAGTAGTCCTCAAGGTCCTGTGCTCAAATTCTATTGGCAACATGACAGTCTTTCCATAGAGTAATTCAAAAGGATTAAACCTTGTAGTTGTCTTCCACGTTGTCTTATAGGCCCAGATGGCTTCAGGAAGTCGACTGCTCCAATCTTCCTTGTGTAGCTGAACTTTCTTTGTAAGTATCACCTCAATTTCTCTGTTATTAACTTATGCCTGACCATTGGCTTGAGGGTGATAGGGGCTAGACTTTCTGTGTCAGATCTTGTAATCATTCATTAGTGCATTGATTAAATTGGATGTAAATTGAGCTCCTTGATCTGTGACAAGTTCCCTTGGGACTGCAAACTCAGTAAATATTTTCTCATACATGAATTCAACAACCTTGTTGTCACGGGCATGAGTCATTGCTTTCACTTCCACCCATTTGGTTACATAATCAGTACAAACTAAAATATATGATTTCCCATTGGATGGAGGATCAATAGGTCCAACAAAATCCATTCCCCACTTATCAAAGGGATTGATGACCACTTAAGGATACTGGGGCATTTCATCAGACCTTGTTAGTCTTCCCATGCATTGACATCTGTCACATTTCTTGGTATAGGCTGCAACATCTCTGTGTAGTGTAGGCCAATAGTATCCAGTAGTAAGCACCTTCATAGATGGTTTTTTTGTTGCAAAGTGCCCACCGCATGGCTCATCATGATAAGCATGCAGTATGTCATAGGTTTCATCTTCCCTTACACATATTTTCATGACTTGGTCAGGTCCTGTGTAGAATAAACAATCTGTAATCCATGAAAATTTAAAACTTTTCTCCACCAACAATTGTTTTTCCTTTGGGAAAAATGGGCTGGAATCTGGTTGAATGCCAAGTAATTTGCAATATCTGCATACCATGGGGTACAACCAGCATGTTGATGAAAAATAGATGTTCATTAGGAAATCTATCATCAATTACCTCTGGTGTGCCAGGTGTAGTTGTTTGAAGCTTTGATAAGAAATCAGCCACTACATTAGCCTGTCCTGGTTTATCAATGATTGTGATATCAAATTCCTGCAACAATAGGAGCCATCTTGCTAATCTGCCAGATATGGCAGGCTTATTCATGAGGTACCTTATTGTTGCATGGTCTGTATGAACAAATACTTGGTAACCAGTGACATAGTGTCGAAACTTGTTTAAAGCATACACAACTGCTAACAATTCTTTTTCTGTGATAGTATAATTTAATTCAGGACCTTGCAAGTTTTTGCTAATAAAATATATAGCATGCTCAATAGAATCCTCTTTTTCTCCCAAAACTGCCCCTATTGCATAATTAGAAGTGTCTATGTGTATATGGAAAGGCAAACTCCACTTCAGTCCTTGAAGAACAGGTGCCTGAGTAAGCAAGTTCTTAAGCTGTAGGAAAGATTTGTCACAGGCTTCAGTCCGACTAAATTCAGAATCCTTAGTCAACAAGGCATATAATGGATTGGCTATTTTTCTAAAAAAATTGATGAATCTTCTATAATATCCAGCATGTCCTAGGAAGCTTCTAACATCCTTTTGTTTTGTAGGTGTTGGAAAAGTTAGAATAACTTCTATTTTTCCAGGATCAACCTGAATTTCTGCTTGAAAGATATGATGGCTTAAAATAATTCCTTCTTGCATCATCATAAAACATTTCTCACTATTCAAAGACAAATTATGTTCTTGACATCTTTTCAACACTTTTTCCAAATTGACTAATGATTCTTCATAAGTGACTCCATAAGTAGTGAATTCATCCATGTAGATTTCCATAGATTCATGAGAAATGTCAGCAAAAATACTTAGCACTGCCCTTTGGAATGTTGCAGGTGCATTACACAGTCCAAAAGGTAAGACAGAGTAGGAAAAAGTTCCCCATGGACTGGTAAAAATGTTTTGTCTTGATCTTCAAGGGTGATTCTTATTTGATTATAGCCACTATATCCATCCAAAAAGGAGAAATACTTTTTCCCAGACAATGAGTCTAATACTTGGTCAACAAATGGCAATGGAAAATGATCCTTTTTAGTTGTTGTGTTCAGCTCCCTATAGTCTACACAAACTCTCCATTTTCCACCCTTTTTAGGGACAATCACCAATGGAGATACCCATTGACTGTCTGAAATGGGGTAGATAAAACCAACATCAAACAATTTTTGAAGCTCTGTTTTAACTATTTCCCTAAGTGCTAGATTTATCCTTCTTTGAGGCTGCTTGATAGGTAAACAATCTTCCTTAATATAGATCCTATGAGTACAAAGTTGATGATCTATTCCCTTCATATCCCCATAGTCCCATGCAAAAAGCTCTATATTGTTCTTGCAACATTATGACTAGGGTAGCTTGTTGAGATTGAGACAGCTTATTATTGATATTCAGACAATGGCCTAGAGATACTTCTACAGGTTTGATAAGATCATTTATGGAGGCTGCTAATAATGGTGGTGTCTGTATTTCAGATGGAAGCAAATTTTGATAAACAGTAGGAGATTCAGGCAATAGGTTCTCAGAATTTAGTTGTTGCAGGAAACACTACTGAAGACTGCTATCTGCAGCAGATGGGCTACTCAGACCAAGATTGGTCTGCAAAATATTGAAAAGCAGGTCATCCTCACTATGAAGCTGAGAAAATGGATTAGTTTGCAGCATCATTAGCTGAGCCCATGAATTGACTTCTTTAGTTTCCTCTCCTAAATCTGGCTGAGACTGAGCAGGTGGGTATAAAGCCAATTTATTTCTTGACTAACCATCAAAAATTGTCATGTCTCCAGAACAACATCCTATAAAAGCATCAGCTGTAGCTAACCATGGTCTACCTAGGATGATAGGATATCCTCCCAAAGTGGCCTTAGTGGACAATATGGTAAAATCTATTGGGTATTCGCAAGACTCAAGGATGACAATAACATCTTCTACCATTCCATCAAGTTTTATTGTGGAACTATCAGCAATTTGTAGGATAGTAGGTGTAGACCAAATGTTTGCAATATTCAAATACTCCATTGTATTATTGGTCATTACATTGATGGCTGCACCAAGGTCAATCAAAAAATTCTTTATTATTTGGCCATTAATATTTATTTGTACCACAAGACTCCTAGGGTTAGTATATTTTGGAATGACTACCTTCCCTAACATAATATCTGCCAATTGTCCTAGAACATGGATAGTTTGGGGATCATTTTTCTTTCTTCCTGGTTTCTTCAAACATGCCTCCTTAATGACTTTTCCATAAATTGAAACATCCTTAATGGCTTGAAAAAGTTGTATTTGAATGTGTACATTCTTCAACTAATCCAAAATATCAAAAGTAGGCTCTTCCATAGAATTTGATGTAGTAATTTGCAATCTTTGAGGAAAAGGCAACTTGGTCTGATGCTGCAAGACAGGCTCATTACAGACAATATTTGATACAAGTATATGTTCTGCAGTATCAGTTAGTTGTTCAGAGGTAGAGTCTAGAATCTCTGTAATTACACGTGGCTGTGGAGCAAGAAGTGTGGTTCCAAATCAAAGATGGATATCATGAATATTCAGGGCATAAGTTGGGTACTGATTGACTTTTGTAGAATACATAGGCTATTGTTGCTACTGCTGCTTATTATTAGGATTTGCCAATGGTTGAGTAGGCATAGGCGTTTGTGTTGGAGGGCTAGTATTTTCTCCAGGTGTTGCAAGAGGTGGCATGAGGGCCTGTGGTTGTGGCTATTGAGGATGCGGGAAGGTAGGGGATTAGTTCTACCATTGCTGTTGACTTATCCATTAAGGGTTCTGCTACCAGTTACTTGGGGGTGGAGTCCATTATCCTTGTGGCTGCTTCCAACGTCCTTGAGAATATTACCATTGAGGATTCTGATAGCCAGGCCAGTGAGGTTGAGAAGTATTCCAAGGTTGTGATGGGCCATATGTAGGCTGCCACTGGTTATTGTAATTAGAATAAGAATTACCAAAAGTCAAAGGATCTTGAGGCATACCTTGTCTTTGAGCCCATTGTCGCCTTTGTGCAACGAAAAATACTTAGTCATCATCACTTTCTACCACCTTAAAGTCAGTAGGTAGCTACTTAGCCTCCAGGTTAGCCACCATCTTGCATCTGCAGTCACGTTTCTTTTGTCTGCAATGTGGACAAAACTCAACCAAGATTGCTTCAACTTTCTCATGTTTCTTCTGAGCTTGCATAGTATCCAACTATGTATCCATGTTGTTTATGATATCCTTCTTGAAATCAGACAGCAAATTTGTGATCTCCATCTGTGAAACTCTATTTAGAGGACTTTCCCACTGTGGCTTGATGACCTCTACCCTTCTTAACAATTGCTTGAGAGTAGTTGAGACATATTTTCTTGATATCATCCCAAGCCAGTTGAGTTATATCACCTCCTCCCATTAGGTCCAGGGCATCTATACAGGTATCACTGATTCCCCTTAGAAAAAGTAGTTTATGAGATTCTTTGTTGAGAGTATGGTCTGAATTCTTTTTCAGGGAAAACAAGAATCTTGAGATATAGTCTTCTAGACTTTCATCCTCCTTTTGTTGAATTCAGAATATATTGTCTCCCTTACTACCACTCTTACAATATTCCTTGTACTTCTCAAGAAATTTTGTTTGCATGGTTGCCCAACTATCAACAACACCTCTTCCCAAACTCATGAACCATCTACGGGCTCCTTCCTTCAAAGTGGAAGGAAACAACTTCAACCTGTGAGCATCTGAAGTGTAATCATAGCTGTGACAGAGGATATCAAACTCAAACAAGAAAGTTTTTGGGTCCTCCGTAACTAGGCCATAGAACTTGGGAAGTAATGAAGAAGGAATATTTTTAAGGTTATCAGTATCTTGTTGGGCAACAATGAGAAACTCAAAAGTAGGAGGTGGATTACGTGCCATATTTGCTTGTTGAAGTATAAGAGCAAATGGATTTTCCTCAAGTTCTTCGTCAGCTGGGTCAAATGGAAATTTAACAAACAGGTTTTCAGGGAGGAATCTTCCCAGAGCGTCTTTTCTTCTATGCATGAAATAGAATGAATGGTGAAGTGAAGGATTTTGAAAATTCTTGAATAACAAACTAAACTACTGTTAAAAAAGACTTTTGACAAGTTCTTAGCTTGACACCATCCCCGGAAATGGCACCAATAATGGTCGAGCCCACAAAAGGATATGAAAATAACAACAAAACCTATCCTGGGAATTGGACATTCCAGCAGGTGACTAATATCTTTTCATGGTCGCTCATTTACTTGTCAAACTAGGGAATGCATACTTAAAATGGAGCGGCACTGTATGTGCACTAAGAACTAGCTTCAGTCACAACCTATCAAAAATAAATACTTGAAAGGAATTCTACCTACGTTACAGGAAGGTAATGCAAAGTTCTCTAAATGTAATCAAAGCAGAAACCATAACAACTACCAACTAGGAACAAACTATGAACTGGCCTTATGCTGTAGGAATAGACACAAGGATGGATTCCTGATGCTGCAGGAACAATATAAGACTGAGTTTGCACAGAAACTTCAAAAATGAATTCTAACTTATGATCAATAGAAAATGAATGACTAACTAACTAACTACAGATACTTACTAAGTGGGCCCCCTTAGCAAGCATCAACTACTTATGCCAGTATTGAACTCAAAACTTCATCAAATTTTATTCGTAAACTCAGAATGGTGTACATTGTTCTGTTCATATGAAAACTAACAAAAAACTCTATCTCTTGTCATGCATACTCTGCTTTTTATTATCATACTAACTTTTACATGATATCCTTTCTATCTCGTTATGCTTGCTCACTCACGGATGAGGAACACTTATTTAAATAAGGAAAACAACTAACTAACTAACCCTAACAGAGAAAGAGGTGGATGTAAATGTATCCTGGAATTGAGGAACAGACTAAATAAATGAACTTATCCACTCAACATGATACAGAGAGAATTCAGCATTCCACTTTTTCCAAATTAATTGACATTTAAATTCCTTCCCAACAATTTCAGTCAAAGAGTCTTTGCCAGAATAACTACCTCAAAATTGTGCAGGAAATGGACTTTACTGCAAGACTGAGATCAGTTGCGCTTGACTCGTTCATACTTTCTTCAACAACCTGCAAAACACAAGGAAACAGAAGAGAATAGAAACATGCATGGAAACTACACGATATTCATTTATTAATCACATATCAAATTTACTTCATCATTCAAAAACTACATACGTTATACCAGTCATTTGGGAAGTCAAACAGGGTAATTAATATAGACATATCAACATGATAGGCTACAAGAATACAAAAGTGTATTGCTACAGGATATCCCCCAATAAAATGTTTCTAAAGAGTTTAAACAACCATGAACAACAAAAGTAAGGGTATTAAAAGTACACCATGATACACAAATTATGAGCATATTTTGGGCTCATTACCCATCATGCCTCCTTGCATTAACCAAGTGTATAAAGTCAAAGAGAAAGTGTTTGATCCATCCTCTTTATTTTCTTTTGTTCTTCCCTCTTCAGAAGTAGAACCTATAATGCCTCAATATACTCTTACAACTCAACAACTCCAAAATAGAATTAAATGAAACTGTGGTGCTAGGGAACGTAGGCGTTGTCATCATCTCCTTACTTGTCAATCTCACATGGAAGAAAATAAATAAAATAAACCTTTACCTTTGACATAAGTAATAGATGACCACCCTCCTTCTCTTGACTTGCCACACAATAGTCCAGTACAACAATCCCAACAAAATGAACCAATCTAACAACCTCAGCTTTTGATACATCCATCATTAGAAATCACCCTTCATCCACCCGTTGTCATTAATCCTGATGAGGATGATGATGATATGATGATAGAAAAAATAGATGAATAATTGCATAACAATTTAAAATCTTTATTTTCATCTACAATGAGCTTAAAAGATACAACCTATCCACCAAGTGAAGAACCTGGTAGGAATCCTAGTTTGGCACTTGCAATTATTCGTTTGGACAATCAACCACCCTTGCATCACATTGAACATTATTGGGAGGTAGTTGAGTTGTTACATGCTTGACTTGCATTCGGCTAACTAGCCTTTTTTCTTTTCTCTTTTTATTATTTTTTCCTTTTCATATGTGTATCATGTTCCCTCGTAATGTGTGTTTGATGTTCCCTCTCTTTGTACACTTCTTGTATTCATAACTCTATTCTTCTATATGTCGTCCATTGTCTTTTTCACTTTTGTTGTGTTCTCCTTTTGGGGATGATGCAAAGCGTAGAGACAACCTATTTCTCTTCCATGTTGAACCAAAAGATCCTTGTCTTCTTTGCTTTTGTTTTGTGTTATCCTTTTGGGGATGATGCAAAGTGTAGAGATGCACTAAGTCTCTTCCATGTTGACCCAATTGGTCTTTTTTCTTTTTAATTTGTATTTTCTTATGTTCTCCTTTTTGGGATGATGCAAGGCATTGAGACCGAAATGTCTCCTTCATGTTAACCCAAAAGCTTTTTCATTTTCTTTCACCTTTTCTTTTTCTTTATTTTCGCTTGTGTTTTCCTTTTGGGGATGATGCAAGGCATCGAGACCACAATGTCTCTTCCATGTTGACCCAAAATGGACTTTATTTTTCATTTTTTTTCTCTCTTTGTGTCATTCTTCCAGTTCCATGTGATTTGGGGAATGATGACAATTTTGAGTGGTTGCATCCATAAAAGGATATAAAAGTCATGACAAATCCTAACCTGGGAATTGGACATTCTAGCAAGTGACTAACATCTTCTTATGGTCATTCATTTACATTGTCAAACCAAGGAACGTATACTTGAAATGGAGTGGCGTTGTATGTGAACTAAGAACCAATTTCAGTCATGATTTACTAGAAATAAATGCGTGAAAAGAATTCTACTTATGCTACAGGAATTTAATGCAAAGCCTTCTAAACTTAATCAAAGCAGAAATCATGACAACTATGACCAAGGAACAAACTATGAACTGGCCTTATGCTACAGGAACAAACACAGGGATGGATTTCTGATGCTGTAGGAACAATATAAGACTGAGTTTGTGCTCAAACTTTCAAGAATGAAATCTAACTTATAATCAACAAGAAATAAACAACTAACTATTTAACTATGGATACTTACTAAGTGGGCCCCCTTAGCAAGCATAACTAGTTATGAAAGAATTAAACTCAAAACTTCATCAACTTTTATTCATAAACTTGGAACCATATACACTGTTATGCTTATAAGAAAACTAACACAAAACACTATCTATTATTATAATACTAACTTTTACATACTCTGCTTGCTCACTCGCACAGGAGGAACACTTATTTAAACTAGAAAAGAAACTAACTAACTCTAACAGAGAAAGATGTGGACATAAATGTATCCTGAAACTGAGGAACAAACTTCTCATAAATGAAAGCATATCCGTTCAACACGATTCGAACAGAATTTAGCATTCCACTCTTCCCAAATTAATGATCATTTAGATTTCTTCCCAATGACCCGGTCAGAGAGTCTTCGCTGGAACAACTTCCTCGACACTGTGCTGGAAATGGACTTTACTGCAAGGGAAAAATCTGTTGTGCTTGACTCATTCATGCCCCCTTCAACAACCTACAATGCACATGGCAACATAAGAGAAAGAAAGCATGCATGGAAAATAACATGATACAGATTCATTAATCACATATTAAATCCATTTCATTATCCAAAAACCACATGCATTATATCAGTCATTCAGGAGGTTAAACAGGGTAATTAATAAGACACATAGAGATGTTAAGCTGTAGGAATATAGGAATGTATTGCTATAGGATATTACCCAATTTTAGATAAAAATTCTTTAATCAAAGAGTTAAAACAACCATTAGTAATAAGAGTAAGGGTATTAAAAATACATCATAATACTCAAATTATGAGCATATTTTGAGCTCATCATTTGCCCCCTACTTATCCTAATGATGGTCCTCCAGCATTAAACTTCCTAGCTATTTATTTGAAATTTGTAGGAGTAGCATGGCCCTACAATGAAGTTCCAAATTTATAGTAGAAACCCCTAAAATTTTGCCATCTTTCATATCTGGTAGTTTTTGTATCCTCATTAACATCTTTAGCTCGATAAGGATAAAGTGGCCACATCAAAACTGGAGGTCAAAATTTTATTGGCAACCACAACTCAAACTTCTTTTGAAGACCAAGTTACATGTACTTATTTGTCCTTCTAAGGGCTACTTTAAAGTTCAGGGGGCTATGAGGGTCAGATTTCCTTAGACCAACAGTTAGTTTTTCCCATCTCTTTTCAATTCTAGAAGATGAAAGCTTCCAAAACAGATATGGTTGGCCTTTGAATTCTTCATACACTTGCTTCCTGATATCAAATATTTTTATTCTTTCTGTTTGATCATTGAACCCATATGCAATAGTAAGCCAAGTTTTCAGCATTATGTAGGGATCTGAGCTTTCAAGTCATAGTGGGATAGGCTCATCCCTTTCAACCTCTTCATAAGATTCTAATTGTTTGCCATAATTAGTTTCATTGGCTTCCCAAGACATGAGTGACCTCAAATGAATATCACCAATATAAAGAAGTGGATTCCACTCTGTTTCAGAGGGAATTATCAAACCATGCAAATAAAATTCACATAAAGAAATTTTTAGCCAACTAGGGGCTACTTGATAGGCATCATAAAATTCCTTAGCTATATGATTAATAGGATCTAAATTCCTTGAAATTCTCATTAATTGAAACCAAAGAAATTTCTCTTTTAGGCACATAGCATAAACCCTAGGCGATGGTCTACATTCCACAATTTTACTAGTTATTTTCATCATTTCATCCATTTTCTCTTTCATTTCCTGGATTTCCTATTTCTGCCTTTCAATTTCTCTTTTCAATTTCTTCTTCTCTTCTTCCCAAAGACTTTGTTGAATTTCAGTCTTGGCTAAATGGCATAAGCTCAGGGTTTTAAATGTGACCAGCCTCCATGTGGTCCTAAGTTATTCCAAAAATTCAATCAACAATGTCTTTTTATAAACAACCATTGCTTGACAAGTTGCAAGGGGTAATGAGGTTTCATTGGACACTTCTAATTGTTCAGGCTATTCTTCCTCTTGCTACAAGATGAATTCATATTGCTGCGTAGGAGGAGATTGTACTTCCTCTAAAAATTTCCTAGCTACCTCAGCCAAGTCATCAAGACTTGGCATTCCGCTTTCATTGCTACTAACATGTTGTGCTTCCTCAACTGCCATTGGATCATTTTGCATTTCTTAAAGAACAATAGATGGGCTTTATGGAACATTCTTAGATACATTTTGAGAATCATCATGACTGTATTCTTCAGAGTCCTTAGAAATTATTATAACTTGAGGTTGGACGGAGGTTGAGGTAACTTTTCGTTGTTTCCTTGATGAAACCCTTTTTGGCAATGTTTTAGGAGTAACAGTTGTAGGAGACACCTTCATGGCTTTCCTCTTTTTGACCTTTATTATGGGCATGCAATGTGAAATTTTAAAGAGATGCTGCAAGAGAAAGGCCAAAGCCTTTTTCTGCAAGAAAATCAGTGGCCGCAGCTGAAACAAACTGCTTCATAAATTCTTCTTTAGACGTTGTCTTATGATACAACTGAAGATGGTGTCCATTAACCAATAGTTTGAATCAGACTGGATCTATTGTAGCTAACTGAACTAAATCATTATCAAACACATTTTCTATTTCATAAGGACCAAGCCATCTTGTGGTGAGTTTACCTTGATTTTCCTTGTATTTGGAGTCATAGAGCAGCGCCCAATCATTGGTAGAGAATTGCTTAGTTCGAATATGATTGTCATGCCACTTTTTTCTTTGCTGTTGGATAGTTTTAGTATGCAGCAAGACAACTTTCCTTATCTCATCCAATGCATTCAGCTGTAGGAGGTGTTCCTTTTGGGCTTCTAAAATATCAATGTTAAGCTGGAGAGGAGTCCTCAAGGTCTTATGCTCAAACTCTATTGGCAACATGGTAGTTTTTCCATACAGTAACTCAAAAGGAGTGAACTCTGTAGTTGTTTTCCATGTTCTATAGGCCCATACCGCTTTAGGAAGATGACTGCTCCAATCTTTCTTGTGTAATTGGATTGTATTTGTAAGGATTGCCTCAATTTCTCTATTGGTAACCTCTGCCTGACCATTGACTTGAGGGCGATAGGGGCTAGACTTTCTATGCCTAATCTTGTAATCATTCATCAATGCAGTGATTAAGTTGGATGTAAACTGGGCTCCTTGATCAGTAACAAGTTCCCTTGGGACTCCAAATCGAGTAAAAATTTTCTCATACAGGAACTCAACAACTTTATTGTCACGGGCATGTGCCATTGTTTTTACTTCCACCCACTTAGTTACATAATCAGTACAAACAAAAATGTATGATTTCCCATTGGATGGAGGATCGATAGGCCCAACAAAATCCATGCCGCACTTGTCAAAAGGACTGACTACCACTTGTGAATTCAGGGGCATTTCATCAGACCTTGTTGGTCTCCCCATGCGTTGGCATCTATCACATTTTCTGGTGTAAGCTGCAGCATCTTTATGTAGTGTGGGCCAATAGTATCCTATAGTAAGCACCTTCATAGATGTTCTATTGGCTGCAAAGTTCCCACCACATGTTTCATCATGACAGGCATGCAAAATGCCATAGGTCTCATCTTCCCTAACACATCTTCTCATGACTTGGTCAGGTCCTATGTAAAATAAATAGCCTACAATCCATGAAAAGTTACAACTTTTCTCTACCAACAATTGTCTTTATTTTGGTGAGAAGTGTGCTAGAATTTTGTTGGTTGCTAAATAATTTGCAATATTTCCATACCATGGAGTTTGAGGAGCAATAGAAAACAAATTTTCATCGAGAAAGATATCATCAATTACCTCAGGGGTGGCAGGTGTAGTTGTTTGAAGTCATGACAAGAAATCAACCACCACATTAGCTCGATCTGGCTTATCAATAACTATGATATCAAATTCCTGCAACAATAGGAGCCATCTTGCTAATCTGCTAGATATGGCAGGCTTATTCATGAGGTATCTTATTGTGGCATGATCTATCTGGACAAATATTTGGTAACCAGTGATATAATGTCAAAACTTTTTCAGGGCATACACAACTGCTAGCAATTCTTTCTCTGTGACAGTATAGTTTAACTCAGGGCCTTGAAGGTTTTTGCTAATGAAATATATGGCATGCTCTATGGAATTCTTTTTATGTCCTAAAACTGCCCCTATGGCATAATCAAAAGCATCTATGTGTATATGAAAGGGAAGACTCCACTTTGGTCCTTGAAGAATAGGTGCTTGAGTAAGTAGGTTCTTAAGCTGTAGGAAAGATTTTTCACAGGACTCAGTCTAGTTGAATTTATAATTTTTAGTCAATAAGGCATATAATGGATTAACTATTTTGCTGAAATCTTTGATAAATCTTCTATAATATCTAGCATGTTCTAGGAAACTTCTAACATCCTTTTGTTTTATAGGTGTTGGAAAAGTTAGAATAACTTTTATTTTTGTAGGATCAACTTAAATTCCTACTTGAGAGATATGATGGCCTAAAACAATTCCCTCTTGCATCATCATAAAGCATTTCTCACTATTTAAAGACAAATTTTGCTCCTAACATCTTTTCAACACTTTTTCCAAATTGGTTAATGCTTCTTCATAATTAACTCCATAAGTAGTGAATTCATCCATATAGATCTTCATAGAATCATGAGAAATGTGAGCAAAAATATTGATCACTGTCATTTGAAATATTGCAGGTGCATTAAACAGTCCACAAGGTAAGATAGAGTAGGCAAAAGTACCCCATGGACTAGTAAAATTTATTTTGTCTTGATCCTTAGGGGAAATTGTAATTTTATTATACCCACTATATCCATCCAAAAAGGAGAAATACTTTTTACCAAACAATGAGTCTAATACTTGGTCAACAAATGGTAGTGGAAAGTGATCCTTTTTAGCTCTGTTCAGCTCCCTGTAGTCTACAAAAACTCTCCATTTTCCACCTTATTTAGGAATAATCACCAATGGAGATACCCATTGACTGTCTGAAATAGGGTAGATAAAACCAACATCAAGCAATTTTTGAAGCTCTGTTTTAACTATTTCCCTGAGTGTTGGGTTTATCCTTCTTTGAGGCTGTCTAACAGGTAAAAATTCTTCCTTAATGTAGATCCTATGAGTAGAGAGTTGATGATCTATTCCCTTCATATCCCCATAGTCCCATGCAAAATCTCTGTATTGTTCTTGCAACATTGTGACTAGGGCAACTTGTTGAGATTGAGGCAACTTATTATTGATGTTCATACAGCGGTCTGGAGACACTTCTACTTGCTTGGTAAGATCATTCATGGAGCCTATTGATAAAGGTGGTGTTTGTATTTCATGTGGAAGTAAGTTGTGATAAACTGTAGGAGATTTAGGTGGCAGACTCTCAAAATTTAGTTGCTATAGGAAACACTGCTGAGGTTAGCTATCCGGAATAGACGGGCTACTCAGATCAGAGTTGAACTACAAAATGTGTAAAAGCAGGCTATCCGCACTTTGAAGCTAGGAAAATAGATTAGTTTGTAGCATCATTAGCTAATCCAATGAATTGAATTCTTCAGTTTCCTCTCCTAAATCTGTCCAAATTGGTTGAGACAAGTCTGGCTAAGGTTGGGTAGGTGGATATAAAGCCAATTTCTTTCTTGACTGGCCATCAAAAATTGTCATGTCTCCTAAATGACATCCTATAAAAGCATCAGCTGTAGCTAACCATGGTCTACCTAGGATAATAGGATATCCTCCCAAAGTTTCCTTAGTGGACAATATGGTGAAGTTTGATGGGTATTCGCAAGACTCAAGGATGACAATGATAACTTCTACCACTCCATTAGGTTTTACTGTGGAACTATCAGCAAGCTATAGGTCGGTAGGTGTAAACCAAATTGTTCGAATTTTCAAACACTCCATAGTATGCTTGGTCATTACATTGATGGCTACCCCAAGGTCTATCAAAACATTCTTTACTAGTTGGCCATTAATATTTATTTGTACCACAAGACTCCTAGGGTCAGTATATTTTGGAATGAATACCTTCCCTAACATAATATCTGCCAACTGTCCTAGAACATGGATAGTTTGGGGATCCTTTTTCTTTCTTCTTGGTTTCTTTAAATAGGCCTCCTTAATGGCTTTTCCATAAATTGAGACATCTTTAATGGCTTGAAAAAGGGGAATTTGAATGTGTACATTCTTTAGCTGATCCAAAATATCAAAGGTAGGCTCTTCCATAGACTTGGATGTAGTAATTTGCAATCTCTGAGGAAAAGGCAGTTTGGCCTGATGCTGCAGGACAAGTTCCTTAGAGATAGTATCTGATACAGGTATATGTTCTGTAGGATCAGTAGGTTGTTCAGAGGAAGAATCTAGAATTTTTATAATTACAGGCGGCTATGGAGTAGGGATAGTGGTTCTAGACCTGAGATGGATATCATGAATATTCAGGGCATAGGCTGGATATTGATTGGCTTCTACAAGATACATAGGTTGTTGTGGCTACTATTGCTTATTATTAGGATTTGACAATGGTTGAGCAAGCATAGGTGTTTGTTTTGGAGGGCCAGTATTTGCGGCAGGTTCTGCAAGACGTGCCATGAGATCCATAGGTTGTGGCTGCTAAAGCTCTAGGGAGCTAAGGGATTAGTTTCACCATTGTTGAGAACCTCTCCATTGAGGATTATGCTGCCAGTTACCTGGGGGTGGAGTCCATTTTCCTTGTGGCTGCTGCCAACCTCCTTGAGCAGATTGTCATTGAGGACTCTGATAGTTAGGCCAGTGTGGTTGAGAAGTATTCCAAGATGGTGATGGGCCATATGTAGATTGCCATTGGTTATTGTAATTAGAATGAGGATTACCAAAAGTCAAAGGGTCTTGAGGCATACCTTGTCTTTGAGCCCATGGTCGCCTTTGTGTGATGAAGAATACTTGGTCATCATCACCTTCTACTATCTTAAAGTTAGTAGGTAACTACTTAGCCTCCAGGTTAGCCACCATCTTACATCTGCAATCATATTTCTTCTGTCTACAATGTGGACAGAACTCAGCCAAGATTGCTTTAGCTTCCTCATGTTTCTTCCGGGCTTGCATAGTATCCAACTGTGTAGCCATATTATTTATGATATCCTGCTTGAAATCAGACAACAAATTTGTGATCTCCATCCGTAAAACTCCATTAGTAGAAGACTTTCCCACTATGGCTTGACAACCTTTTCCCTTCTTAACAATTTCTTGAGAATAGTTGAGACATATTTTCTTGATATCATCCCAAGGCAGTTGGGTTATATCTCCTCCTCCCATCAGATCCAGTGCATCTATACAGGTATTACGGATTCCCCTTAGAAAAAATAGTTTATGAGATTCTTCATTGAGAGTATGGTCTGAATTCTTTTTGAGGAAAAATAAAAATCTTGAGATATAGTCTTCCAGGATTTCATCCTCCTTTTGTTGAATTCTAAATAATTCATCACCCTTACTACCACCCTTACAATATTCCTTGTATTTCTCAAGAAATTTTGTTTGCATGGCTACCCAACTATCAACAACACACCTTCCCAAACTCATAAACCATCTAAGAGCTCCTTCTTTCAAAGTAGCAGGAAACAACTTCAGCATGTGAGCATCTCAAGTGTAATCATAGTTGTGACAGAGGATGTCAAACTCAAACAAGAAAGTGTCTGGATCCTTTGTAACTAGTCCATAGAACTTGGGAAGTAATAAGAAGGGATATTTTTAAGGTTATCATTATCTTGCTGAGCAATGATGGGGAATTCAAAAGAAGGAGGTTGGTTAGGTGGATTTCATGCCATATTTGCTTAATGGAGTATCAGAGCAAATGGATTTTCTTTAGGTTCTTCATCAGTTGGGTCACATGGAAATTCGACAAATAGGTTTTTAGTAAATGGATTGATATCTTGGTCTCCTCCTTCCTCAAATAGATTATAAGCTAGTTCAAAATTGTTATCAATGAATGGAAGGTCAAGGAGGAATCTTCCCAGAGTGTCTCTTCTTCTATGCATGCAATAAAATGAATGGTAAATTGAAGGACTTTGAAAAATTCTTGAATAACAAACTAAACTACTACCAACAATGACTATGACAAGCTCTTAGCTTGACACCATCCATGGAAACGGCACCAAAAATGGTCGTATCCATAAAAGGATATAAAAGTCACAAAAAATCCTAACCTAGGAATTAGACATTCTAGTAGGTGACTAGCATCTTCTTATGGTCATTCATTTACATTGTCAAACCAGGAAACATATACTTGAAATGGAGCAGCACTGTATGTGCACTAAGAACCAGTTTTAGTCACGATTTACTAGAAATAAATGTGAAAGGAATTCTACTTATGCTACAGGAATATAATGTGAAGCCTTCTAAACTTAATCAAAGTAGAAATCATGACAACTATGACCAAGGAACAAACTATGAACTGGCATTATGCTGTAGGAACAAACACAGGGATGGATTTCCGATGCTGCAGGAACAATATAAGACTGAGTTTGTGCTCAAACTTTCAGGAATGAAATCTAACTTATAATCAAAAAGAAATAAACAACTAACTAACTATGGATACTTACTAAGTGGGCCCCCTTAGCAAGCATCAACTAGTTATGAAAGAATTAAACTCAAAACTTCATCAACTTTTATTCATAAACTTGGAACCATATACACTGTTATGTTAATAAGAAAACTAACACAAAACACTATCTATTATTATAATAGTAACTTTTACATACTTTGCTTGCTCACTTGCACAGGAGGAACACTTATTTAAACTACAAAAGAAACTAACTAACTAACTCTAACAGAGAAAGATGTGGACATAAATGTATCCTGAAACTGAGGAACAAACTTCTCATAAATGAAAGCATATCCGTTCAACATGATTCAAAGAGAATTTAGCATTCCACTCTTCCCAAATTAATGATCATTTAGATTTCTTCCCAATGACCCGGTCAGAGAGTCTTCGCTGGAACAACTTCCTTGACACTGTGCTGGAAATGGACTTTACTGCAAGGGCAAAATCTATTGTGCTTGACTCATTCATGCCCCCTTCAACAACCTGCGATGCACATGGCAACATAAGAGAAAGAAAGCATGCGTGGAAAATAACACGATACAGATTCATTAATCACATATTAAATCCATTTCATTATCCAAAACCACATGCATTATATCAGTCATTCGGGAGGTTAAACAGGGTAATTAATAAGACACATAGAGATGTTAAGCTACAGGAATATAGGAATGTATTGCTACAGGATACAACCCAATTTTAGATAAAAAGTCTTTAATCAAAGAGTTAAAACAACCATTAGTAATAAGAGTAAGGGTATTAAAAATACATCATAATACTCAAATTATGAGCATATTTTGAGCTCATCACTAAGCTCTTTCATAAAAACACTGTAGCAAAGAACATACTAACCCAAAATCCATAGATCCCTTATGTGTTTAGTGTGCTCTTTTCTAGGGGAAACTCACTTTCTTTTTTTTTCCTTTTCCTTGATATGACATAGCCTAACTTTGAAACATATGACTTAGCATAGGGCTTTCCAAGTTGGCTCTCATTTCTTGTTTTCTTTTTTTCTTTTTCTTTCATTCTGTACTTTAAAGTAATTGCTAATAGAATGATGTGTAGCAATTCCTTTAAAGTGGGGGGCATACATTACCATTATTTCATTTGCATTCTTAGTTCTTAGAGTAGCCTTATCATTTATATGTTGTGTTTGTCACTTTTTGGATGACATTGGGTGCGATGTCCTTCATAATTGTGATCTATCTCAACATATTACATTCCTCTTAGTGGCTTGATGTGACACACTACATCCCCTAAGTTGTGAATATAATATTATTTGATTGGTCCTCTCTTGGAGACATTAGAAACAATGTTCCCTGAGTGACTGACCTTGCATAAAATGAACAAGAATCCTTCAAACATTTTATACTTAACATCTTTATATTTTTGCATTTTTACATTTTTCCATTTTTTCCACCTTGTATAACACAACTTGCATGCTTGTGGTACCCTTTCTTTTTGTTCATGAAATTTTTCTTTGTGATATCTTGTTAAAGTTATCAATAGGCATAACTTTAATATGGTTGGGTGGGAATCCCAACTAGCAACATGAATTTTCCCCATAGCCACTTTTGTGTTTGTGAGTGCATGCCAACTAGAATATGTATCTTACCTTTTGGGGTTTCTCACCCCATAGACAACAACAAGTTCCATGGCCCTAGAGTGAATACATTTTGGCCTTCTCACCCAATGGACTCTCCTAAGTTCTATCTCCCCATAGTGAGTACACATTCTCTTTTTCAAAACAATCAGCCTAGATCTAATACACAGCTAGTTGGACTGATGAACAAAGCTTCATTCAATTCTTTCATTTCAACACTTATGTGTTCCTTTGTTCTCATGCTTATTTTTCCATGGGATCTTCATCCTTGGGGCTTGATCATCCCTCTTGATCATTGTCATTCCATCTTTCTAACGTAAGTACATTTGAACCCTCCTCTCGATGTTCATGGCTACTTTAGTGTGATTTTGAAGCAAGTTCATCCTCTCACTAAAGTGGGGGATAAGTGTGCCATAGAAAAATGGCCCCTTATCATTTTCATGGCCTTTTACGTCTTGTTTCATGGTGTTGGAACTATTTTTCTCTAATTTTAGGTTGTGGCATGGCTTGAACATGCATATTTAGGTACTAAAATTCAAAGAACGACGTCTTATGAAGGTGTTGTAAGACATTTCTAAATTCTTCTAGACTCTATTCATTGTAATTCAACTAAAAATCACCTATTTATTCATTATTAAGTCTTATTTTGAAGTGTTGTAAAATCTTGTAATAAGATTTCATGCTTTTCTAGGCACGTTGTCACTATTTATCCCTTTCTCATGCTTTATTTGACCCTTTTATGCCCTCATATGTCTTAATTAAGTGTATTTTTGAATATTATCCTGATAAACAACATGAAATACAACATATTTCCTAGCACATATTTTTTAGGTCCTAGGTGGGATCCATTCGCCATCGGTGGTGAATGAGTCCCCTTTGGCTCCAAATTCAAACTTTTTAAAATTTCCTTTCGGGTTTTTATTCAAAAACACTTGATGTCAACTTGTGATGAGGTATGAATAATTAACTAAGGCACAAGTGTGTATAAATATGTGATTTTCAACTCATTTTACAACCTCCTACAATTCTCCAACATTCATAGATCATATTCAAGCATTCTACAACATCAATTCAAGCAATATTCAAGCACTTTGGAGCATCCAATAACATTACTTCAGACTTTTATTATCAAGAGTTTGGTAAGTTGATAGATATTGCATGTTATTAGTTTATCATTCTCTTTCCTTTCACTATTTCTTTAAGGTTTTGATTACCAAAAGTGGGGTTTGACCAAGGAAAACCCCTATTTGCTAACCCTCAGCCATTTTTCCCCTATTACATGTGTGTTTGTAGACCTAGGTATGCAAATTTAACAAGATTTTTGGTGTTGAAGATAGGTTTACAAGTTAACTAGGTGCTTGAAGTCAACTCAAGTCTATTTCAAGCTTGGAGAAGGTTTCTTGTCCATTTCCTGCACAAAATTGACTTTGACAACCCAAAAATCAGTGATTTCCAGATCTGGCGTTGCACAATAATGTCCTGATTTTTCAAAAAATTGGGAGAGGACTGATTCACCACCAGTGGTGAATGAGTCCCACAATAGGACTAAAAATCTGAATTTTGTTAGATTCTACATCCCGATAGATAGAAACTTATTTCTAACACTTTTTCACCAAGAGGAGGACTAATTTTCCACCCTGAGTGAATGAGTCTCACTATGAAAAAACATTGGTTTCAACCAGCATCCACAACATTCTAGATTCATCATACTTCACCCAGGTACATTCTGATTTAACTCATTTCTTTCTATTCTGCATATTTTCTTCATTTACTTCATTGTTTCCATATCACAATGTGTTTTAAAAAATAGCTTTAATTTCACTTTTGCATTCATATTTAATCATTTATATCATTTAATTTCATTTAGTTTACTTCCTTTAGATTAGAAAACATTGTACATAACATAATTTGAATGAACTAGTTTGCATTTTTGGCCCTACCTCTCTCCTTTTAGGTGAAAAACCCTAGAAGACTTAGAGAAGTCCTAAAGAGCCAAAAAACAATAGTTCATTATCATACCTGGACTTATTCGCCACCTTGGGTGAATCAGTCCACTTGCACATTTTATACTACATTTTCAAGCATTTTGTGGGTATTTATGACATTTTTGTTATCTGTTGTTATTTCTCTATTTTAGTTTGCAAAATTTCTATTATTTAAATTTTTCACTCCTAGATTGCATTACATTTGCATTCACCCCATCTTTTGTGGTACTTGTATGAGTTTTTTGTGCCCCATTGATAATACTTTAGTGAGACGAAGTTCGTTGTGGACCTTGGGATCTTAAGAGCTCCTACTCCTTGTATGGAGAATGATGCATTAGGCATCCAGATACTACCACTACTATGCCTTCACCTTTGCATCCAATGTATGTTGACACACAAAACAATTCCATTCTGCAAGAAAAAATCATTAGTATTCATGAGGATTTTTCAAATTTATGACAAGATTTAAGACTTGAAAACATTTCCACCATTGCCATATTTGCAATAGAAAACCTTCATCATTTGATTGAAAGTGATAATGGCTTACAACTTATGAAAAGAATTGCTAAGATATACAATAAACATGTTCCTTCTACTTCCCAATTAGCAAACATTGTTGTGAGCCAAGGAGGACCTCACATTCATCCCCCTTCAACCATAGCATCCATACCAACTTATGGGTATGTGTAGGATCATCATGGAAAAAATAGGCCCTTAAGTGGCAAAAAATTTAAAAAAATCAGAGTTAGGCAAATTGACGTAAAAATTTGAATAATTTATCTATATTATTTCAAAAATATATAAGAATAGAATCTATAGAAAATTGAATGTAGTTTCTAAACTAGTAGGTTTATTTAAAAATAAATAAATCTATTTGCTGAAAATTTGAAATTTCAATGCAATAGTACTTAAATTTTATGGAAAATATAAGAAGTAGGTGTCTATCCGACCACCCTAACCAAAATAAAATGATAATATTTTTTTATAATATTTTAGGTATAAGTAGAGGACTCATGTGCCAATGTGATACATATTTTTTTGTAATTTTTTTCCAAGTAAATAATTAATTATAATTTTTTTATTACAAATTTTAAAAAATATAAAAAATCGTATGTCTGACCACCTTAACTTGGTAAAAACATAATAAAATTCATTTTTTTATTTTTTAATCCTATAGTATGCAAAGCATAGAATGTAATGCATGTTTCAGATTCAAAAAATGTTATACCATTTGAAAGTTGTATATGTTTCTCAATCAACCTATCAATCTAGACTTTAGTCATAATTCAAATAGAAAATGAATAATAATTATTTATTAAATTAAAAGTAAAGCATAATTTATATTGGTGGAAAACTGAGAATTTCCTTTAAAAACCCTTTTCGTTTCATCAATTTTGGGTAAAAAAAAGTTATCAGCCACATGGGCCATCACATCAGTTACATATTGCCACTTTTTGGCCCATCATGATCCTACACATACCCTTATACCACTCCTCAAGTGACAACAACTATGCAACATGTCAGCCATGTGACTCCTTTCACTATTCCAACTAGCATTCCTAGTTCTTTTGTACCATCCAATATTCCTTCTTCCACCTTCACCCCTCTTAGTGTCCCTTTCACTTCCCCTAACATTACATACACTCCATTACCATTTTCCCTTTCACCTCATACCACTTGTACATCGATCCCATAATTACACAACTCTTTAACATTGTTACATCCATGCAACAACAAACCTCCACCATTATCCAAAGTCAAAATGCTCCACCCACATATCATGTCCATAGTAGCCCATTATCCTTAGAGATATTACACACACAGATGCCACAACGAATTGAAATGCCTAGGTTTGAGAAATACAGAGGTAAAGGAGACCCTACTAATCATGTCAATGCTTATGTAGCCTTGTGCAGTGATTTTTTCCTCGATGATAAGTTGTTAGCCAAACTTTTTCCTATGACCTTAAAAGACACTGCATTAGAGTGGTTTTCAAACTTACCCAATCATTCAATCTGATCATTCAATGAACTCGTGGATTCCTTTATAAGTCACTTCCAAGTTCATATGACTCCCAAAAATACAATGGCTGATCTAGTATGTTGTAAACAGAGTGTAGATGAAAAAGTCACTAATTTCATTTCACAATATCAGTCATTTTATGCTCAAATTGGCATGAAGATTCCTGATTCGCATCTGCAAAAGATGTTTATTGAAAACTTGCACACAAAGCTTTAGGATAAGTTGACTATGATGAAATTTCCTTCATTCATTCATTTATGCACAACCCTTTGTGACTATCACAACTCAATTTCTAGTCATGATTCAAAGTCCACTTCTAACCAAGCTGAGAAGTCTTAACAAAGCAACCAAAACAATGCACAAAAATATAGAAAAATAGAGTATTTTTATAGTTCAATCCACCTCCTGAACAACAAACTCAACCTATTCAAAGTCAAAGTAGTAGTGCACTTTTCCTATGGGAACTCAAAGAGATAATTTACTCCCCTACATGATGCTCTCCATAACAAAATGAATCAACTGATACAACAATAGATGATAACTTTTCCTACAGTTAAACCACTTGAACTCACCAAGCCTTTACTACCCACCTTTAAACCAAATGCTTATTGTAATTTTCATTGCCAAAATGGACATGACACCAAAAAATGTAAGCATCTCAAACACTTAGTTCAAGACCTCATTGATTCACGCCATTTTTCCATTGCGGGTGTTAATGATCAAGGAAATAAGTTCATTGCACCCCCTAACTAGAATTTTCAAACTTTCACCAACCCTATTTCTAAAAAGCTTCTTGATGGTCCTCTTTACATAGCTGAAAAAATCTATGATAATCCCACCAATGGGATATTAATAGAGCCCACTTGTGGCGAGAATTTGATCATAGAAGAATTTTTAGTACTACATGAGATTTATCAAGAAGAATATGATAAACCAACTGCATGGATTAAAACACATACTATTTTTTTGTTCCCTATGATTAGATCAATCGTACCCCCATTACAAATAGGAACCAAAACTTTGGATGTAACATTTTCTATTATTCCACAATTGGATCAATTTCATTTGTGACTAGGCTAGCCTTGGCTTCACTCAATGAAAGCGGTCCCCTTAGTTGTTCAAAAATGTTTAAAGTTTCCACATCACAATGAAATATTTACTATACACCATAGTGGTTTTCATCCATTGTATTCTAAAGGTAATTTCTCCTTAGAATCTTATTGGCATGAGCCTATGGAACCCATCACCCCCCTTACAAGAACTTCTTTTTCATAGCCTATCAAAAGTACAAAGCCAAAAAAATAGCTGAATTGTCTCTTCGTAACATGTCCCCATCCATTTCTTCTTCTCTAATCCTAGATGTGACAATGCTTTAGCCTGAGGCTAAAACTGACAAAACAACACAACCAACAACAAACACTTCAACTTCATCTTTTAAATGACCAAGAGATACTGAAACCAATCCCATTATGCCTCCTCGCATTAAACAAGTGTATAAAGCTAAAGAGAAAGTGTCTGACTTGTCTTCTTCAGTTTCTTCCGTTCTTCCCCCTTCGAAAGGAAAGGAACCTATGATGGATCAACCTTCTCTTACCCCTCAACAACTTCAAAATAAAATAAAATGAAACCGCGGTCCTAGGGAGCATAGGAATCATTGTCGTCTCCTTGCTCGTTAGTCGTGAATGGAAGAAAACAAAGAAAACCAACCTCCACCTTTGATAGAATTGATAGATGATCACCCTCCTCCTCCTAAACCACCACAAGATAGTACAGTCCAACCCTCACAACAAAATGATCCAATGCAACAACCACAACTTTTGATACATCCTTCCTTGGAAATAACCCTTCGTCCACCTAACATAATCAATCTTGATGATGATAATGATGAGGAGATCAAAAAAATAGATGAAATGCATAATGACCTAAGCTCTTTATTTTCATCTACCATGAGCTTAATTGATAAATATTCTATACCAATTGAAGAACCTAGTACATCTCCTAGTTCGACACTTGTAATTCTTCCTTTATATGGTCAACCTCCATTGCAATACACTGAACATGATTGGGAGGTGGATGACTTGTTAGATGGTTGACTTGCACTTGTCTTGCTAGTATTTTACATTTTATTTTCCCTTTTCTTTTGTTTAGTTTCATGTGCATATCGTGTTCCCCCATAATGTGCATTTGATGTTCTCTCTCTTTGTACACTTTTTCCATTTGTACCTCTATTCTTCTATATGTCGTATATTGCCTTCTTTGCTTTAGTTTTGTGTTCTCCTTTTGGGGATGACACAAAGCATAGAGATGCTCTATGTCTCTTCTATGCTAACCCAAAAAGGTCCTTTCACTTTTTTTTCCCTTTTTTTTTGTGTTCTCCTTTTGGGAATGATGCAAAGCATTGAGACGCCTTTGTCTCTTCCATATTGACCCAAATCCTTTTCTTGTGTTTTTACTTTTGGGGATAATACATGGCATCAAAACAAAAATGTCTCTTCCATGTTGACCCAAAATGGATTTTATTTTTCTTTTATTTTCACTTTCTTTGTGTTATTCTTCCAGTTTTATGTGCTTTGGGGAATGATGATAGTTCCAAGCTCTTTATTAAAAGAATTGTAGCAACAAACATACTAACCCCATATCCATAGATTCCTTATGTGTTTGGTCTGTTCCTTTCTGGGGGAAACTCCCTTTCTTTTGTTTTCCCTTTCATTTACATGAAGCAACCTTACTTGGAAACATATGACTTGGCATAGGGATTTCCAAGTTGGCTCTCATGTCTTGTTTTATTTTTGCATTTTTCCTTCTCTACTTTAAAGTAATTGCTCACAAAATGATGTGTAGAAATTCCTTTAAAGTGAGGAGAATACATTGGCACCATTTCATTTGAATTCTTGGTTCTTAGTGTAGCCTTGTCCCTTCACATGATGCATTTTTCACTTTGTGGATGACATTGGGTGTGATGTCCTTCATAAGTGTGATCTATCTTAGCATATTACATTCCTCTTAGTGGTTCGATGTGATACACTACATCCCCTAAGTTGTGAATATTTTATTATTTGATTGGTCCTCTCTTGGAGACATTATACATAATGTTCCCTAACTGATAGACCTTGCATGAACTTAACAAGACTCCTTTGAACATCTTTTACACTTTATATTTTTACATTTTACATTTACATCTTTACCACCTGGCATAATGCATCTTGCATTCCTGTGGTACCATTCTCTTTGTTCATGAGTTCTAAGAATACAAATATTTGCTTGTCTCATGAAGCACAAACTAACATTTTCCTTTGTGGTGCCTTGTTAAAGTTATTAGGAGGTATAACTTTGATATGGTTGAGTGGGAAGCCCATTCAAAAGCATGAATTTCCCCACAGCCACCTATGTGTTTGTGAGTGCATACCAACTAGCATATGTATTTCACCATTTTTGGCCTTCTCACCCAGTGGACTACCATGAGTTTCGTTGCCCCAAAGTGAGTATGCATTTTCTTTTTCTCACAAATAGCGTAGATCTAATCCACCACTAGTTGGATAGAAAATCAAAGCTTGATCTGGTTCTCCCTTTTCTTCACATGTGTTCCTTTGTTTTTTTGTTTAGTTTTCCATGGGATCTTTATCTTGGGGGCTTTATCATCCCTCTTGATCATTTTCATTCCATCTTGCTGACATAAGTGCATTTGGATCCCTCTCAATATGCATGACTACTTTAGTGTGAGTTTGAAGCAAGTTCATCCTCTCACTAAAGTGGGGGCTAAATGTACCATAGAAAAATGGATATTGGACATTTTAATGGTCTTTTAGGTCTTTCTCTCATGATTTTTGATCTATTTTTCTTTGATTTAATGTTGTAATGTGACTTCTGCATTCACATTAAGTCCTAAAAATTCAAATTATGGAATCTTGTGAAGGTGTTGTGAAGTGTTGTAACACATTTCTACACTTTTTTAGACTCTTCTCTTTATAATTCACCTAAAAAATCACCTTTTCATCACTTATCAAGTCCTATTTTGAAGTGTTGTAACATCTTGTAACAAGATTTCACACTTTTCTAGGCTTAATTTCACTATTTACACCTATCTTATGCTTTATTTAACCCCTTTATGCACTCATAAGGCTTAATTAAGTGTATTATTGAATGTAAACTTGACAAATAACATTAAATGCAAGATAATTCTCGACACCCACTTACAAGTCCAAGGTGTGACCCATTTGCCATAGGTGGTGAATGAGTCCCTCTTGGATCCAAATTCAAAATATTTCAAATTTTCTTTTGCGTTTTTATTCAAAATTACCTTATGTCGGCCTGTGATGTTGTATTATTGGGTTACTAAGGGACAAATGTGTATAAATATTTGTTTTTCTCATTTCACATCTCCTAATCTCACAATTCATTCAATCTTTCAATCATCCATTCAAGCACTTTGTATCATTCAACCAAGCATCAATTATGCATCTTGGAGCAGCCATTGATATATCTTCAGATTTATTCAAAAAGGTTGTGGTGAGTTTAGGAAATTTTCATGTTGTTTATTCATCTTTCCTTGTTCATTTCATTTCATTTCTTCATTAAGGGTTTGATTACCAAAGTGGGATTTGACCAAGGAAGATCCCTATAACCTAAGCCTTAGCCATTTTTCTCCTTTTGCATGTGTGTTTGAAGGCTTGTATATGTAGATTTATCAAACAATTATGTATTGAAAGGTGGTCAAGAATTCAACAAAGTGTTTCAAGTCAACTACAACCTATTTCAAGCTTGGAGACAACCTAAAATCCATTCTCTACAGATTTGATTCTATCAATTTGATAAGAAGATTGTAACATTATGAAAATAGGAAAGATAAAAGAAAACTCAATAGCAATAAACTATAATGTAAACTAAAGCTAAACAACAAAGCACAAAGGAAACTATGAACATAAACAAAGAGAAATCTCACCTAGTATCTACATCCTTCCATGAATGACCTCAATTGTCCTCCATTTCACCATGATGGTATTCTTGCCCTCATATTTTTAGTATGTGTGCAAGTATAGCCTTGATAGATGTGATTATAGAAAAATATCAAAGATTAAACAAGTGCTCCAAAATTCATACAATTTTGGGAGAAGTTGAAATGATGAAAGCTAGGTCAATTTATAAAAAAATGATCATTCGAATGACAAGGTGAGATCAAAGGATTCAACATGCACTAAGATAAGTTTTAGTACTGACATGAGTGATAAAACATAAGAATAGATATCAAGATTAAATAATGATTTAATCTCTAGTTGAAAGTATTCAAAAATTAGAAGAATAATGTTTGCATGAAAAGGATAAAGATAGATTAAAGAAAACAACTTGTTTGGATGCACGCATAAATTAATTAGTTAAATAAATATATTTACTTAAGAAATGTGTACATGCATATGAATTAAAACTAGATAACTGACTGATTATGAAAGAGTTTATTCACGAAAGACACTCATACAATAAATTAGGAGATAACTAACTGATTTAAATAGATCTCGAGTCAAGGGGGAATGAATACTTGATAACTTAAACATTTATCTAAATATAGAGGAATATGTCCAAAATAGAATTTTATGAATTAAATGATTATTTAACTCAACATTCAACAATTAAGGATTAAATTAAATAAATAAGATCTATTTAAGTGAGTAAATAAAAGGTTTGAATGAATAATTAAATAATTAAATTATTTTTTTAATTATAGTCAGAAATATGATTAAGATATATTACATAAGAATTTATTTAATTTAAGAAAGAGGATAAAGTTAATTAGTGATGTAATTAAATAAATAACATTTATTTAATTAATCAAGATGGAATAAGGATAATGTGAATTAATTAAATAATTAAAGTTATTCAATTAATAGATGAATAAATGTTAAAGTGAATTAATTAGATAATTAAAAGTTATTTAATTAAAATATGAGAAAATATTTTAGAAAGTAATTAAATAATTAAAATTATTTAATCATCACCATCACAATTATATGAATTATGAAGAAATTGAAGTTTCAGGCTTAGATCAAATTTCAATGTCTACATTTTTCCCCTCTTTGATACAATGTCATTTTGGTGTTGTGTTAAAGAAAATTGACCAAAAACAGATGAAGATATGGCCTCTCGAGAAAATTGAAAATTTTTCAAAAAATTCCTAAAAATTGGGAAATAGTCCTGATTAGTCAATTTGATAGCCATAAATGCAGTGCAATTGACAAAAATCAATTTGGAAGAAGTTTGGATATATGTATGATTTACAATGTATGATATTTACATGATGTTTCTAACATGAATGCATATGCAGGATGCTCTATATTTTTGTGTGTCACAAGACTCTGCCATAATGGAAGAAAAAATAAATGTTAGTGCAAAAAGAAGATTAATAAAAGACATGGTTGTTAGTATTAGCAATCTTCGATATTTTTCTGAATCACAAAAGGATTTGCACTTTATCATCATTGGGAGATAACTAATACAAATGGAGAGAAACACCATGATATGACATAGATAAAGGTGTGCAAGGTCATCCACTTGCTAACAATAGACAGTCGCAGACAAGGATTATCTTAACTCATACTAAGGGCATAGCTGCCCCATTCTTTTTGTCAAGTCAAACCACAAATAGCAAACAAATAAAATATGGGTCATGAGATTTCATCACTCCTTTAAATCCTTTATGGGACATCCTTGAGGAAACTAGTAACATGACTCAAAATCCAAAGTTAAAAGATAGACAACAAATAAAAGTCAAAGAAAACATAATTTTGATACATCGTTTCTTCTCTAAATCCTTCATGGGACATCCTTGAGAAAGCTAGTATCAGGATTCCAAGTTAAAGCCAAATAGAATGATAAGATAAACAAGCCTCAAAATCAAAAGCCAATAATATATTTTCCAAAACTTGATCTATTTGTTTGATTATTTTGATTGATAAAATTATTGATTGATAAGACCTAGTTTTAGGAGGGACACATATCAAATAATACATTGAGTTTACTTTCGAATTTATGACTATCTATATAAGGCATGACAAAATCTTAGTTTTAGAAAGACATGTATCATATAAGACATTGAGTCTGATGTCGTTGATGTGATAACCTATGTAAGGCCATGTTAATTTTTTTGACAATGTCTGTATCTAGGAAGGACTCATCATATATAAGACATAGGTTTGATTGTTGTGTTGATATCTATTTTCAGGAAGGACACATCCTATAGCAGACTTAAGTTGATTTTTTTTTATTGTCGCTTTGGAAATTTGTTTGATTTGACTTGATGTAATTGTTGACCTATTGATATTGTTGATGCGTGACTTGATATGATGTACTGACAATTGACTGTGCTTGATGACAAACCTTAAAGGACTGACCTAGTGTGGCCTAGGGGGTTCATCGATTGATGGCCTTGCCTACATTATACATGCAAAGACCTCATAGTATAACTAGACTTTGACTGACAAGACTAACTATAAAAAGCTTGATTTGTATGAAGATATTTTATGTGTGTGATAGTGTGTCTGATGAACTCTAATAGACTAACCTAGTGTGGTCTCGACATCATGAAAATAGGAAATATTAAAGAAAACTCAATAGCAATAAACTCTAATGTACACTAAAGCTAAAAAACAAAAAGAAATCTCACCCGGTATCTACATCCTTCCATGAATGACCTTGATTGTCCTTCTCCATTTCACCATGATTGTATTCTTTCCCTTAGATTTTTAGTATGTGTGCAAGTATAGCCTTGATGTATGTGATTATAGCAAAATATCAAAGATTAAACAAGTGCTCCAAAATTCATTAAATTTCAAGAGTTGAAATGATGTGAGTTAGGTCAATTTATAGAAAATTGATCATTCGAATGATAGGCCAAGATCGAAAGATAAATGGACAATTCAAATCAAAGGATTCAACATGCATTAAGAGAAGTGTTAGTACTAGCATGAGTGATAAATCCTAAGAATAGAGATCAAGATTAAATAATGATTTAATCTCTAGTTGAAAGTATTCAAAGTTTAGAAGAATAATGTTTGCATGAAAAGGATAAAGATAGAATAATAGAAATGATCTGTTCGAACACACACATAAATTAATTAATTAAATAAAGATATTTAATTAATAAATGTGTACATGCATACGATTTAAAACTAGATAACTGACTAATTATGATAGAGTTTTTATTCACGAAAGACACTCAAACATTAAATCGGGAGATAAATAACTGATTTAAATAGATCTTGATTCAAGTGGGAATGAATAATTTTTGATAACTTAAACATTTATCTAAATATAGAGGAATATGTCCAAAATAGACTTTTATGAATTAAATGATTATTTAAGTCATTATTTGAGATTTAAGGATTAAATTAATTAAATAACATTTATTTAATTGAGTAAAGAAAATGTTAAATGAATAATTAAAGTATTTATTTAATTATAGTAAAAAATATGATTAAGATAAATTAAATAAGAATTTATTTAATTTAAGAAAGAGGATAAATTTAATTAGTGATGTAATTAAATAAAGAAAATCTATTTAATTAATTAGGATAGAATAAGGATAATGTGAATTAATTAAATAATTAAAAATTACTTAACCAATAGATGAGAAAATACTTTAGAAAGTAATTAAATAATCAACATTATTTAATCACAACCATGACAATACAAATTATGAAGAAATTGAAGTTGTAGGCTTAAATCAAATTTTACTGTTTACATTTTTCCCCTCTTTGATACAATGTCATTTTGGCATTGTGTCAAATAAAATCGATCAAAAACATGCCCCATTCATGCCCCAATGTAAAATAGATGAAGATATGCCCCCTCGGGAGAATTGTCAATTTTTGAAAAATTCCTAAAAATTCAGAAATAGTCCTGATTAGTCAATTTGATAGCCAGAAATGTAGTGGAGTTGACAGAAATCAGTTTGGAAGAAGTTTTCATATATGTATGATTTAAAATGTATGATATTTACATGATGTTTCTAACATGAATGCATATGTAGGATGCTTTATATTTTTATGTGTCACAGGACCCTGTCATAATGTAAGAAAGAAGAAATCTTAGTGCGAAAAGAAGATGAATAATTAAAGACATGGTTGTTATTATTAGAATTCTTTAATATTTTTTTGAATCAAAAAAGGATTTTCACTTTATCATCATTAGGAGGTAACTAATAAAAATGGAGACAAACACCATGATATGACATAGATCAAGGTGTGCAAGGTCATCCACCTGCTAACAACAAAAAGACATAGATAAGGATTGTCTTAACTCATACTATGGGCATAGTTGCTCCAGTATTTTTGTCAAGGAAAACCTTAAACAACAAACAAATAAAAGATGAGTCACGAGACATCATCTCTCCTCTAAAAGACATCATCTCTCCTCTAAATCCTTCATGGGACATCCTTGAGGAAACTAGTAACATGTCTCAAAATCCAAAGTTAAAAGACAGTTGACAAACAATAGTAAAAGAAAATGGAATTTCGATACATTGTTGGTTCTCTAAATCCTTCATGGGATATCCTTGAGAAAGTTAGTATCAGGATTCCAAGTTAAAGCGAAATAGAATGATAAGATAAAGAAGCCTCAAAATCAAAATCCAATAAGATATTTGCTAAAACTTGGTATGTTTGTATAATTGTTTTGATTGATAAAATGATTGATTGATAAGACCTGGTTTCAGGAGGGACACATATCGAATAAGAAATTGAGTCTGGTTTCAAATTTATGACTATCTGTATAAGGCATGACAAAAGCCTCTTTTCATAAAGACATGTATCGTATAAGACATTGAGTTTGATGTTGTTGATGTTTTAGCCTATGTGAGGCCATGTTGATTTGTTTGACAATGTCGATATCTAGGAAGGACTCATCCTGTATAAAAAATTAGTTTGATTTTTGTGTTGATATCTAATCTTTAGGAAGAACACATCCTGCAGTAGACTTAAGTTGATTTGTTTTGATTGTACCTTTGGAAATTTGTTTGATTTGACTTGATGATATTGTTGATGCGTGACTTGATATGATGTATTGACAATTAACTATGCTTGATGATGAACCCTCAAGGACTAACCTTTGGAAATTTGTTTGATTTGACTTGATGATATTGTTGACCTGTTGATCTTGTTGATGCGTGACTTGATATGATGTATTGACAATTAACTATGCTTGATGATGAACCCTAAAGGACTAACCTAGTGCGGCATTGGGGGCTCATCAAATTATGGCCTTGCCTATGTTATACATGCAAAGACCTTGTTGTTTGACTAGAATTTGATTGACAAGAATGACTATAAAAAGATTGATTTGTATGAAGATATCTGATGTGTGTGATAGTGTGTATGATGAACCCTAATGGACTGACCTAGTGCGGCCTCAGGGGCTCATCAATTGATGGCCTTTCCTAAATTATACACGCAAAGACCTTGTAGTTCAACATGACCAATCACCTTGTCATATAGACAAATGGATTGAATCATGATTTTATATAGACAAACCTAAAATGACTGACCTAATACCTCGGGGGCACATCGACAAATGGCCTTGCCTACATCTAGTTGTAGAGGCAAAATAGTTCGACAAATGATAAAGACTGACAAGTGCGTCTAATTTTGACTCTGTTTTTGGATTTTTGACATATTTTGATTTTTTTGTCTTTTTGAAGTTTTTTGATGTGTTTTGGATGTTTTTGAGGACATTTTGTAATGTTTTTGTATTTTTTTATGGTTTTACATCTTTAGCACAACCAATGTAAGAGCCAATATGACACAAGTCAAGTGTTTCCCCCAGTCGAGTATAAGACCAATTGTTTATGAATACGATGGGATGGGGGATACAAAATGCACTCGATGTCAATCATTCCAAGTTATGAAAAGGACTACCATTTATTATGAATGGTATGTACAAGTGATGGATGGAAAATATAGGTTATATGTATAGGAATAGGTGGTATGTATAGGGAAGTCAGATTAGAATAATAGTAGACAAAGGAGCAGAGTCAACTACACATGGCGCCTGTTTGCCAAGGTTTTACCATGGTACTTATCCAAAGCGCCACCATAGTGGTTTCACTATTGGACAACTTATTTCTCTTCACTATTTTTATTTTTTGATTTTTTGATTTTTTTTTTGTTACCAAGATGCCTATTTGCCAGGTTTTCACCTAGGTAACGATTTTATTTTATTTTTATTTTTTTGTATTTTTTGATAATTAAGACAAGGCTCTCAGAAGCTGTGTAGAACTTCTTCATATGAAGACTATTGATAGGTGTTGGGAATGTTTCTCATCTAAGAGTAGAGAGTAGATACACTCCTGATCCAAAGGCTTATGTGACAATGTAGGGTACTAACTTGTTAGGTTCAAACTTTCATGGTTTCTCTCTTTTAGCTTGATTCTTAGGATTTTTCATTAAGAGCATGTCACCAATGTCAATGTTTCTATTCAAGAAATTCCTATTGTAGCTGTGACAAACATGATTTTGATATTCTTGGAGATGATCTAATGCCTTCTATCTTCGTTCATCTAGGAATTCTAGCTCATGTAGTCTTGAAACTTAGTACTCTTCATTGTCAATATGCCCTTTCAAGGATACCCTTAGGGAAGGAATCTCGACCTCAATAGGAAGAATGGCCTTAGAACCAAATACTAAGGAATATGGAGTGGCTCCAATAGGAGTGAGGATGCTTGAATGATAAGCCCATAAGGTGGGATTAAGCTATAAATGTCAATCATGACCAGCAACATTGATAGTCTTTTTGAGGATTCTGATGACAGTTTTATTAGATGCCTCAACTTGGCCATTACCTGGTGGATAATATAGGGTGGAAAAATGATGTTGGATATGGAACTCTTCACAGAGATGAAAAAATTATTGGTTTTTGATTGGACAGTCATTATCTGTGATAATGGATTGAGGAACACCATATCAACAAATGATATAGTTCAATGTAAACTTAGAAATATGTGTACCAATGATGTAGGTCATGGGAATATCTTCAATCCACTTCATAAAATACTTAGTGGTGGTAATAATGAACTTATGGCTATTGGATGATGTGGGATGTATCTTACCTATGAGGTCGAGTCCCCATTGGGAAAAGGGATATGGTGACGTTATGGGATAGAGCTCCTATGCTGGTGCATGTATCAAGTCTCCATGTACCTGACATTGGCAGAATTTCTTGACAAAGATATATGAGTCCTTTTCCATGGTAGGCCAATAGTAACCCAATCTCGTAATCTTCTTAGCTAAGGTTGGACTACTAGAAAGGGATCCACATATACCCTCATGTACCCCATGCAAGGTTGCTTGTGCTTCGTCAGTATCAAGACATCTCAACAGGGTATTGTATAAGGCACATCTATAAAGGGTGTCTCTGATGATGGTGTACTTAGCTGACTTGCAAAGGAATGTCCTACATTGGTTATTATAAAGGTTAAGGGGTATGATTTCAGCATGGAGGTAGTCATAGATATCTTTATATCATGTGGAATCGAGACCAATAATATCACACATCTTCAAATATCAGATGTCATAGGTAGGGACCAAAATTTGTTATACAAAAAACTCAAACTTAGGCATGTTGTTTGGTATTTCAAGGAGTGAAGCAATAGTAGCCATGCAATCTGCTGCCCTATTTAAAACATGAGGTATTTGATGAAAGTCAAACTTGTCAAAATAATCCTTGAAACTATCTTCCATGCATTTGTAGGGAGCAATATTTTCACCCTTAGTCTCATAGTCATCATTTAGTTGTTGGATTACCAGTTGAGAATCACCATAAACTTGTAGGTTTTTTATCTTCCTTTTTATTGCCATGTGTAATCCTGTCACAAGAGCCTCATATTTTTTTATGTTGTTGGTACATGGAAAGGAAATCCTAAATGACTTAGGGATAGAATCACCATGTGGTATGATAAATAAAATACCAGCCCCTGAGCCATGATTCGTATGTGAAATATCAAAGTATAGTTTCCATGTTGTGCCTATGTCAATTGTGAATATAAACTCATCAGGAAAATCTACAACTAAAGGGTGATCTACTTGTATTGGTGAATCGGCCAATTCATCATCAATGACTTGTCTTTTGATAGGATTTATTTCTACATACAAGATATCATACTCACTAAGTATCATTACCCATTTGGCTAGTCACCCTGTTAATGTTGCTTTGCTTAGAAGATATTTTAGAGGATCTATCTTTGCAACCAACATTGTTTGATGGTTTAGCATTTAGTGCCTTAGTTTTTGAGTAGAAAATACTACCACAATACAAGCATGTTCAATGGTACTGTAGTTAAGCTCATAACCTACCAAGGTGTGACTGATGTCTAGTATATTTCCCTTTCATGACCTTCATTGTCATTCTATGCCAGCAATGCTCCTAGTGATGAATGTGTTGCTAAAATATAGAGAATCAATGGTCATCGCTCAACAAGTGGCATTAAGACTGGTGGTGTGAGTAGATAATCCTTAATCAGTTGAAAAGCTTCCTAGCATTTACCTGTCCATACAAAGGGTATTCCTTTTCTAAGTAAATGTTGTTCAAAAGGGATGTGCATTATTTTCTAACTACACTATGAATCTTCTGATGGATTGTGATCTCTCTTGTAATGTCCCTAGATGAGTGAGATTAGTTGGTGAAGGCATGTCTATGATTTCTTTTACCTTTGCTAGATCCACTTCAATGCCTAATCTAGAAATGATATAGCCCAAAAGCTTTCTTGATTTCACTCCAAACACACATTTCTTCAGATTTAGTGTCACTTTATACTCTTCTAGCCTTTGAAATACCTTGTCTAAGACCTACAAATGATCAATGCTTGTCAACGATTTAGCAATAAGATCATTGATATAATCCTCTATAAGAGTGTGTATAAGGTCATGAAAAATAGTGGTCATGGCACACTAATAGGTTGCTCCAACATTTTTGAGTCCGAAGGGCACAACATTCCAACTATATGTTCTATAGGGACATGTGAAAGCTATCTTAGGTTGGTCTTTAGTTGCAATTCTAATATGATTATACCTTGAAAATCCATCCATAGGGGATAACATCTCATAGCCTGTTGTCAAGTCAACAATTATGTCAATGTTCGGCAAAGGAAAGCCATCCTTAAGACATACTTTATTTATATCTTTGAAATTTGTGCAAATTTAGATGCCCCCCATTGATTTGGTGACTGGTACAAGATTGGAAATCCAATCTACATAGTCAATTGATCTAATGAAGCCAACATCTAATAGTTTCTTTAGCTCAACCTTGACTAGTAAAGCAATCTGTGGGTGCATTTTCCTTAATTTATGTTTCACTAGTTTTATACCTGGTTGCAAAGGAAAACAATGTAGTAAAAGTTCAAGATCTAGCCCAAGCATGTCTGCATATGACCAGGAAAAATTAATCTATCTTTGCGTAAAGAAGTTGTGGAATTCTAGTTGCTCTATTTTTTTCTAATGATGTTGTAAAATATACCAGTCAGGGATTCTCTTATGTGCCTATGTTAACTTCCATTGATTTCTCAACTAGCATGGGTGAATTTTCCTATGCAATAGGGAGAATGTTCAAACCTCCATCCTTAGATTCCTTAGAGAGGTTTTCACCTTCAAATGCATCCTTATTTTTTACTTTTTTATTTTCTAAAGGAACCTTTCGATTTTCACCCAAAGACTCATCATTTTTTATTTTTGTCATTATTTTTCTTATTCTTATGACTGGAGGGTTGAGCAGATTCCCCAAAATATGCCTTGTTGTCCAAGTCAATGGTAAATCTAGCCTTTTGATTACCACTAGGTATGCCTTCTTATAATCCCAGGAACTCAACAATTGCATCCTCATTATCCAAAATGTCTAAGACAGGTGTGTCTTGTTGGTCCCAATCAATGAGATGGGGGTAAACTAAAGGCATACCATCATCATAGTTGTTAAAGTTCAAAGGGTTCAAGGTAAATGCTGAGTTGTTCATGTAGTCACAAAAGTTTCTTATCAAATCCTCTTTGCTCTTTTTCTTGGATCTAGGTGGATTCTGTGGTGGACCTAATGCCAAGTTTTGGTTATCCGAAATAGATTTGTGAGGTTCCCAAGAGGCAGGATCAAGATATTCCTAGTAGTAATGTTTAAACCATTCCTCTTTTGTCATATTCTTTGGTGGATAGGAATTTAGTGGATTTGGCGAGTATTTAAGCATTAAGTCAATTTCTCCAAATAGTTTATTAAGGTCCATGGTAGAGGTGGAGGATAGGGAATCCCACTCATATTCATTTGAGTTAGGGGAATCATAGTAGGGTTGGTTAGATGGTTTATTGGATGTCTCAATATCTTCAAAAGCACTTACTTCCTTGAGTAAAGGTGATGTGCTACTAGGAACGCCAATCTCAATCAGTTGAAACTAAAGCCCTAAGCCTTTCAGACACTTAGAAACAATGATTGGTTCATTCCTCCCATCTTGATGTAAGGCTAAACTACTATTTCCATTATATCCCTTGCTTTGCATGACTGTGAAACCTTTTCCATATTGATCTGTAGGAATGTGAGCAAATGAGGGAGGTTCTTCATGGTCTTCCCTATTCAGCCACAAAGTGACATCTTCTACATTTATGGCTTCTTTGCTTAATTCTCCCCATTTGTAAAGATTGTTGAGGGAGGGATGTGTATAGTGACCACTAACTATCTCCTATTTGTTGTAGGTAAACCGTATGATTTAAGAGGAACAAGGTGGTTAACACAATAAGATGTCTTCATGTGATATTCTCCACAACCCTTTTCTTGGATCTCAACCCTAGGAGTGGAAGATAATGATGGTGAATTGGATGTTCTATTGAGAGTGAATGGATTGAAATAATGAGATGAATTAGATGATAAAGCTTCTTGATTTACTAGCAGTTGGTGTTGGGGTATCTCTCGTAGACTAGTGTAATATTGGAATGAATCTAGGTCACCATCTATTGTTATTTCAGTGCCATTGTAGGGAAATTTGAGATGATGATATGTGGAAGGGATTTCCTTCATGGCATGAATCCATGGTCTACCTAGTAGGAGGTTTTATGGAAGGGTGAGATCTAAGACTTGGAAATTTGTCTCCATAACTACGGGACCCATTCTAATAGGAAGTGTTACCACCCCCTTTTATTTTCGTTCCTCATCATCATAAGCCTTAATGACAATGTTTTTTGTTGTGTCCACACATGCTTCTAAGAAACCTAATGCTTTAATCAATTTTAAAGTGTAAAAAATTAACCTTGCTCCTCCATCTACCAGAACTCATCTAACTTTGGTTTTGTCAAAAATGACTTCAAGATGTAATAGGTTGTTATGATTTATCTTCTAAGTTGCATAGTCTTGTTCAGAGAATGTGGCATGATGATTATTAGTCAGGTAACCTACCATTTCCTAGAAACAATTGACATCGAGATCATTAGGGATAGTGGTTCTTTGTAAGGTTTTGTCTAAAATGGATTGATGTTCAAGGGAGATACGTAACAGTTCCAAGATAGAGATTTAGGTTGGGGTCTTCCCCAACTGATCAAGTAAGTTATACTATGACTTGGACATCTATGGTGCCTAGTTTGATGGTGCACCTAGGATGGTGATGTTGGTTTGGAAAGTGTTAATAGCACAATTAGGAGTTTTATTTATGGAAATGTTATTGGCATGCTTATTAGTGGACCGAAGGTGATTTATGACTTTTCCACTATAATCATGATTAACATTAGCATAGTTGGCTGAAGTATTAGTCTTGTTACTCGAACTGGGGACTTTTCCTTTCACATGGGCATTTAATGGATCTGAAAAGACCTTGTGATCAGTGTTCGAAGATGTAGTTTTCTATGCACTGACTTCGATAGTTCTATTCTCGACAAAGTCCTATATGATGGTTTTTAGTTGAGGATAATTTTGTAGGCTATGTCCTTTGGCCTAATGGAAATCACAAAAGGAATTATCATCCCACCAAGATGGTTTGAATTTCCTTGGATCGTATTTTCTTGGCTCTTGAAGTTGTATAAGATTGTGTTGCAACAGTTGTTTGAAGACTGACTCGATGGGTTCCCCTAGGGAGTGAACTCACATTTTGGAAATTGTCTTTATTGTTGCGGCCGTTGGGTGTTTTGGGTAGTGTTGGGGGTTTGGTTGATGGCTTTGAGTGTGTTAGTAGAGGGGTTATTTCCTCAAAGTTTGATGATTGGTCCTTGTAAATTCTTTGCATCAACTACCCCATCATTGGTAACATTTTTATTTCGAGACCAAAACTTGTTTCTATCATTGGGTACATTCTACACATTTGGATTTCTATTGGGTGTATGTGTCTTAAGTTCTCCTTTGTCAATGAGAGATTTTTCTATTATGAGCCCCTTCTCCATTAGTTTTGTAAGGGATGTGCAACAATGTACCCTCAAGTTACTTCTCAATTTTGGGTTGAGGTTTTCTTGGAAGATAGTGACCTTTTGTTTCTTAGGTATCTCAAGAGGACATCAATTGGCTATAGTTCTCCATCTCTGGAAGAACGCGATAAAATTTTCTCCTTCGTCTTGTGTGGTATGACACAAGGTTGCTATGTTAATATCATGGTCTATGTTAACTTAGGAGAATTTTTTGATGAATTTCTCAGCTATTTTTCCCCATGATTTTATGTTGTAGTCAAGCCCTAAAAACCATTCTAGTGAAATTCCAACAATACTTCTTAGAAAGAGTCTCATAAGATAGGTGGGGTCATAGGCGACATCTATGTACATCACAAAAAACTCCCTTATGTGTTCAACTATATTTTGCTTTCTATTGTACTTGGGAAAGTTTGGTATGACATACCCATTAGGGAAAGGTGTCATGTACAATGATTTATTAAAGGGAAATGGGCATAAATCCTTTGTTGAAAAGGTTTTATTGGTTGACACTGCCATGTTATCCATCTATGTTTGAAGTGCATTCATTTGTGTCTGCAGGACATCAACTTGAGTTAATGATGTGTTGGTTGGATTATTTGAGTCTATGTACATGCTTTGAGATCCAACATTTTGTGATGGGTTTTGATTAAATGTTGATATGTAAAGTGGATTTTGATTTGGAATATTAGTGAATGGGTTTTGATTTAGAATATGTGAAAATGGATTTTGATTTGGAATCTTTGAAAATGCATTTTGATTCACAGTTTGTGAAAATAGATTTTGACTTGGAATCTATGAAAATGGATTTTGACTAAAAATTTGTGAAAATGGATTTTGACTTAGAATCTATGAAAATGGATTTTGACTCAGAATCTATGAAAGTGGATTTTGACTCAAAATATGTGAAGTAATGGGTCAGTTTCCATATTGGAAAGAGGGTATGCCTCCTATCTATGAAACCCCAATCTATGGTATAGTACTAGCGACATTAACACTAGGTATAGAATGGTTGTCTATGGAATAGTGGTAGTGAAATTGACACTTGGTATAGGAGTTGATGTTCTAGATTTTTTGTTCCCAACAAGAGGACCGAAGGGATTGGATGATGACACCCCTATGGTGAAATTTAGCCCCTGTGTTAAGGTAGGCATACCAAATGGAGATGTGTGTATTTTTGAGGCACTTTAGGTAGGTCCTCGAGATTCTATAGTAGTAGTCACTGAGGTATAGTAGCACTAGTGGTAGTGGTGTTCATTCCCTGAGTAGATGCAATTTGTAGGGTACTAATATCAAAACCAGGAGGTAACTTGGAACCTTCTGCAAGCAGTTTAGCTAAATATCATTGAGGAACATTTGCTAGATAGTCATCTACAAAGGAATCAAAATTAGGGTATTGTGCAATAGCATATATGTCTTCCACACAAATGTGTGCTTGTGCGTCTCTAGTAATAAATTTGTCTAACAAAGTCTTGTGAGGTCTAGATGAATATGTCCCTAAAAATGGGTTTGAGAATGGATTGATGAATTCATTTGGATCAACCATCTTTTGTCTTTCTTTCCTTTTCGATCTTGTTTCAACTATGTAATGTAAGCTCAAAGTGCAAGTGATGCAAAATCTAAGTCTATGGATGATTATGAGTCTAATCTATGTTTTTGGGATTTTGTAAATAGAAAGGATGAATGTATGCAACTATTTTTTTGGGATTTTCTTTGCAAATATGGTATGTCTAAAATGACACTATTCTAGGATGACAGTGTCTAAATATGCAAAGGTCTAAGTGATCAATTTGGAAGATTCTAAAAGAGGTTATCTATCACCTAAAGTTTAACCCAGGTTTCAATTTAGTTTTGACAAGGAACCTTTGTAGGACTATGACCAAAAGATAAGGTGAACTCCCAAACTAGACTGATGAGCTGGAAGGGTTCACATGTAGGAAAAAAGATATGATGACTAGGTTCAATGACAATGTTTGTTGAATCAAGGGTTTATCTAAAACGTGAAAGGTGTCTATCCTAAAATCTGTAAAAGATGATCTCTCTAAAAGAAATAAAGACCCCTAAGATGAAAGTAAGATCTATGACTAGGGTACCTATCACTATGAATGAATGATTCCTAAAGGATGCACTCATGCAAGTTTAGAGTAAACTTTCTGGTTTCTATACAAGAATGAGTGTAAAAGGATAAGTTAGATACTAGTTTTCCTATTTTTTCTTAGTCTATGATAGTAAATTCTAGTTTTCTAATAGTCGGGCATATGCGTTGCAAAATTTAATAGTTGCGGTTTTCCTTCTCAGTTGTGGTTTACTGGTAAATTTAGTCTCGAGTATCAAACACATGTAGTTTTGTTTGGAGAAAATGCGACTCAGGACTGATCAAATGCATTTTTCAAGACTCTGACTATGCACTGGTAAAAGTAGGCCAGTTCTGTGACAGGGGCATATACGTCATTCCAGATAATAGATGTGGCTCACCTATTTAGATGCGTCATAGAAGGTATCAATTGTGGGTTTTATCAGTAATAGAGGTAATGGCAAACATGACTAAGATATCAAATGTGGTTTTATACTAAGAAGATGTGAGCTATTTTGGAAAATGTGACTCAAATTCTAGAACATGCAAATTGGACTCAGTTTCAGACAAATGTGACATACTTTTTAATAGATGGGACTCTAAGCAACAGTTGCATTTTTTTGGTGAACAGTTGTGGCTTTCTAGTGAATTACAATATAAATTGACTATGTTTTGTAATAAAGTTTTGGTGAATAAAAACAATTAGAAGATAATGCATTTTTAGTTTGATGCACATGAACATGTAATAGGTAAGTGCAGGATCATCATGGAAAAAATAGGCCCTTAAGTGGTGAAAATTTCAGAAAAATCAGAGTTAGGCAACTTGACATAAAAATTTCAATAAGTTATCTATATATTATCTCAAAAATATATAAGAATAGAATTTGTAGCAAATTGAATGTAGTTTCTAAACTACTAGGTTTATTTTAAAAAATAAAAAATCTATTTGGTGAAAATTTGAAATTTTAATGTAGTAGTACTTAAATTTCATTGAAAAAATAAGAAGTAGGTATCTGTCTAACCACCCTAACCACAATAAAATGATCATATTTTTTTATAAGATTTTAGATATAAGTAGAGGACTCATTTCCTGATGCGATGCATATTTTTTTGTAATTTTTTCCAAGTAAATAATTAATTATGAATTTTTTATTACAACTTTTAAAAAATATAAAAACACGTATGTTTGACCACCTTAACTTGGTCAAAACTTCATGAAATTAAATTTTTCTTTTTAATTTTATAGTATGTGAAACATAGAATGTGATGCATGTTTTAGATTTAAAAAATGTGATACCATTTGAAAGCTATAGATGTTTTTCAATCAACTGATCAATTAGGACTTTAGTCATAATTCAAATAGAAAATGAATAATAATTATTTATTAAATTCAAAGTAAAGCATAATTTATATTGATGGAAAGATGAGAATATCCTTTAGAAACCCTTTTTTTTTCATCAATTTTGGGTAAAAAAAAATTGTTAGCCACATACCCTACACATACCCATCATATTGCCACTTTTTGGCCCATCATGATCTTGCACATACCCTAATATTTTAAAAAATAAGTACAATACTAGGGTTGTGAAAGACAATACTTGTTGAGTTCTCACTTGGATTTTACCCTAGCTACGCTTATTCAAAGTGGATGACTAGTAGCTTGACTCCACTGGCTCCCCTCCATGGCATTCACTTCTCTGGGACAGCCAAGCTATAGTACCCATGAAACTACCATGGCATACTTCTCATCTCTACTATGAACCGTAAGAATGTGAAAGCTTCACAGGTCTAACTTGCTGCACCAACAAATAGATAAAGGTTTTTGGCTTAACTAGAAACAATGGCTTTTTAGTATGGGAATTTTGTTCATGGGGGATCATCCATGTGGCAAGAGACCATTGCTTCCCTTCTTGTCAGAACAATCCTTGTGATACTTGAGCTTTCCTCAAGTACCCACACTTGTATACCGGCTAGAATTTGCTTGGTTTTAGCATGTTACCGGTTTGAGTCATCTTGGGGTGAGTACTTTTTCCCACCAAGATAGGCCCAAATAGAGTTAGTAATAGTTTCTCTTACACCTAGGATCACACGAATGTGCAAGAGGAGAGGATACTCCTATATACTAAATTAGGTAATAAAAAATTGTGCTTTCACACCAAACATAGTAGACAATAGTAAATTTAAAAACCCAAATGACAATTTGCTAATCTACTAAATAGTTTGTTTCAAAAAATAGAGTCTCCAACACACATCTTGTAGAAAAATTCATTAGTAGTTTTAAATTGGTCTTCGTCGATCATCCTACAAGAGGGGTTTTGAAAACTTGTCTTCTATGCTAAGTCTTGAAAATACTATATTAACTCCTTAAAACACACACTACAAACTAAAAATTAGATAAAATAAAAACACAATGAAGAAATGTAAATTAGAAATTCAACCTAGAATTTCACCAGTCATATGCATCATTCAAAGCAACAGATGCGTCACAGATTTTTACCAGTCAATTGCATTGCACAAATCCATGGATGTGTTGGATTTTGTTAGATGTGTTGTATTTTTCAGATGCAGTTCATAATATTAATTGCATCATTTTTTCTGTTAGATGCATTGGGTTGTATGATACCTACAAAAAATGAATAAAACATCTATAGATTTGCAAAGAGCGTGTCTTCCCATCAGATTCACCAAAAGTAACATCATGAAAATAGGAAAGATTAAAGAAAAATCAATAGCAATAAACTCTAGTGTAAACTAAATCTAAACAAAAAAGCACAAAGGAAACTATGAACATAAACAAAGAGAAATCTCACCTAGTATCTACATCCTTCCATGAATGACCTCGATTGTCCTTCTCCATTTCGCCGTAATGGTATTATTGCCCTTAGATTTTTAGTATGTGTACAAGCATAACCTTGATGTATGTGATTATAGAAAAATATCAAAGATTAAACAAGTGCTCCAAAGTCATACAATTTTGGGAGGAGTTGAAATGATGTGAGTTGGGTCAATTTATAGAAAATTGATCATTCAAATGACAGGTCGAGATCGAAAGATAAAAAAATGATTGAGATCAAAGGATTCCACAAGCACTAAGAAAAGTGTTAGTACTGACATGAGTGATAAAACCTAAGAATAGAGATAAAGATTAAATAATGATTTAATCTCTAATTGAAAGTATTCAAAAATTAGAAGAATAATGTTTGCATGGAAAGGATAAAGATAGAATAATAGAAACAATCTATTCGAATGTAAACATAAATTAACTAATTAAATAAATATATTTAATTAATAAATTGTACATGCATATAAGTTAAAACTAGATAACTGATTAATTATGACAGAGTTTATTTGCGAAAGACACTCAGACATTAAATCAAGAGATAACTAACTGATTTAAATAGATCTTGAGTCAAGTGGGAATGAATACTTAGATAACTTAAACATTTATCTAAATATAGTGGAATATCTCAAAAATAGACTTTTATGAATTAAAAGATTATTTAACTCAACATTCAACATTTAAGGATTAAATTAAATAAATGAGATTTATTTAATTGAGTAGAGAAAATGTTAAATGAATAATTAAATAATTAAAGGATTTATTTAATTATAGTCAGAAATATGATTAAGATAAATTAAATAAAAATTTATTTAATTTAAGAAAGAGGATAAAGGTAATTAGTGATTTAATTAAATAAAGAACATTTATTTAATTAATCAGGATATAATAAGGATAATGTGAATTAATTAAATAATTAAAGTTATTTAATTGATAGATAAATAAATGTCAAAGTGAATTAATTAAATAATTAAAAGTTATTTAATTAATAGATGAGAAAATACTTTAGAAAGTAATTAAATAATTAACATTATTTAATCACGACCATGACAATACAAATTATGAAGAAATTGAAGTTGTAGGCTTAGACCAAATTTTAGTGTCTACAAAGACAAGTGCATATCTGGTGCTATAGAATTATTCTCTGATTTCATAGAAATTTGGGAGAGGAATGATTCACAATCAGTGGTGAATGAGTCCCACCTTAAGGCTGGAAAACTAGATTTTGTTAGATTCAGGATCCCAACAGTCAGAAACCTATTTTCAGGACTTTTTGCCAGTAGCAAGACTGATTCATCATCAGTGGTGAATGAGTCCCACTGGTGATCTTCATTGATTTATGTAAGCATTCAGGACACTCCAAATTCATCATCCAGTTCCTAGGTGCACTATGTTCAGCCTTGTTCAATTCTATTTGCGTTAGTTTACATCTCCATTGTGTTCTATGCATATCACATTGTGTTTTCAAACATTGCATATTTCTTAGGTTTTGCATTCATAATCAGTCAATTACATTGCTTAGATTCATTATATCATCTTATTTATCCTTAATCACACCATACATACATTAGATTGAGTGAACCATATTGATTTTGAGGGTTTATCTCTCTCCTTTGAGGTGAAAGATCCTAAGAGTACAAGAGTAGCCTATAGACCCACTCAAAATCTATGGTTCAAAAGGGTATTTTCATTTCATAGTCAAAATATGTTAAGAAAATGTTGAAGAAGTTTTAGATGGAGAATTCTAAACCCGTGTATACCACTATGGTTACTGGTTGCAAGTTGAGAAAAAATGATGGATCTCCTAAGGTTGATCAGAGAAAATATAGATCAATGATTGAAGGATTTCTATATCTAACTATTGCTAGAATAGATATCATACATGTAGTTTTTCTTATGGAAATACTTTAAGAAGATCCCAAAGGAACCCCTCTTGTAGCCGTGAAGAGGATATTTAGATACAAGTTGAAGGGAACTTCAGACTATTGTTTGTGGTATCGAAAGGATATTGACTTTTCCTTGAGTGAATATATAGATATAGATTGGGTAGGTTGTACAGATGGAAAGATAAGTACAAGTGGTGGTTCTTTCTTTCTTGGAAGTAGATTGGTTCCATGGTTAAGTATGAATCAAGATTCAATGTCATTATCTACTATAAAAGCAAAGTATATTGCAGCAACATAATGCTACACACAAGTTTTTTGGATGAAGAAAACATTGAAGGCTATCAAAGTATCATATGATGAACCTATTTCTATCTTATGCGATAATATGAGTGCAATCATATTTCAAAGAAATTGATATTGCATTCAAGAAAAAAAACATATTTCAATCTAGTATCACTTCTTAAGGGAGAAGGTTGGAGAGAATGAGGTGAAGTTTGAGTATGTACCTACAAAGGATCTTCCAAAAGACACTTGTGAGTATCTCTGGAAAAAGTTAGGGGTTATTTCCCATCCCTTTAACTAGATGCATGAGTTGGTGCATCTATCTAGGAAGCATTTCAAGATACATTCTTGGTCCTAAACTAATATTGAAGGCTACCTCTCAAGGGGAGTAGGTAGTAGTGTTGTTAATTAGTGCAGTCAGATGGAGCATATTCTATTCCCCTAAGGGGGAGAATGCAAAAAAGTGAATGTAGTGAAGAGTGAGTGCAGTTTATTTTCTTGTTGGTGTTGTAAATAGTGTCAAAGTGGTGTATGTAGATGTCAAAAGGGAAAACCAAAAAATAAAAATTCTATGCAGATGATGTGTGAGGAATGCATAGGTGTTACCCTTTGAATTTTGTCAAAGGGGAAGAGAGATAGTTGAAAAACCATAGTTTAGAGGAGTAGTGCAAAAGAGAATATGGTTTGAATACTAGAGGGGGAGAGAATGTTTAGAAGCAAGAGAATGAGATTTTGGAGAGTAAATATTTACCCCAATAAGGGGGGGTGCTTCTTGTTGTAGATTTTTCTTTGGTTTTTTTTTTGATAGATTTTTAGAGAGTTTGTATTTCCATCAATGAAAAAGGGGGGATTTTTACAAGTATCTTGGTGGTTTTTTCATTTATGTCAATAGTTGCTAGTGTTGGTCATTGATGTTAACAGTATGGAGATGGTTGTTGTTGTGAAGTGCTTATGCTTGTATGAATATTTTGTGATTTGATAAGAAGGTGTTATGTTTCTATCATCAATGTTTTCATTTATTTCATAATGGATAAGAGTTGTAGTTGGAGTAAGTTAACTTGGTTTCCAAGTTCTTTTGAGGAAATTTGAATAAAAGAGTGCAATGCGAGATAGGTGTGTTTAGTGTTATACTCCATATTTCTTCATTGTTGAATATAATATTGTGTGGTTTGTATATTATGATCAAAGGTTTTAAGAGGTTCTATATGAAAAATTATAGGTTTTGGATCATTCTATAGTATTTTTTTGTTTTACAGCTTGTAACCAAAGATTTTGGCAAACCAAAATGCTTTATGCTCCTAGGTTTTTCACCTAAAAGGAGATAAGATTGGTGACAAAATGCAACGTTCGCATTCAAAGAGGGATGTGATATAGGTGAAATATTCCTAAATGAAGTAAAATAAATTCAAATAACTAAAAGATACTATTGATTATGTATGCAAAACTAAGAAATATGAAGTATTTGAAAACATAGTGTTGTATGCAAACATGAACTAGAAATATGCACAAATGAAAACAACACTCAATGAAACTGAATGGAGTGCACCTAGAGATAGAATGATGATGCTAGAGTTTTTTGGAATGATTCATAAATCACTATTGATGGCCACTAGGACTCATTCTTCACTGATGGCGAATCAGTTCAAGTTCTGGTAAATTGTGTTGAAATAGGTTTCAAAGTGTTGGGAACTGAAAATGTGAAGAAAACACCTTTTCCAGCCTAGTAATGGGACTCATTTTTCATTGATGGCGAATCAATCCTTCTACAAAAATTTACAAACTCTTAAGTCAACTCTATGGGTCCAGATCTGCAAATGTCTTCATGTCGGGTTAACGGATCCAAATATATAGAAAATAGGTTGAATGATGTCTCCAAGCTTGAATTAGGTATTTTTTGAATTGAATAGATTTGATGACTTGTTTACCAATTTTTAACACCTATATCTTTGAAAAAATTTCTTACAAGACCTACAAACACCCATGCAAAGAGGGGGAAAATGGTTAAGGGTTAGAGTATAGGGATTTTCCTTGGTCAAATACCACTTTGGTAATCAAACCCTTGATAAATAAACGAAATGAAATAAGCAAGGAATGATGAAAAAATAACACGCACATGTCATGAACTCGCCAAACTCTTGTTCTATAAGTCTAAAGATATGTCAATGGCTGCTCCAAGATGCTTAATAATTGCTTGATTGAATGATGCTAAGATGCTCAAGTACTTAGATGGATGCAAGGATGATTAAATGGATGAATGGGGATTAAAATGGATAGAAAAACACTTATTTATACACACTTATGCCATAATTTCCTGAAAATACATCGTAGGCTGACCTAAGGTCTTAATGAATAAAAACCCGAAAGAAATTTGAAATTATTTTGAATTTTGTGCCAATAGGGACTCATTCACCACCCATGGAAAATGGGTCCCACTCAAGGAATGTAAGTGGGTGTCGATAATTAAGTTTCTATTAATGATATTTTTTGGGTTTATATTAAAAAACACACTTAATTGAGGCATATAAGTGCATAAAGGGGCCAAATAAAACATAAGAAAGGTGTAATTAGTGGTCAAAAGCCTAGAAAAGAGTAAAATTTTGTTACAAGTATTTACAACACTTTGAAATAAGACTTGATAAGGGATAAAAAGGAAATATTTATATGAATTTCAATAAGAAGATTCTAGAAAAGTGTATAAATGTGTTACAACACTTCACAACACCTTCACAAGACATCATAAAGTCTTAATAATTTGAATATTCAAGACCTAATGTGAATGTATAAGTTACAGTACAACAATAAACCAAGGATAAATCAAGACAAATAAGCACAAGGAGGGACAAAACAAGAAAAAAGTAAAAGGGTTACTTTTTTTGTGTCCACAATTAGTCCCCACTTTAGTGAGAGGATGAACTTGCTTCAAATTTACACTAAAGTAGAGAAATGCATCTCAAGAGGGGTCCCAATGTACTAATTCTTGATAAGATGAGTAAAAAATGATCAAGAGGGATGATAAATCCCCCAAGATGAAGATCCCATGGTAAATCAATCATAGGCACAAAGGAACACACATGAATATGATGAAAAATAATGAAGGAAAGTAAAGAAGGCTCATCTATCCAACTCATTGTGGATTAGATCTAGGCAATTTTTTTGGAACAAGAAATGTGTACTCACTTTGGGGTGATGGAACTAATGGATATTTGATAGGTGATAATTCCCAATTATACTCACTCTGGGGCCACAAAACTTCTAGTTTTCCATGGGGTTAGAAATCCACAAGGTGGCTATGGGGAAAACTTGTTCCTCAAAATGGGATTTCTTACTCAACCATACTAAAGTTATACCTCTTCATAACTTTAATAAGGTACCACAAAATATAATATCGTTTCGTGCTTCATGAGACAAGAAAAGCTTTGTATACTTAGTACTCATTAACAAATGCAATGGCACCATAGGCATGCAAGTTGTGTTATGGAAGGTGCCCATGTATATGTAGCATGCAACATGAAAAAGAAGTGTTAAAATGAGTCTTGTTTAGTTCATGCAAGGTCTTAACTTAGGGAACATCGTATCTAATATCTCTAAGAGAGGACCAATCAAAGAATATAATATTCACAACTTAGGGGATGTAGTGCATCACATCAGGCCACTAAGAGGAATGTAATATTCTAAGATAGATCACACTTATGAAGGAAATCACACCCAATGTCATCCACAAAGTGACAAATGCATCGTATGAAGTAACACGACTACACTAAGAACCAAGAAAAAGAAAAATGAAAAATGAATATTGCCAATGTATGCCACCACTTTAAAAGAATTTCTACACACTTTTTTGTGAGCAATTACTTTAAAGTAGTAAAGGAAAATTTTAAAAAGAAACAAGACATGAGAGCCAACTTGGAAAGCCCTTATGCCAAGTCATACGTTTCATAGTAATACTATTTCATGTGAAAGAAAAGGAACAAAAGAAAGAGGGGTTTCCCCAAAAAGGAACACACCAAACACAAAAGGGATCTATGGATTTGGGGTTAGTATGTTCTTTGTTGTAGTGTTTTGATTAAAGAGCTCAAAACTATCATCATTCCTTGAATACATAGAACTAGAAGAATGACACAAAGATAGAGAAAACAAAAGAAAAGGAAAGATCCATTTTGGGTCAACATGGAAGAGACATTGCAGTCTCAACACTTTGCATCATACCCAAAAGGAAATCTTTTGGGTCAACATGAAGGAGACATTTTTGTCTCAATGCCTTGCGTCATCCCCAAAATCAAAACACAAAACAAAAGTGGAAAGGAGAAAAAGAGGAAGACCAGTTGGGTCAACATGGAAGAGACATAGGGCATCTCTATGCTTTGTGTCATCCCCATAAGGAAAACACAAAAAAAAAGTGAAAAGGAAAAAGAAAGACTATTTGGGTCAACATGGAAGATACATAGGGCATCTCAATGCTTTGCAGCATCCCCAAAAGGAGAACACAAAAAAAAGGAAAAAGAAAATGTATGGAATATAGAAGAAAAGAGGTACAAATAGAGGGAGAACATCAAATGTCATGCTACGAGGTAACATGATACACACATAAAAGAAAAATAAAATAAAATGCAAAAGACTAGTAAGGAAAATGTAAGTCAGCCGATGAGCAAGTCATCCACATCCCAATCATGCTCAGTGTATTGCGAGGGTGGTTGACTATCCAAAGGGGAAATTGCAAGTGCCAAACTAGAAGTACCAGGTTCTACACTTATTGTGGGAGATTGGACCTGTAGGTTCATGGAAGAGGAAAATAATGCATTTAAATCATTATGCACCTTTTCATCTATTTTAGATATCTCATCATCATCATCATCATCCAAATTAATCATGATGGGAGGATGGATGGTAAGTTCCAATGAAGGGTGTATTAGGAGTTTTCGTTGTTGTATCAGATTGTTTTTCTATGACTCAGTAGGGGGTGATCCCACAAAGTTGGTTTACAATTTCTTGGAGATTCTGATTTTTGCTAAAATCACATATTTTTAGAAAATATAATGATTTAAGCCTTTAAATTTTTCATTTAAATCATTCCAATTGAAGATGGTTTGATCAAACTACCTTAGATCAAACCCCCTTGCATATAACCCCGCTAGTTTTAAACCATACCTATAATGGAGTCTCCTTTACACCTATCAAAATGTTGATAAAAAAAACTTTTAATTTACCTTTTTGGGGATCAAATGAATTCATTTAAAAAATATTTTTTGTAAGCATGTAGTACTTATTATAAGCTTCCCAAAAAGTATAATTTTAAATAAATTTAATTTTATCATTATATTTATTTTTTATTTCTTGTGAATGTAGGATTTTCACCGAAAATCAAACTCTTTGTTCTACATATGTGGAAAAATAGAAGATTGTAAAAAAAAAAAAGGAAAGTATGAGTGCACCAGATATTGAAGTCCTTTATCCAACAAAGAAAAATAAGAATTTTGATACATACAAAAAAAAGTTACACATTATACAGTCGTGCTATGTCTGAATTGTAATTGGTTTGACTTCAAAACTTAATTAAAGAAAAAATATTCAATAAAAAACTATCTAACCAAGTGGAAGCACTATATATCAGAGTTACAAATCTAAATTCGAATGAATTATAATTTTATCCTTCATGGAAAAAAGTTATGTGTTATACGGTGAGCGTCACTTTTTAAAAATGTTGTTTTGTAAAAAAATCTAGCTTTCGAGGGAGATGGAAAAAGAAGTGCAATTTCATTCCAAAAATTTTGAAAAAATATATTTAGAATCTAGAGAAAAAATTTCAAGAAACTCTAGTTTGCATCATCTTCAAATTCCTCACGGTTTAGCTACTATAGGTGCTCGAAAGTGAAGATTTTGTTAAAAATAATAATTTTAGTGTCTAGTTTGGCCAAAAATTATAAACCACTATTGTGGGATCACCCGAGAAGAGTCATTATTTATTGCTTCTATCAAAGGTGGAGGTTTATTTTCTTTGTTTTCTTCATCTTGTAATTAACAAGCATGGAAATGACATCAATGCCTATGCTCCCTAGCACCACTGTTTCATTTGATTACGTTTTAAAGTTTTTTAGGTGTAAGAGTGGGTTGATCAGCCATAGGCTTCTTTTCTTCCTAAGGGGGAGGAATAAAAGGGACCATGGGAGGTGTATCAATCACTTTCTCTTTTGATTTATAAACTTATTTTATGCAAGGGGGCATGATGGATTTTGTTTCATTATCTCTTGGGCATTTGGATGAGGAAGGTGAAGTGTTTAGGTTTGATTGATATGGAGTTGATGGCTCTGACTTAGGTTGAAGCATTGTCTCATTGAGGATTGGGGTGTTGGAAGTAGATGGGGATTGGTTGTAGAGGGACGATTCAACAATTTTCTTTGCTTTAAACTTTTGGTAAGCAATGAAAAATAAATTTTTCTAAGGTGTGATGGGTTCCATAGGCTCTGGCCAAAAGGCTTCTAAGGAAAAGTTTCCTTTAGAAGACAAAGGGATAAAGCCACTATGGTGAATAGTGAATATGCCATTGTCAAGCAGAAACATTAAACATTTGTGTATGACGTAAGGGATAGCTTTCATCAAGCGAGGCCATGGATAGCCTAGCTATAGATGAAACTAATTTGATTGTGGAATGATGGAAAATGTTACATCCACTATCTTAGGTCTTATCTGTCATGGAAGGATGAATGATCCTATTGTAGGGCAAGAAAAACTATTATGTGTTTTGATCCATGCTTGTGGTTTTTCATAAATATCTTGATAAAGATCATGTAATACCAAAAATTCCTCAGTGATCACATTCTTGCCATAAGTGGGATCTATGAGTATCCCATTAGTGGGCTTATCATAAATATGGTCCGCTATGTAAACAGGACCATCAAGAAGATTTGGAAGAATATCTTTAGAAAAGTAATATCAAGATTTTTCTTAAGTGGGCCCTTACGAGGGATAACATCTATTGCTCCTACCAGATCATCCATCGGATTAATAGAAGTAGAATGTTGACTAGCAGGATTTTCAATTGTTTTATGAACAATCATCACATCATTGTTTTGAGTTTCACTAGCTTTGACAAATGACATGGTATGTTTGGGCATCAGATTGGCAAAAAATGGAAAATTTTGATTGGGTGGGGAAACAAATAGATTTCCTTTAACATTGACCTTTGAAACATATACACAACCATAATCAATGAGGTCTTGCATGATGTGTTTAAGACTCTTACATTGTTTTGTGTCATGTCCATTTTGTCTATGATAATGGCAATAAGCGTTGGGTTGAAATTTTGGAGGCAAAGGTTTTGTGGGATCTAATGGTTTAATATTTGGTAAAGTAATCATCTGTTGTTGCAATAGCTAGGTCATGGTGTTGTGAAGAGTTTTTGTTAAAGGTGTAAATTATCTCTTTATATCTACATAAGTAAAAGTTATCACAACTTTCATAGTTGTTACTTGGTTTTTGGTGGGTTGAGATGGTTGTTGAGGACAGGGGTTGAATTGTAAAAATAATTTGTTTGTTTTTTGAAATGGTTGTGCCTTGTTTGAAGTGTTAGGTTTGGATTTTTTAGTTTGGTTAGAAGTGGACTTGGCATCACGACTACTAATTGAATTGTGATAGTCACAAAGGGTTGTACATAAATGCATGAAAGAAAGAAATTTCATCATGATAAATTTTTCTTGGATGTGATTTTGTAAATTTTCAATAAATATCTTTTGTAGATGTGGATTAAGAAACCTTGACATCAATTTGGTCATAGAATGACTGATAGTGTGAGATGAAATTAGTTACTTTTTCATCCACATATTTTTTGCATCTCATTAGATCAGCCAATGTCTTTTTGGGAGTCATGTGCACTTGAAAATGATTTATGAAAGCATCAAATAGTTCATTGAATGAATGAATGGAATTGTTTGGTAAGTTTGAAAACCACTCCAAGGAAGTGTCCTTTAAGGTCCTAGGAAATAGTTTGGAAAATAGTTTATCGTCAAGAACAAAGTCACTACATAAGGTTGTGTAAGAATTAACATGATTAGTAGGATCACCCTTTCCTCTATACTTCTCAATTATAGGTATTTCAATTCCTTTTGGCATCGGTGTTCTTAATATTTCTAAGGATAATGGGATGCTACAGACATAATAGGTGGGTGGATCATTTTGACTTTGGCTTATGGTGGATATTTGTTGTTGCATGGAGGAAATGGTTTGGAAAGTTGTGTGATAAGAGGTTCAGTGTAAGTGGTATGAGGTGGAAGAGATAATGGTGATGGAGTGTATGTAGTGGTAGGGAAAGTGAATGGAATGTTAATATGTGGTATGGTGGAAGAGTAGAAAACATTCGATGCCACAGAAGAATTGGGAATACTAGCAGGAATAGTTGAGGAAGGAACCACATTGCTAACTTGTCACATTGTAGTTGTTACTTGTGGAATGTTGTAGGTAGGTATGGATACTACTGTGGAAGGAAGAGTGTTAAGTCATCCTTGACTAACCACAGTATGTGTAGGTTGGGAAGTGGAAGGAGCATGTTTATTGTATATCTCAACAATATTTTTCATAACATTTAAGCCTTCATCACCTTCAATTAGGCGATGGATGTTGTCTATAGCAGGAATTGTAGTGGTGGAGATGTTTTCAAGACATAAATCTTGTTGTAAATGTGCTAAATCCTCGTGAATGTTAATGACTTTATCTTGCAGAATGTGATCATTTGGTGTGTCAACTTGCATGTTATGGGAAGGAAAAGGATTGCTAAAGGTGGGATCCATGCCTAATGAACTATTGTCAATACCAAGAGTAGTAGCTTGAGACAACCCAAGGTCCACAACAAGTGTATTATCATAGGATTCCATGAGTCAGGAACTTCTTCTCACTAAAGTTTTATCAATAGGGCACTTAACACTCATATAAAGGGTACTAAAGGCAAGGTGTATTCAAATGCAATGAAAAATAGAAGTAATAAAATGATAATAACATAAATTATGTAAACTAAAACAAGAATGTAATAACATAAAATAGAAATGCAGAAAACACAGTGAAAATGATACAAAGTGTTGTGCAGAAAGTGCAACTGGACTGATTCACCCAGGGTGGTGAATGAGTCTAGGGATGGATTTTTTTTAGGTTTTTCATAAATTTAAAATGAAATTTGATGTTTTTCAGATCCAAAAATGCAACTACAGCATGATAATGCAATATTTTAATGTGTTTAAATGTAACTACATGATGAGAATGCAATTTTTGAAAACCCTAGGATGTTTAAGTAAAACCTAATGTAATGATGATGGAAGAAAAACCTAGGATGCAAATGCACTTAGAATTAGAAGTAAAAATTCTCTAAAGTTGGGTTCACCAAAATGTAACCAAAGGTTTTGGAAAACCAAAATTCTTTATGCTCCTTCTAGGTTTTTCACCTAAAATGAGATGAGATTGGTGTCAAAATGCAATGGTCACATTCAAAGAGGGATTTCATATAGGTGAAATATTCCTAAATGAAGTAAAATAAATGCAAAGAACTAAAAAATACTATTGATTATGTATGCAAAACTAAGAAATGTGAAGTGTTTGAGAACATAGTGTTGTATGCAAACATGAACTAGAAATATGCACAAATGAAAAAAACACTCAATGATATTGAATGGAGTGCACCTAAAGATAGAATTTTGATGTTCCAGAAGGTTCTAAAATGTTTTAGAAATCACTATTAATGGCCACTGGGACTCATTTGCCACTGATGGTGAATTAGTCCAAATTCTGGTAAATTCTATTGAAATAGGTTTTAGAGTGTTGGGAACTAAAAATTGAAGAAAGCATCTTTTCCAACCTAGCAGTGGGACTCATTCACCACTTATGGTGAATTTTTCCTTCTATAAAAATATGCAAATTCTAAAGTCAACTCTGTGGGTCCAAATCTGCACTTGTCTTCTTGTTGGGTTGAATGATGTCTCCAGGCTTGAATTAGGTATTTTTTGACTTGAATAGCTTTGATGACTTGTTAACCATTTTTCAACACCTATCTCTTTGAAAAATCTGTCTACAAGACCTACAAACACACATGCAAAGAGGGGGAAAATGGTTAAGGTTTAGAGTATAGGGATTTTCCTTGGTCAAATCCCACTTTGGTAATCAAACCCTTGATAAATAAATGAAATGAAATAAGCAAGGAATGATGAAAAAATAACATGCACATATCATGAACTCACCAAACCCTTGTTATAGAAGTTTTAATATATGTCAATGGTTGCTCCAAGATGCTTGATAATTGCTTGATTGAATGATGCTAAGATGGTCAAGTGCTTAGATGGATGCAAGGATGATTGAATGGATGAATAGGGGTTAAAATGGATAGAAAAACACTTATGTATACACACATATGCCCTAATTTCTTGAAAACACAACATCACAGGCCACCCTAGGGTCTTAATGAATAAAAACAAAAAAGAATTTTGAAATTATTTTAAATTTTGTGCGAAGAGGGACTCATTCGCCACCCATGGCGAATGGGTCCCACTCATGGAATGTAAGTGGGTGTTGGGAATTAAGTTTCCTTTAATGATATTTTTCAGGTTTATATTAAAAACACACTTAATTAAGGCCTATAAGTGCATAAAGGGGCCAACTAAAGCATAAGAAAGGTGTAATTAGTGGTGAAAAGCCTAAAAAAGTGTGAAAGTTTGTTATGAGACTTTACAACACTTTGAAATAAGACTTGATAAGGGATAAAAGGGAATATTTAGATGAATTATAATAAGAAGAGTCTAGACAAGTGTAGAAATGTGTTACAACACTTCACAACACCTTCACAAGACATCATAAAGTCTTAATAATTTGAATATTCAAGACCTGATGTGAATGTATAAGTTACATTACAACATTAAATCAAGGTGAAATCAAGCCAAATAAGCACAAGGAGGGACAAAACAAGAAAAATTAAAAAGGTTAATTTTTCCATTTCCACACAACTTATCTATCTACATAGAACGTTGTTTATGAGAAATGAGGTGTTCTCTAAGGTTGGTTAGTGAGTCGTTTTTTGTGGTAGTGTGTTTGGTTGCACAAAATGATAGTGTTGTCAATTTCAAGTGGTTGTGGTAGAGTTGAAAAATATTCTAATGATGTTGAAATATGCTAAGATGTGTGTATGTTGTGGAGTTTTTCTATGCGGTCTATGTGATCTAGAGAAGTGTTTATATGACCACTTTTAGTGATAGTTCAAGTTTGGTTGATTTGGTGTGTTAGCACTATTTACAAAGGTATCTCATGGATTGTGAATGTGTTGAGTAGCATGGTGATGTGGAATTGGGTCCTAGCTAACCCTTGGTGTGGTCATCCTTCACTTCTTTCCACCATAGAGGTGTTTGGTGCCAACCCTTTTTTGTGTTGCATTTTTTAAGTATATGTGTTTCATTAAGGCTGACCTAATTGAGATGGTTTAGGTTATGGATGATATATAATTAAGGTAAATTGTTGGAGATGAGTATGGATCTATGGAAGGGATGCAAAAGATGTGAATTTTATTAAGTGTGGTGATCTGAGTGTGATCTTAATGCATATGACTTTGAATTAGTGAGTAGAAGGGTCTACATTCTCAGTGTACTTGAAGTTACTAGAGGTAGTTAGATGAAGATTGTGCATGGTATAAAGTTTCAATCATGTATTTATCCTATTACCTTGAGATAGCGAATCTCTTTATAATAGTATTCTTCTATCTATTTACCCAACATTAAGCCCTTGGAAGCAAGCCTAATTGTATTCGATGTAATTCATATATATGTGAGCTAATTCTCACCATGGTTTTTCCCTTCTTGATTTTTCCACATAAATATGGTGTTCGATGTGTTTGGATGTGTTTACATTATTCTTTCATATGTTTACATTCTACCAATGCATGGTAAGGGTGTAAGGTCTAATAAGGTTTTGAATGATATTGAGGGATTGAATGTTTAAGTATACAATTGAATCCTTCACCCCTCTCAATTGTAATGTGCATCTAACAGTATATGATATAATTCAGAGTTGAAAAGAGCAAGACCAATGATAGCCTTGATTTTATTATCTCTACTATTCCAATCTAATAACTTATTTTCTTTTGTATGTAGATTTTCCTTTCCACTTACTATTCCAAATTGATTTTTATTGATTAGTTTCATTTTAATTTTCATTCTCCAAGTATGAAAGTTAAAACTAGAGCACTTTTCTAGTCAAATATCCATTAGAAAAATATAAAAATATCAACATGTACCTATAAAAATTAACTTCTTGAGTAAATATCTCCTCTACACTCAAGAAATTTATGTACTAATCCTCTTTTTTCAAAAGGATAAGGCTCAACTCAATACAACCATTGTTCCTCTAACAATGTGGCCCTATATAGAGGTAAATTTTATGAGTGATTTGGTGCGATCTATCAAATTCCTTTCATCTTCTCAATTAAAAATACATAGGAATTCGCAATTCCAATTTTTTTTCTTTATTATTCTATCATTTAGATTGTTGGGAACCTAAATTTTTGAAAACTTCAAGAAAAAATCCATCAAATATATTAAAAACTTTCATTACAATCCTCGTGATCTTTCCTTATACTATATTGGCTAGGTTTGAACTAATTTTGAAATCATGATACCAATGACTAAAAAATAAAGAATAATATATGGTAAGTTTAATTGATAAAGGCATGGGAGAACAAAATAATTTTCTTCCAATGATGACTTTGATATCTCATTCTACAAAAAATCTAGATGGCTATATCATATTTTTGTAGTTGGTGTATCTTCTTACATTCAACAAGTATCCCTGGCTCCACAAAGATGGTGGTAACTTCATTATACAACATTTAATACCACTCTTTCTTGTTATTATGCAGCCACTACAAAGAAGTTACACCATATATGGCTCGCCCTCTTAGACCTTGGCATGCCTATGACTCTTCACCCACACACATAACTCTTTCATTTATATAAAATTCGATGCAACAAAAACATATCATAGGAACATAGATAATGATGCCTTGATACCAAATGAAGATGGTAAATTACTTGGTTATTCATTATTGTATATTAGGTGAATTTAAACATGGAGAGATACAATTATAGTTATAATAACTATAACTGTGTAGTTGTTATAATTTCCTATAATATTAAAAATTTAATAATATATGTTAATAGGAGGAATACACATTATTTTGGGTGGAGTTGACTAGGATTTGACATGTACAATAAGGGAATTTAGAGGATAATTTAGCTTATCCCACATAATGAAAGGTGTAGAAAATAATATATTTTTTCATTTTTTAGGATGAGAATGCAGGTTTTTAGAGAAGTAAATATTACTTATCTAAGTTATATTGTATGACAAGGATGGTAAAATAATTTAGGTAAGAAATAGGGTTATTTGAATAAGGATGAGTAGTGATTTTATTAATAGAATAATAAAATATAATTTAATTAATAAGGGGATGAAAATGGGATAGTGAATTGGTGATGGTGTACCCTCATATTGACTAACTAATATTTGATAAGCATGAAAGGTTGTACATAATTGTGTAAGAGATGGATACTTCATCAGAAATATCTTATCTCGAATATTAGGTTACAAAAAACACTCATTGAATGTCAACATTGGAAAGAATATGAGATTTTTGAGTAAAGTGATTGGTATTATCCTATGAATTATGTTATTGATTAAATGGAAATAGGGTTCCACCTTTTGGGAGATGGAATTGGACTTATTTCACACTTTAATCACTAGGAAAACTATACCCCTCAACCAAGTGACTCGATTGAGGGATGGACTAGGGGTTTCCTTGTGTGATTAAAGAGGGGTTCATCATTAAATGAAACTTTAAATGAGAAATGCAAACACCTATGGAAAAAACCCTAGAAACTTGAAAACATGAAATCAAATTAACAAATAGAATGAAACAAAAAAATACCTAGAGGAGTGGAGAGGCCAAAACAAGGTTTGTAAACCCTAGAAACTATTATTTCATATTGCACTAGGACTGATATGCTAGGTTGGGTGACTTAGTCCCACTCTAGGGTTTTTAAGGAAGGGTTTGGGATTTTCTAAGAGTTGATTAGGATCTATCACTTCGTGATTAGAAATTATAATGAGACTAATACCCTAGGTTGGGCATATGAGTCCCACCCTAGGTTTTTCTGAGTCTTCCACACCTAGATTTGACACTATTGAGTGTTGTTAAAAGGTTATACTAGGGACTAAATTGCTAGGTTGGGGGAATGAGTCCTATTCACATAAATTTACAAAAAAACATCACAAAAGAGATATAAATGTTGTTTGGTTAGTGGCATGGGGGTCTACCTTAGTCAAACTTCATTTGAGTAATTAAACTTTGAACTAAATTGAAATAACATAAGGGAATGATTAATGAACAAATGAATGTAACAACTCACCAAACCTTGTTGAATTCTTGGAGTGTAGATCTGCACAACTTGTATGATTTTGCTTCAATGGATGTAGATCTTGATCATATGATTTTGAATGCTTGAACTTGGATAAAAAATTATACATCAACATGTTATCTCACAAACACACATGATGCATGGAGTCCTTGAATCGATGCTTGAATCTTGAATTGATGCTCCAAAATGCTTGATAATCAGCTCTTGAATGCTTGAAAATATCTCTTGAAAGATCTATGTCAAGGTGAAACTATCTTTCTTGAAGATTCTTAGTGAAATAATGATTTGAAACCTTAGTTATATATAGGAATTCCATCTAATTTATCATTTATTAGATCCCAAATGTCAAAATTCAAAAAATTTGAATTGAAAACCCTTATTTCCCACAAAAAATCCTAAAAAGGAACCAAATGGGACTCATACAACCAAGATGGATTATGGGTCCCACCTAGGGGGACTCGCACCCAAGGTGGCATATGAGTCCCATCCTAGATTTTTAGGGTGAGAAAATGTTGGGGGGTTAGAATATTAAATGTATTTATTGAATTTGTTAGGATTTTAGTTGAAATAAGCCTTGTGATATGTAATAAAGGGTATTAAGGGCCTATTAATGATGATTTTAAGGTCATGAATATAAGAAGGCCCAAAACTTAGTGTGAAGATGTAAATAAATACACTTTACAACACTAAAATAAGGAAAAATTAGGTCCATTTAGTTTAAAAGGGCCCTAAACTTAATGTGAATGTGTAAAACACATTACAACACTAAATAAAGGCAACATTAGGCTTAGTTTAATATTAATTATTCCCAAATTAATTAAGAAAATGATGGATTCCTTATTCAATTTCAAGCCAATCACAATACTCTAAGATAGGACAGAACAATGGTTGTTCCATGCGATTGAATCTTGCTATAGAATATTGTACAAACAATGAATGGAAATATTGCAAAAGCATTACTTGTTCAAACATTCTAGAACAAGTATTGAAACTACAACTCACTCATTCCTTATTCAACAAAGGACATGATTATGAAGGTAATGATAAACAAGACTGGCATTAAACCCTCATCGAACCAATTAGAGGCTAAAAAATTAATGAATTGATTTAGAGCATACTTTATGGGCACAATCAACTTTCTAGATTCATTAGCAAGGGTGTAGAAGGTGGTGCAATCTCATATTGAAATTAAAAACGCAGAGGGTGAAAACAATAACCAATCCAAAGAAAATAGAATTCCATCTATTTATAGATACAAAGACAAAGCACAAGTAGACAACTTCAAATGATTAATTTCTCCAACTAGAAACAAAAATAAAAACAAATCAATTGATGTTTCCAATAGAGACTACCACCCCTCAATTCTACACACAAGTAGAAGGTTCCCACCAAACCTCAAAGACACCATGCCAAACTAATACATAGTCCAACCACTTCTTACCAAATCTACCTCGATTTTCCTCATGCACAAGCTAAGTTTCCACTATCCCATCAATATTGTTTTTCCTCCAACAATTGTTTCTTGGTTGTGTCTTCTTGGATTGGTTTTTTCTTTCCTTCAATATCTTCTTTCTATGCACCGACACTTCACTTATTTTCCCCCAAGGTAGCAATATGTTCCATCCAACTGCCAATCAAACACAAAAAGAAGAAACAAAAAAATATGCACATGTATTGCCACATGTCATAGGATGACAAGGGAGAAAAGAAAAGACAACAAAAAATCAAAATGAAACCAAAAATTTGCACATCAAGCTATGATGCCCTTGCATCAGGCTCCCCATGGGACAAAACATGTGCTCCCACTCGTGAGGGAATTAGCCAAAAAGTATTTTTTTTGTTCATTTTTTCCGCGTCTTCCAACATCACATCAGAATGTTCAACTACCATCTATTTAATATTTTTTCATTTATTTTCTTTTTCTTTGATGTATCTCTTCCTTTTGATGTCCTTTTCATCCACCAACCTCCAAATCTCCATCTCCCATCTGCATATATCATTTTTATCTTCTTCTTTGAAACTCTTCTCATTAATAATTTCATTCACAGATTCAAAAGCATTAAGACTTAAATCAACTGAATCAACTTTCTTACTATCAAAATTCATCAACAAACCATCTTGAACTCCATCATTCACAAAATAACCTTGATCAAAATTTTCATATACAATTGTTCTATGGTATCACAACATGCACCATTTTTATCCTTCGCAAAAAGTGGACCCCTTTTCTTTTCCTTGCTACCTTTTTTCTTTCCTTTTGCTTTTGCTTTCTTTGGTGTGTTGTTTTTGGGGATTTGGTAAAATTGCAAGTTTCATTTCAACCTACTTGGTATTTTCTTAAGTCCTTATTCTTTCTCAAATTTAGTGTCTCGATATTTTTACATAGTTTTTATCAATTTACTGGACCCGGAATCCTGGGGTTGCTATAGTTATGTTAGGCATGTTGTATCTTTGATGGGTCCTAGTTCCCACCGAGTAAGTCATCACCTGAAGATTATCAATCCTGGTGGTCATGTTATTTTTTGCATTAGTCAATTCGATAGTTGCTTTTCTTTTTCTTTATATAGAGGTTGAAAACTAGAGGTTCTATTATGAAATGTTTGAATCACTTTTGATCTTGCTTGAACCTGGTTCCAATTTCCTCTTTCTATTCCCATTTTTTTCAAAGCTTGGAGGTAAGTGTCTCAGTTCCCAGTAATCTTTCCAAGGTTCGGTACCAGAGGTTGTCAATCCCAGTGATCATAAATGATCACGTATCTTAAAAGGCCTTTGCCTCATAAAAAAATCAAAGTGACACAAAGGTGCCACGTAATAGGTAATTAATGAAGGTGCCAAACTACACACACATACTTGGCACCACCTCAAGAATTTAGTCTCTTTTATAACACTCTACCTCACGTCCTACTTTAAATTTTCAAAGGGCATTAAATGAATGAAACTAATATTGTGGCATGCAAAGAAAGGTAAATTTTGAGAAACCAAGAACACAACTACCAAGGGTTTCAAAGTGCATTATAAAAAGATTTTCATCATCAACAAAACTAGGTATGTCTTGAATAACAAAAAAAATTCAATCATTTTATGCATGAAAGTCTCGAGATAATGGTATTCCGCTTAGTAACTAAAATATTGATTATGTTGAGGTAAATTTAACTGAATGGTGAATTGAAAAGTTTCTATGAATTGTTAAAGATAATTGGTTAAATTTAACCCTGACTTGCACACAAGGGACATATTTAAAAATGCAGAACATGTAGGTGAAAATAAGTACTTCTGAAGCAACACTAGAAAATGAATTCAAATATTGCACTTTGCAAGCTATACCAATTGGTGGAATAGCTAATGATACTCATATCGGATGGTCCTCTAATGTTGAATTCCTTGCACAAGAATAGCAATAAAATGCCTCTTAATGTACAAAGAATGTTATAGAAAGTGGGTTATATTTAGCAAGGGGGTTTTCACTAGCAATGGGGGGCCCTGAACTAGTTATGGAATGTTTAAACTACTACAACCTAGAAAAAAGAGTCATTGAGGAGGGAATAATTTATGAAAATCTCTCTGAGAAAGGAATTATATATACATTTGGGCTTCCAATATTTACCTAGATGTACCCTATAGATATGAAGATGAAGGTAAAAACCTACCTAAGCATCAAATAACAAAATAGAAGAATTATGAGTACCTAATGGTGTCAGGAGGAAATTACAAAATAAATAAAAAATCCAATTTTAAGGTCTATGTTCAATCTGGATGTTCAAGATATTATAACTCTATTAAGTAGGATAGTTGGAAATTGTGAGATGCCTGTAAATTCGAATCATGGATGTTTTTAATCATAACCAAATTAATGGAAGGCCTTGTACAAATGCATTGGGGAGGTTTTATTAGTGACAAATTACATGATCAGATAAAGGTATTTCCAAAGTTGAGATGTTTTTCTATGTCCTCATATGTGATCTATTCCTATGCTTTAAGGTAAAATAAGCAAGGGTTGAAAAGAGTTGGCACTTTGGGTAGAGAAGTAGGAAACAATCTGATATATGCTCATTTACCCAAAATTATTGTCCATGAATATAGGGAGCATTATTAGAGAGTTAATGATGTGTTTTCCATGAAGTTGGTGAGAGTAATGGAAGGTGACAAAGCTAAAATATTGTCTCTAGAAGTTCAAAGTATTGTTAAACAGGTTGGAGGTTGGTACATTCAATTTCCCACTTTCACCTACATCAAGGTGGAGGGGTTTGAAGGATATCCTTTCATGTTTCCTAGTCACCCTATAGATAAAATAGTACTATTGTAATTAGTTATACAGTTGATGCGGTCTGAATCTCTTTACAGTGTGGATCATAAGAAGGTTTCCCTCAAATTTCCCATTGTAATAGGGAAATACAAATCCAATGTAGTTAAAGAAACCGATTTTCCTAAAGAGGAGTTAAGGATGTTCAATTTGGAGTAATTTTCACTCTAAAGAAAGAGCTATGACCCAAAAGGGAATATTGCCAAGAATATAGCTAGTAAACGTGCTCATGTTCAACATTTGGAATATTATTGGCCCAATTGTGATGAAAAACATAAAATGAAAAAAATAAAATATGAAAGGTTGTCATTACAATCTAGGTAGATTCTTAAGATTCATGACATTCTAGATTAATTGGAGGAAGATGATAGTAAAGGATTGAATCTAGCTTATGATGAAAATAGGGTCTATGATGAACCTATCCTAGATCCAAATTATGAAAGTAGAGAAATAACATTTGTTAAGGAATTCTCTGAACTAGTTTTATTGCAGATTCAATTGGTGATCCCACAATAGTGGTTTACAATTTTTGGCCAAACTGGACACTGAAATATATATTTTTAACTAAATCTTCACTTTCAGGCACCTATAGCAGCTAAACCATGAGGAATTTGAAGATGATGCAAACTAGAGTTTTGTGACATTTTTTCTATAGATTCTAAATATTTTTTCAAAATTTTGGAATCGATTGCACTTCTTTTCCATCTCCCTCGAAAACTAGTTTTTTAGAAAACAACATTTTTAAAAAGTGACGCTCACCGTATAACACAACTTTTTTTCCACGAAGGAAAAAATTCTAATTCTTTCAAATTTAGATTTGCAACTCTGATATCTAGTGCTTCCACTTGGTTAGATAGTTTTATATTGAATATTTTTTCTTTAATCAAGTTTCAAATTCAAACCAATTATAATTCAGACATAAAGCGACCGTATAATGTGTAAATTTTTTTGTATATATTGAAATTCATTTTTTTTTCTTTGTTGGATCAAGGACTTCAATATTTGGTGCAATAATATATATATATTAATAATCTGCTATTTTTCCACATGTGCAAAACATAGTGCTTGATTTTCGGTGAAAAACCTACATTCACAAGAAATAAAAAATAAATATAATAATCAAACTAAATTTATTTAAAATTATAATTTTTGGGATGCTAATAATAAGGACTACATACTTGCAAAAAATAAATTTTAAATGAATTCATTTGTTCCCCCAAAAGGTAAATCAAAAGTGGTTTTTTATCAGCATTTTGATAGGTGTAAAGGAGACTCTGTTATAGGTATGGTTTAAAACTAGTAGGGTTCTATCCAAGGGGGTTTGATTTAAGGTAGTTTGATCAAACCCTCTTCAATTGGAATTATTTAAATGGAACTTTTCAAGGCTTAAATCATTATATTTTCTAAAAATATGTGATTTCAGCAAAAATTAGTTCCTCCCAGAAATTGTAAACTACTATTGTGGTAGCACCCCAACATTGGATAAATGAATTTTGTAAAACTTTAAGAATAGTTGGAATAAGGCCCACATATTTGCTAGATACAAGAAAGAAAAGAATAGAAGAAAATGTGCCTTAGCATGAGGAGACTATTAAAAAAAAGAGAAAAGTTGGTAAAATAGTTGTTGTTGTACATATTGAAGAAATAACCCCTGAGGCTCCAAGCCAAGGAGTTTCATTAAAACTAGTTGTTCAACATAAAGAATTCAGACCAAGTAGAGTTCGAACAAAAGTGAAATCAAAAGTGTCATCTTCTTCCATGCAACAAAACCAAAGTTTCAACCTATGACTAATGAAGAGATAGGAATGACAGATAATACTGGTCCATAAACAAGGTCTGAATCTCAGAGAGCTGTAACATTATTTACTTCTCCCCTTCAGTTAATGTGGCCACTATATAATAGACACTTGGAAAAACTATTATGGTTTTAGATGAAAGTTTTGAGCTAGATGAAGCACTAACCAAGGAACAAATGGATAAATTGGGTGCCATTTGGGAATTAGTAAAAGAAAAGAAATCTAAAGATAAGCCCATGGTAGAACCAGTGGTGGAAGAGATTCCAAATATAGGGTCAATTCATATGAATGTTGAAGAAGAAGAATTCATAAGAGGATCACTCACCTAACAAGAGGGGAACCTTGAAGTTCTTGAAATGGAAATAGGGGAGATTGCATGATAGGTTCCCATTGTAATATTGTTATCAAAGATACCTTTGATTCCTAGCCTTCACTAGAGAATCACCAAAATGATATTGAACAACCGCAAGTTTCTGAAAAGTCAAAAGAAGACTGGGTTGAAATTGAAAATAAAGAACCTTCGCAAACATTAGGTGATAGGATCAAAGATGAAGAGAATCTTGATGTGATAGGATATGAAGAAGGTGATGTCCTAGGAACTTGTACAGAACACCTAATTGGATAGGATAATACAAGTCATGGAACTGAAGAGACAATGTTAAATCCCAATGGAACCCATGTAGATGTTTGGTGTGATGATGTATTCAAACTCACTTTCAAAGATGTTCTACTCAAGGATAACCTTAGAGATCTCAATGAAAAGGAGAAAGAAATCTTGCAATAGGGCTATACTAGGAATTGAATATGATCTAATGAGAGGTTCACCACCAAGTTTAAACTTGGAAAAGATGATGACATGCAAGATGGAATGGAAAACCTAGTGTGTCACCAAAAAATTTATAGTTGACATTTTTATGCTCACTTGAGTCTCTCTTATGGACTTTGGCTTGATTTTTTCCTAGATTTAATGTTCTAATGTGTCCAATACATTCACATTAGGTCTTGGACCCATGATAATCATTAAGACTTCTAGGTTGTCTTGTAAAAGTGTTGTGAAATGTTGTAACCCATTTTCACACTTTTCTAGGACCCTTTCATTATAGTTCACATAAATATTTCATTTTTACCACTTACCAAGTCTTATTTCAAAGTGTTGTAACAAACTCTCATGCTTTTCTAGACTTCTCATCACTAATTCAACCCTTTCTCATGTTTAAATGACCTCTTAATACATTTTTTAGCTATTCTTAATTGTATTTTTGATGATATTCCTGTTAGAAATAATTTAATGCACTTTAAATCTCCAAAACCCAGTGAAATTGCCCTGGTGGGATCAAGTCACCACTTGGGGTGACTTAGTCCCAGTAGGCACAAAAATTAAAATAATTTTAATTTCTTGGCGGGATATTATTCTCTTACCCTTGTGGTCATCTTGTGATGTATTATTTTCAGAAAAATTAGGAAAATCAAGTATAAATAATTTTTTTCCTCTCATTTTAATCTGTATTCATTCAAGCATTCATTCATCTAATCATTCAAGGAATTATCAAGCATTTAAGCACTCTAACAATAATCAAGTCATCCATTGGATCACTTCATTGTATATCTTCAAATTTATACATCAAGGGTTTGGTAAGTTTATGACATTGCATGTTGTTTATTTATCATTCTCTTCATATTTCATTTCATTATCTAGGGTTTGACCAAGGTAAACCCATATACTTTAACCCTTAACCCTTTTTCTCCTCCTTTCATGTGTGTTTGAAGATTTTGTATGCAGATTTGTCAAAGATTTTGGCGTAAAAAAGTGGTCAACAATCCATCAAAGTCAACAAATCACTAATTGAAGCTTGGAGACTCATTTCAACCCATTTTCTGTAGATTTAGGATTAGACACTTGTCCGAAAAGCAAGTGCTGACCAAAAGCTATAGATCCTATCCCAAAATTTTAGAAATCTCTAGATGGACTAAGTTTCCATCTATGGTAAATTAGTCCCACTACCAATCCTAAAAATTGATTTTCACATTTTTGGACACCCATTTGGCAGATTCCTATTCTGGCATATTTTCCTTGAAACTAGACTAAGTCACCCAGCTTGGTGTAAGTGTCCCAGTCAACATTTCTAGTCAATTTTACAAAATTCCAGAACCTCTCTACATCATATTCTAGATTTCAAGTGTACCTCTCTAGTTTTGTTCAAATATTTTCATCATTTACTCACATTCTTAGGTGTTTTTGCATATCATAGTGTCTTTTCTAGCACTTTGCATTCCTTAGGTTTAGCATTAATGAATCATCTTTCTTTCAGTTTATTGCATTAGTACATTACATTTAGATACATTTCATCTCCTTTACATTAATCTTGATTGTAGACAATATCATTTTGACACCATCATTTCCTCTCCTTTAAGATGAAAAACCTAGAAGTGTTAGAGGAACCCTTGGGTAACCAAAATCATTATCCACATTTTGGTGAACCCGACTTTTGAACATATTTGCTTCTAATTTCAAGTGCATCCTATGTCTAATTTTCATTAGCATCACATTAGGTGTTGCATTATTTAAATTGCATCCTAGGTTTTTCAAAATTTCATTAGGGAAAAGCTCATATAGCTTGCATTTTTGCATTTTATTTCATTGAAAACTAAAAAAAATCTACATTTTCATCCTATAGTTGTATATGTGCATTTGAAAGAGATAAAATTGCATTCAAAATTTCTAAAAAATCACAAAAGAATCATTATTGGGACTAATTCGCCACATTGGGTGACTTAGTCCTTATGCATATTTTGCACTATAATTTTTGGCATTTTCTGTCCATTTTCTACATTTCTATTTTCTGTTATTGTCTTATGTCATACTTTTTAGATTTGCTGTTTATTTCCTTTAGTTTACTTTCATCATGGAATTTTTCTTTAATAAGTTTTGGATGTCATTAAAATATTTATTGGACATGTCAAATTATGCCTTTGGAACTGATCCTAATGACTTTCAACTTCCTCATGCTCCTTCAACTCCTCATGAATGTCCTCCTCATGTTGTTGACATCATTAGAGAAGATGATGACAACATGAATAAGTTCTTAAATGAATGTCTTGGCAATGTTGAATCCAATGCATCCTTTTATGCATCCATGAAATAATAAGACCTTCCTACAATCTCACATCTTGATACATTTAGATGCTTGGGTATGTGTAGGATCATGATGGGCCAAAAAGTGGCAATATGATGGGTATGTGGCTGATGACTATTTTTTTACCTAAAATTGATGAAATGAAAAGGGTTTTTAAAGGAGATTCTTAGCTTTCCACCGATATAAATTATACTTTACTTTGAATTTAATAAGTAATTATTATTCATTTTCTATTCAAATTATGACTAAAGTCTTGATTGATAGGCTTATTGAAAAACATCTATAGCTTTCAAACGGTATCACATTTTTTGAATCCAAAACATGTGTCACATTATATGCTTCTCATACTATAGGATTAAAAAAAGAAAAATTGAATTTCGTGAAGTTTTGACCAACTTAAGGTGGTCAGACATATGAGTTTTTATATTTTTTAAAAAAATTTAATAAAAAATTCATAATTAATTATTTACTTGGAAAAAAATTACAAAAAAATAAGCAACACATTGAGGCATGAGTCTTCTACTTACATCTAATATCTTATAAAAAAATATTATCATTTTATTGTGGTTAGGGTGGTCAAACAAACACCTACTTCTTATTTTTTCCCTGAAATTTAAGTACCACTCCATTGAAATTTCAAATTTTCACCAAATAATTTTTTTTTTTTAAAACCTAGTAGTTGAGAAACTACATTCAATTTGATAAAAAAATATATTCTTACATATTTTTGAAATAATATAGATAACTTATTCAAATTTTTATGTCAAGTTGCCTAACTCTGATTTCTCTGAGTTTTTTGCCACTTAAGGGCCTATTTTTCCATGATGATCCTGCACATACCCACCTACATCCCAAAACAAATGAAGGACCTAAGTTCCCTCCAATAAGTGGACCTAGATCCTCTAACCACTCACCTCCTCAAGCATTCTATGATAACAAAGTTATAACCACACCAATCAACCTTGAAGAAACATATGAAGGTTTTACCATCTTAAGCAAACAAGGATGTGACACAACAACTAAACACAATATTCACCAACTTTTAGAACCAAGACTAGCCAATGAAAATACAATGTTAGGCTATCAAGATCCTCCTCATGACAACAAGCCTCTTATAGAATATTGGAGACTTCGTGATGATGGTATGGTGATCTTTGATTCCCCCCCAATTTGAATGTTCTCCTTCCTCATGAAAAACCCTTACATGATCCCAATGACAAGGATGATAGGATCCCCTTGGGTCCTTTTCCTCCTTCCATTCATGAAAAGGGTGAATCTAGTAAACAAAAACAACCCTACAAGTTGAAAAAACTAAATTTTCCTCTCCATCCACCTCCTAAATGTGAAAGGGAATTGCAAATACTCTTAAATAATGAACTCATCTTATTAGCACCTATGAATAGGTTGGTAATCTACCTTATAGATCCTAATGTTCCAAATTGTTGTTATCACCGTGTTCTTGGACATAGAAGCGATGAGTGTTGCCAATTAAAAGAAATACTAAGCAAGTATCATTTTGATGGCAATAATTGCTATCCAATAAATCCCTAAACCATTCACCTTATCATGTAATAGTTGAAAATTCTCCTCACTATTACATGATCTTTCCCATCACCTATCTCAGCTCATTCTTGCCTTGCACTAAGTGGGGGTAAGAAATTGCTAGTCGTGTCCTATTAATGCATTTTTCCTTGTCCCCTACCTATGTTCTTCACCTTCTGCTTATCCTAATTGAGATTGGGAGGTGGATGACTCGCTTGATGGTTGACTTGCCTTTGCATTACTATTATTGTTCTTTTCTTTTATATGTGTGTATCGTGTTACCTCGTGATGTGACGCTTGATGTTCTCCTCTGTTTGTAACATTCTTCTCTATGACATACATCACTCTTTCCTTTTTTTCTTTTGTTTTGTGTTTTCCTTTTGGGGATGACACAAAGTGTAGAGATGCCCTATGTCTCTTCCATGTTGACCAGTGGTCTTTCTTTTTTCCTTTTTCCTTTTTTTTTTCCTTTTGGGGATGATGCAAAGTGTAGAGATACCCTATGTCTCTTCCATGTTGACCCTAAAGGTCCTTTTACTTTCTTTTTCACTTTTGTTTTGTGTTTTACTTTTGGGGATGACACAAAGCGTAGAGATGCCATATCTCTCTTCCATGTTGACCCAAAAGGTCCGTTTACCTTTCCTTTTTTATTTTTCTTGTGTTTTTCCTTTTGGGAATGATGCAAGGCATTGAGACCACAATGTCTCCATGTTGACCCAAAAGCCTTTTCCTTTTCTTTCACCTTTTTATTTTCTTTTTGCTTGTGTTTTCCTTTTGGGGGCGATGAAAAAAATTGAGAGTGCAATATCTCCTCCATGTTGACCCAAAGTGGATTCTATTTTTCTTTTTTTTTTGCTCTCTTTGTGTCATTCTTCCAGTTCTATGTATTTGGGGAATGATGGCAGTTCGAAGCTCTTTAATAAAAACATTGCATCAAATAACATACTGACCCCAAATCCATAGATCCCTTATGTGTTTGGTGTGTTCATTTTGGGGAAAACACCTCTTTCTCTTTTTCCTTTTCCTTCACATGACACAACCTTACTCAAAAACGTATGACTTGGAATAAAAGCTTTCCAAGTTGGCTCTCATGTCTTCCTTCTTCTTTCATTTTTCCTTTTCTACTTTAAAGTACTTTCTCACAAAACGGTGTGTAAAAATACCTTTAAAGTGGGGGCATACATTGGCATAATTCATTTTTCATTTTTTTTTTCTTGGTTCTTAGTGCAACCTTGTTACTTTATACGATTCATTTGTCACTTTGTGGATGACATTGGCTGCAATGTCCTCCATGAGCATGATCTATCTTATAATATTGCATTCCTCTTAGTAGCTTGATGTGACACATTGCATCCCCTAAGTTGTGAATATTCTATTCTTTGATTGGTCCTCTCTTGGAGATATTAGACAAAATGTTCCCTAAGTTATAAACCTCGCATGAACTTAGCATGACTCATTTGAACATCTGTTTGCATGTTTAATTTTTCATTTACATGGCCACCTTAGATAACATAGTTTGCAAGCATGTGGTGCCATTTCATTTGTTCATGAGTTCTAAGCATACAAAGCTTTGCTTGTCTCATGAAGCATGAAATGACATTATACTTTGTGGCACCTTACTAAGGTTATCATGAGGTATAACATTGATATGGTTGAACAGGAAGCCCATTTTGAGGCACGACTTCCCCCATAGCTACCTTTCAGGATTTCTCACACCGTAGACAACTAGAAGTTATGTGGCCCTAGATTGAGTATGTTGTGGATTTCTCACCCTATAAACAACCAAAATTTATGCTACCTTAGAGTAAGGATGTTGTGGATTTATCACCTTGTGGACAACCATAAGTTCTATGGCCCTAGAGTGAGTATACTTTGGCCTTCTCACTCGATGGAAAGCCATGAGTTTCATCACCCTATAGTGAGTACACATTTATTTGTTTAAAAAAAAATGCCTAGATCTAATCCACAATGGGCTAGAAAAATAACCGAAGCTTTCTTTCATCCTTTTCCATCACTTTCATGTGTGTTCCTTTGTGCCTATGTTTGGTTTTCCATGAGATCTTGATCCTAGGGGCTTGATCATCCCTCTTGATTATTGTTGTCTTATCTTACAAGTATGGATGCATTTGGATCCCTCTTGATGTGCATGTTTACATACTTTAGTGTGAGTTTGAAGTGAATTCATCCTCTCACTAAAGTGGGGGCTTATGTATAGTTGACATTTTTATGCTCACTTGAGTCTCTCTTATGGACTTTGGCTTGATTTTTTACTAGATTTAATGTTGTAATGTGGCCAATATTTTCACATTAGGTCTTGGACACTTGATAATCATTAAGACATCTAGGTTGTCTTGTAAAAGTGTTGTAACCCAATTTCACACTTTTCTAGGACCCTTTCATTATAATTCACTTAAATATTTCCTTTTTATCACTTACCAAACCTTATTCAAAGTGTTGTAAAGAGTTGTAATAAACTCACACTTTTCTAGAATTATCATCACTAATTCAACCCTTTCTCATGTTTAAATGACCCCTTAATGCACTTTCCAACCGTTCTTAAGTGTATTCTTGAGGATATTCCCATTAGAGATCATTTAATGCACTTTAATCTCCAAAACCTAGTGAAATTTCCTTGGTGGGACCAATTCACCACCTTTGGCAACTTAATCCCACTGGAACAAAAATCAAAATAATTCTCATTTCTTGACAGGATTTTATTATCTTCCCTTTGAGGTCAGCTTGTGATGTGTTACTTTCGGGAAAATTAGGAAAATCAAGTATAAATAAGGGTTTTTCCTCTCATTTTTACCCCCAGACATTCAAGCATTCATTCATCTAATTATTTAAGCAATTATCAAGCATTCAAGCACTCTAAGCATAATCAAGTCATCCATTGGAGCACTTCATTGCATATATTTAGATGTATACATCAAGGGTTTGGTAATTTTATGACATTTCATGTTTATTTATCATTCTCTTCATATTTCATTTCATTATCCAAGGTTTGATTGCAAAAGGGGGTTTGACCAAGGCAAACCCCTATACTCTAACCCTTAACCCTTTTTCTCCTCATTGCATGTGTGTTTGCAGACTTTGTATGTAGATTTTTCAAAGAGTTTGGTTTCAAAATGTGGTAAAAAATCCATCAAAGTCAACAAAGCCCTAATTGAAGCTTGGAGACTCATTTTAGCACATTTTTTGTAGATTTAGTATCAGACATTTGTCAGAAAAGCAAGTGTAGACCAAAAGCTACAAATTCCTGACCCAAAATTTTAGAAATATCTAGGTGGACTAAGTTTCCATCTGTGGAGAATTAGTCCCACTTCCAAGCCTAAAAATTGATTTTCACATTTCAACACACCCATTTGGTAGATTCCTGGTTTGGTAGAATTTCCTCGAAAGTAGAGTAAGTCACCTAGCTTGGCGTATGTGTCCCAATCAACATTTCTACTCAACTTTACAAGATTCCATAATCTTTTTGTATCAGATTCTAGATTCCAGGTGCACCTCTCTTGTTCTATTCAATTATTTTCATCATTTACTTGCATTCTGAGGCATTTTTTCATATCATAGTGTGTTTTCCAACACTTTGTATTTCTTAGGTTTAGCATTAATAAATAATCTTTCTTTTAGTTTATTGCATTAGTACATTACATTTAGATACATTGCATCTCTGTTACATTAGTCTTGAGTGTATACATTAGCATTTTGGCCTCATCATTTCCTCTCCTTTTAGGTGAAAAACATAAAAGTGTTAGAGGAACCCTTAGGTAACCAAAATCATTGTCCACACCTAGTTTGATGTAAAATTGAACTAAACGACTTGAAAATGTAAGAAGAATAAAACAAAAATTTATAGAATAGAATGTGTGCACCTGGAAAGTTGTTGGAAATATAATGGAGCTCTGAAATCTTGAAAAACCTAATTTTTTGGCCTAGTGGGACTCATTTGTGATTCTGGGTGAATCAGCCCTAGATCTCGGTCTCTACATTGGATTAAGTTTCAGCCAAATGGGTATCCAAATTTGCAAAGATATTGGAAAAACTCTATAGTGGGAATCATTCACCACTCTTTGCAAATGATTCATCTTAGATTTTATGGAAAATCAAAGTCCATATCTTCTCTTCTTAGTCTACTCAATTTGTTCCTTCAGGTTTCCAAATCCAAAACTCTAATTTCAAGGTTGTAGATGACCTTTTACTAAATATTTTAACCTTGCAAATGAGGAGACAACTCCAACAAGTTTTTAACCTAATCTTCAATGATCTCCAAGTCTTGAAAGCACCTAGATCTACAATCACACAAACAAAGATAGAAAAAATGTTGATTGTTAGGGAATGGGGGTTTGTCTTGGTCAAACCCCGTTTAGGTAATTAAACCAAATGATAAAACAATGAAACAAGTAGGTGAAACATGAAAAATGATATCTTGAGTAGTGCCTTGTAAATGATGTCTTGTAAATCAGCAACTTAACATGAAATGGCCATGAAGGTTGTAGATCTTGATCTTTGACAATAGGAATGGAACAATGCTTGACTATGGATTTTAAATGCTACATCACAACACTAGCTCAATAAAATTCTTGATTCTTGATATTCTTGACATGATGAAGGATATTGAATTGCTACAATAATTGATGAATAAATCTACCCTTGAATGCCCTAGAAATGATCTAATAAAGTCTTGAAATTCCCAACCTTTGAGTGCTTGACTTGATAATATGAATGCATGATGAAATAATTATTTGGAAGATTTTTTATATAGGAAATCCACTAAAATGACCATTAATTTTATCCCCAAGGCCTACATAGGAGAAATTTGAACTTCAAACCTAGTTTTTCCTATTCAAACAACAAAAATAGCTCAAATGGGACTCATTCTCCAAGCTATGTGAATGAGTCCCACCTAGATGGGATTCATTTGCCTAAATTGTTGAATGGATCCCAATGGGGATTTTTTGCCAGCTAGAATGATGAGGAGTGAAGAAATTAAGTTTATATGTTGATATTGTAGGGTTTTTAGTTAAAATAGGCCTTGGGATGCACAATATGGGGTCATAGGGGCCTATGAATGATGATATAAAGGTCATAAATGCAATAAGGCCCAAAATAAAATTTGAAAGTGTAAATAAATACATTGTACAACACTAAATTAAGGAAAAATTGGGTCTATTTAGCTTAGAAGGTCCCTAAATCCCATGTGAATGTGTAAATCACATTAAAACACTAGATTAGGTGCACTTAATTTACAAGCCCCCTAAATTTAACGTGAAAATGTAAATAAATACATTTTCCAACATTAAATTAAGGAAAAGTTAAGTTTAAAGAGGTCCCAAGACCTAATGTGGATGTGTAAAACACCTCACAACACTAGACCAAGGTGACACTAAGTCCAATTTATCACTAATTATCCTTAAATGAAGTAAGTAAAAGTAAAATGTTTTGGTTGTTCCATGTAGCCCCCAATTTAGTAAGAGGATGAGCTTGCTTCACACTCACACTAAAGTAGACATTCAAGAGGGTTCCAGTGATGTTAATGCAGATGGTTTAGAGTAACAAAGATTGAGGAAGCGGTCAAGCCCCTAGGATCCAAGATCCTAAGCCAAACTGACATAAGCATAAGAGGAAACACATATGGTGTATAATATGTAGCATCAAAATACATGATCATGCAATTTCAATGACTAGAAGAAAGAAAAAAAAAAGCAAAAATAAAAAGGCGGATCAACCTTCGATTGTTTGTCCAACATGATGTGGATCAGATCCAAGTTGTTTGTCTGAAAAATGCGTACTCACTCTATGGTGACAAAACTTTCAGCTGTCCACCATATGAGAACTCTTGAGAGGTGAGAAACATACACACACATGTGAGTGGCACCACATAATAATGAACTTTGAGCTTTATGAGGCAATAAAAACTTTGTATGCTTGATACTTATAGACAATGTAAATGTAAAATAGTGTAATATTGTTTCAAAGGTGTTTTTATTAATTCATGGAAGGTCTCTTCTTAGGAAACATCATACCTAATGTTTCCAAGAGAGGAAAATTCAAATAAATATCACAATCTTGGAGGAAATCAAGCCCAATGACACCACCAAGAAATGGACACATCACAAGAAGAAAGAAAATTGCACAGTGAAACATGAGTGTCAATGTATGCTCCCGCTTTAAAGTGGTTGCTAACACCATTGTTGTGAGCAATTGCTTTAAAGTAGAAGAAGACATGAGAGCTTGTTCAGAAAGCCCTATGCCAAGTCATATGTTTCTGAATCAAACTACATCATGCATAAGTATGTCACATATGAGTCAACTTAAGGCATGTCATCCACATCCCAAGCTTGCTCTTTTATGTACATTAAAGGTGATCAACTAGCCAAAAGAGACAATGAAAAGTGACATATGAGGACAAGGCTACCTAACCCCTTGCCCCAAATTAGTGCAGGAAAAGGGTGAGCCAAATAGGATGAAAGTAAGTATCAGTTAGAATAATTAGGTGCTTCAACACAAGGAAGATAACCACACTCCTTCAGATGTTGAATTTTGTTAGTCAAAGCCTTACATTCATTAGTAGCATGACCGTGAACTCTGTGATATGCAAAAAATAAATTCTTGTAGTAAAATTTCTTTCGCGTTCTTAGAGGAAGGGATATAAAATGATCTTGGAGGAGTCTCAACAAGATAATCTATTGATCCCAAGTAGAAGATGTTCCTTTATTTTGTGACAAAGATGTTTCTTGCTTAGTATAAGGTGTCATACCTACACAAGACTCTTTATATTGCGAGATTTTTTTCTCTCCTTTATAGGAGGGTGTAAAATATTATGAGTTCAAATTATTAGTGTTTTACATGATGACATTGACATTAAGCAAATATTTATTTGTTTGTTTCATTTCTTGCAAAGGATAAAAACCACTAGTGTCTATCAGTTCAAGATGCACTACTGTTAAAGTCGACTTAGAAGAATCTTTTTGTAACAGTGTTGGTATTGAGTGAAGACTTGTTTATTTCTATCAAAGGACAATAACTAAGACCATGAGTCATTTCTTGCATTTTAGGCTCTACAGGGTTACGTATACCTTGTTCTCTAGAACCACATCCTTAAATTCCACTATACCCAAGTTGTTTCATAAGTTCATAAACTTTTCCATAAATCTTTTTCATTTCTTTTGGATCTAGTGGTTGTTCATAATCATCTTCATCAAAGGTTGTTGTTTATGTTGTGTTATTTTATTCTAAAATGGTTGAGGTGGATGCTTTCAAAAGGTCTTCCAAATTTTGTGTTAACATTACCATTTTTTTTGTCCCCTTTCTAGAGTCTTTGTGTACGAAATTGTATTCTCCCATGAATGTAGGTGTGAAATATAAGGAACCCCAATCATCTTCTAACAACTTTGTGACTTCCTCAATGTGTTTTTATTTTTATTTATGTTGTGTGTGTTCCACTTGTGTGCTTGGTGTCAATGTTTCCAAAGGATTTTCTTTATTTTTCTCAATGTTCAAACAACTATTTGGGTTAGGGTCTACTTCGAGTGTGTACACTTTGTTGTTATAGATGTATTTCATTTGACGATGAAGAGTAGAAGGCACCCAATTCATTGTATGAATCCATGTCCTACCTAGAAGGAAATTATATGAAAGATTGTGAGGAATAACATGGATCGGTGTGTCTAATATGGCCTTTCCAACTGTAATAGGTAAAGTGATCACACCAAGCGGTTGTTTTCTGACATTGTAAAATCCTTTAATAGATAGAGAGTCAAGTTGAATTTTTTATTTATCCATGACAAGCCTATCCAAAATGGTCACACAACACACATTTAGGGTAGAGCCATTGTCGATAAGGATTCAATTTATCCCTTTTCTTTTATATTGAGATATTATTATGAAAGCTTCATTTTATTTAAGCACTTCCAGAGGAGGGAGCTCACTTTGGTGTAAAATAATGTCAGTGTTTGTTCCTTGAATCATGGCTGCTATGTCATTTGGTTGTGCATTAGAAGGGATAGGAACTTGTTATAAAGCACTCTGAATCATGTTATGGTAGTGATGGGAAAATTGAATAAGATCCTACAATGATATCTTAGCGAGAGTATTCTTAAGTTGTTCAACAAGATCATACTCCTTTCTACTTTGTGTAGGAAAATGAGGGGGACCAAGAAAGATAGTATTATACAATGGGAGGGATTTCGGGGTTGGTTGTCTTGGTTACAGATTTTCTCTAGTGTTATATGTATGAGCAATGGTATTATGACTTAGTTGCTGCAAAACATTATTCTTCGGTGGGTAAAGGATAAGTTTAGGTTTGTTTTGAGTTTGAGGTTTGTGTGAGGCTGGGTAAAGCATGAGTTGAGGTTGAATAATATTAATATCCCTTAATGAGTGAGAGTCTAATATTGCCTCATCATATTTATATAAGGACACTATATCATTATTTTCAATGTTATCCTTTTCTTTCACCATGATATTCTCCCTAGAAGGAGTGTTCTTAGGAGAAATACAAACCAAATGTTCTTGACGTTGAAGGATTGGTTCTTCTAAAATAACTTTAGCACAAGTAGGGGGATGACCAATAGCTAGATTTTCTTAATTATAAATAATGGGGATATTAAGAGAAGGCTCTAGTTGATTTTCCTTTTTTCTCTAAAGTCTCATTCTATTGTACCATGCTATGTACCCTAGTAGGATAGCTTGTAAGATGTTTATCACATTCCATGGTTAGATTTTGTAAAGTAGCTTCATCACAAATATAGGAGGCATCAAGAGAAGGATAACTATGATTGTCATGCTTACCAAATAGATCTTTCCAAATGGTAGGAGCATTAGGGAAGGGAGGAACGAGATTCTCATGACTCTCAATAGGTGCATCTTCTAACACCAACCTATCCTCTTTGCATCGAGGAGGGATATTGGAAGGAAAATTTTGATTGTCATGGATCTCTATGGTATCATACTATTTTGCTAAAATATTCTCACAAGCAAGGGATGAGTGTAGACTAGGTAAGGTGATGTTTAGAAATGTGCCTATGATCTCATCTTCTTGTTTTCTAATATCTTCCAAAGGGGAAGGAGGAGAGGGACAATGAAGATTGTCAATGTTTGTATCTTCTTTCACCAAGATACCTTTGTCACTAATAGGAGAGGTATTGGGAGAAGAACAATTATGATTGTTATGATTGTCTACACTTGCATCCTCTTGTGTTATGAAATTCTTACAAATCCAGTAGATAGTAGGAGGGTATCCAACATGCTTATCAAAGGTTTTACTTTTCTCTCCTAGATTATTCCCATGTGTAGAGAAAATAGAATCATACAAGCCATTTGATATTCTAGAAAAACTAAATTCTTGAAAATAACACATGCTAACATGAGGTGCAATGTAATGACCTAAAATGTTTAAATGCAATTTTTAGATTTGTTGATTACACTATGCAATAACCTAAAAGATGAAATGTTGTAAATGAAAATTTGGAATTGATCAATGCATGAAATGCACCAATTTAAGCTAGATTTAATGAAATGCATGTAACAAAAAAAGATACTTAATGGAAGTAAACAGGAGTGTAGAAGGATGGTTTTTGGTGCTATAAAAGGTTGTTTTAGATCTATTTTGGGACTGATTCTCCCAAGGTGGAAAATGTGTCCCAATAAGGATTTTTTCAAAATTTTCAATGATTTTCAATGAATTTTGATGCCTTCTACGTTGTATGACTTGAATCTTGAATGCAAATGTAGATTTTACTTGATTTTCAATGTTTTAAAATGCAAAAAATGTAAGATATATAAGCTTTTCACTAATGCAAATTTGAAACCCTAGAATGAAAATAAACCATGCAAATTATAATGCAATGTCAATGCAAGCGAAATATAGGATGATGATGAACTCCAAATCAGAAAATAAGGAATTCTAAATGCAAGTTCACCAAAATGGAACCTATGAAAATGTGTGGTGTGATGATGTATTTGTACCCACTTTCAAAGATGTTCCACTCAAGGATAACCTTAGAGATTTCAATGCAAAAGAGAAAGAAATCTTGCAATAGGGCTATCATAGGAATTGAATATGATCTAATGAGGGCTTCACCACTAGTTTAAAATTGGAAAAGATAATGACATCCAAGATAAAATGCAAAACCTTGTTTGATGCAAAATTGAACTAAATGACTTGAAAATGCAAGAACAATAAAACAAAAAGCTATATATAGAATAGAATGTTTGCTCTTGGAAACTTGTTAGATATGGAAAGGGGCTTCGAAATCCTGAAAAACCTAATTTTATGGCCTAGTGGGACTCATTCACCATTCTGGGTGAATCAATCCTAGATATGGGTCTCTACATAGGATCAAGTTTTAGCCAAATGGGTATCCAAATCTACAAAGATTTCTGAGAAACTCCTACAATGGGACTCATTCACCACTCATGGTGAATGAGTCTAGCTTGGATTTTCTAGAAATTCAAAGCCTAGATCTACTCTTCTCAGTCTACTCAATCTATTCCTCCAAGTTCCTGAATCCGAAAATCTAATTTTGTGGTTGTAGATGACCTTTTAGTGAATATTTTGACCTTGCAAATGGGGAGAAAATTCCAACAAGTTTGTAACCTAACCTTCAATGATCTCCAATTCTTCAAAGCACCTAGATCTATAATCACATAAAGAAAGAGATAAAATGTTGATTGTTAGGGAAAGGGGGTTTTCCTTGGTCAAACCCTATTTAGGTAATTAAACCAAATGATGAAACAATGAAACAAGGATATAAAACATGAAACATAAGATATGAAACATGAACAATGATACCTTGAATGGTTCCTTGTAAATGGTGTCTTGTAAATATGCAACTTAACATGAAATGGCCATGAAGGATTTAGATCTTGATCTTTGACAATAGGAATGGAACAATACTTGAATACGGATCTTCAATGCTACATCACAACACTAGTTAAATAACATGCTTGATGCTTGATATGCTTGACATGATTATGGATCTTGAATTGTTGCAACAATTGATGAATAAATCTTCCCTTGAATGTCCTAGAAATGATTTTATGAAGTCTTGAAATACCCAAACTTTGAGTTCTTCACTTGATAATATGAATGTATGATGAAATAATGAATTGGAAGCTTTTTTATATAGGAAATCCACTCAAATGACCATTAATTTGATCCCCAAGGCGGACATAGGACAAATTTGAACTTAAACCCCATTTTTTCCCACTCAAACCTCGAAAATAGCTCAAATGGGATTCATTCGCCAAGCTAGGAAAATGAGTCTCACCTAGATGGAATTCATTTGCCTGAAGTTGCAAATGGGTCCCACATGGGCTATTTTTCTAGCTACAATGTTAGGGAGTGAATAAATTAAGTTTATATGTTGATATTGTCATGTTTTTAGTTAAAATAGGCCTAGGGACACACAATATGCAATCATAGGGGCCTATTAATGATGATATAAGTGTCATAAACGTATAAGGCCCAAAAAAACACAATGTGAAAGTGTAAATAAATGCACTTTACAACATGAAATTAAGGAAAAAATTGGGTCTATTTAGCTTAGAAGGGCCCTAAATCCCATGTGAATGTGTAAAACACATTACAACACTAGATTAGGTCCACTTAATTTACAAGCCCCTTAAATTTAATGTGAAAGCATAAATAAATAAATTTTACAACATTAAATTAAGGCAAAGTTAAGTTTAAAGAGGGACCAAGACCCAATGTGGATGTGTAAAACACCTCAAAACACTAGAACAAGGTGACATTAAGTCCAATTTATTATTAATTATCCTCAAATCAAGCAAGCAAAAGAAAATGTTTTTTGTTGTTCCACCAAATAATCTAGAATCCATGCCAAAGAATGCTAAAAAATGTTCCAATTTCAGAGGATGCAACAAATAAGGCTAAAAATATAAGACAAGAAGTTCCTAAGCATACTAAAAACTAGGAATAGAGAAATGTTACAAAGGTAGAGCATAATAATGATACACCTGATTGGTTAATCAGAGAATTAGCTTCCCCATTGGAAGTAGAATTGGTTCCTCTGGATCTTAAAAGTTTAATGCAAGAAGTAGAGACTTCTAAGTCTAGGAAAAGAGATAAAATGAAACATGTCATTTAGAAGAATGTAGGTGGTGGTAGAACACTCCATATAGCTACTATAGTAGTAGATAAAAGAAAACATGAAATAATGCCTAAGGAGTATAGAATAACAAGTATCAATGTTGGATACTCATCCTAGATGCAAGAATTAGAAGAAATGAAGATGATTTTGGATAAAACTATTGCTAGGGTGTAGAAAAGTAAACAAAATAAAAGAGAGTAGAAAGAATGGATTGCTAGCCTAGAGAATTTTGTAAAATTATTAACCCAATCTGGTCGAGCACAGGTTGAATTGCCTCAAAATCCAATACTCATGTCACTGGAGTAGGTGGATTCCATAGCAACAATTCACCACAAAATGGATTTATTTGAAGAATGGATTGAGTATTGGGTAAGGCAAGGATAATAGATCATCAAAAATTCAATTGGTAAGTACCTGGAGGCATACTATTGGTTTAAAAACTCCAAAAGATTGGAAGGAGAATGCAGATTTCACTAGGAATGGGTTGATGTAGAGAGGTGAAACATAGAAGATCTCATTCAAATTGATGTCTAAGAATTGATAAGAGAAAAGATAATTTTGGAACAAGAATTCCCAATATGTGAAAAATGGAAGAAACAATTAAGTTGGGAAGGTGAAATTTTGGTACAATGTATAGAAAGATTTGAAAAGGTCATTAAAAAATGTAGTAAATTGATTGATAAAGATCAAGATTTCATTGAAGTCCTAACACAACAAGATTGTGATCCCCAGACACTAGGACAGGAGGGTAAAGAAGTAAAATATTTTAGGGAATGGATTGAAAGAATAAACAAAGACATTGTTCAGTTGTTAAACCAAGAATTAGTTGATGAGAACATACATTGTAGAAATACTATAGTTAAGTATGAAACATAGAAAATGCAGAGGAAAAAAAAATCCTCCAGATATCAGAAGACTAGACCAAGCTCAAGTATAGTTGGAAGGAAATCCAAGGGATTTCAAAATAATGTATGCATCAAATTTTAACCACATTATGAGAGTATCAGTTGAATAAAGGTGGAGAATGGTTCTCGAACCTAGATTTTGAGATGAAGAAATGAATCACCAAGTATTGGATACCAGAAGTGTTGTAAGGATATATTGTTGAAGTTAATTTTGCAAGTTGTTCCTAGTCCCAATACAAGTTTCCCATCTGGTATTCTAAAGAATAACATCAACCTTGTTTTGTGTGAAGAATTGCATATTGGAGCTTGGAGTTGAAGATTGTTGCTACTAAAGAAGTCAAAGCTTTAAATTTGTCTAGAAGATTCTAGTGACAACTGGCATTTTCCACGTGCTACATTTTGATTCATTGTTTTTTATTATCTTTATGGACTTTAAGTTCAAACACTTGAGGCCTTGTTCCTATAAATGTCATTTACTGCTTTACTTTTATTTTTAAGTTCAAAATTTGTGAATGTTAGAAGATTCAAAACTTCTTTAAGTTTTGTTCCTTTTTCCTATTTTTTGATTCAGTCTAGATTAAAAACATGTATGCACATATAACTTGATCAATATCAGAGCCAATTTTATAGCTACCTATCTCATGAATATTTTGTAGTTGGTTTGTTCGTTCAGCCAAACAAGACTATATGTTGTGTCATTTAAGGGTACATACATTACCTACTCAGTGTCCAAACTAAACCCCCACTCTTTAAAATCTTACACTATTATATGCCTAGATGTGAAGCAATCTGGTGAAGTATAGAGAAAATTGCTTTGATTTGATTAAATCTTAGGGAATGTGTGGATAATACCTGGGAGCAATTTTATTTTTCAAAGATTTTGATGCTTTATTTCACATTAGATGTTAAGTTTCATAAAATGTTCCAAAAATGAGATGAATGAATGGAAATATTGTTGCAAATCTTTCATTTCCATGAAATTATTGAATGATTAAACCTAAATTTACTTAAGTGATAGAAAATTTGTTTTATGTTCATGAAATATTATTGTAAATCTATTGATTTCATGAAATTGTTTAATGATCAGATTGAAAATATTTTATTTGATGCCTATGAGTCCTTTAAGAACTAAATATAACCATATACCCCTCAAGATTAAAAGAAATATCACATCATACCCTAAATCAAACCTATAATGGTCAAGACCTGACTACTAGAGCCTTGGGATTAAGCTAAGTCAACATGTTACCTAGAAATCTCATTTCCATTTAGGTTTCCCTAGTTCAGTCTTACAAGTAAAGATAAGTTCTTCATGGTTTTCTCGTGAGAATTTTATCTGCACTATTCTTGCTGAAATGGATGAAAACTTGATGTTGGAATCTCTTTCACCTTTAGGGTTTAGGACCTAAAAGAAGAGAGACAATCTCCCCACACCTCACTCAAGGAAAAAACCTTGAGATTTCAATGCAAAGGAGAATGAAATCTTGTGAAGGGACTATCCTAGGGGTTGAAGATGATCTATTAAGGGGTTCATCACCAAGTTTAGACTTGGAAAAGATAATGCAATGCAATTTGTAAGACAAAACCCTAGTTAATTCAATGACTTAGAAAATACCTTAGTAATGCAAAAAAAACATAACATAAAAGAAAAAAAGTGAATAATGTGCTCTTGGAAACTTTCAAGTGGCTAGAAATAGATTTGAAATTCTATAAATTTTGACTTTTAAACTAGCTGGGACTCATTCACCAACCTGGGTGAATTAGTGCCAGGTTCGGGTTTCTACACGAGAGTCTAGTTTGAGAAAAAGGGTATTAGAATCCACAAAGAGATCCAGAAAAAAACTACAGTGGGACTCATTCACCACTCTTGGTGAATCAGTCCCATTCTGTTTTTTTAGAAATTGAAAGTTCTGATCTACACTTCAATACCTGCCCTTTCCTCCCAACTTTAATTTCGGATCCAAATCTATGAAAAACACCCAAAAAATAGAATTCAACTTGATTTTCCAATGAGGGGTTTACTTTGGTCAAACCCCTAATTTTGTAATTAAACCTTGTTAAAAATAATCAAATGTGCAAGAAAATTCTAGCCTTAAGTGTGTCTAAGACTAAGAAATATGAAACATGAATCAATCCTATTCTAATATGCAAAAATATGATGCAATAATGGAAATGTAAAGATGAATGACTCACTTTTGGTGATCTCTAATCACCCCAAATGATCTCTAATGATGCATGTACCTTCCATAGGCTGAATGTAGAGTGATAATAGATGATGGAATCACTTAGGAAACAAGTCTTTAGGCTTGGCTTGATGGCTAGTTGCATCTCCCCAACCTAGAATCCATCACAATTCACCATAGACAACCATGAACAATCCTTGACAATGCTAGATCTTGATTGAAAGTGAGCTTGAAGGACTACAAAAATACTTTAATGTTGCTCCAATGCTTCAAATTTTCTTGCTTTTGGAATTACAATGCTCTTGTGAAGCTTTCTTGAATATTCTCGATTCTCATCTCTTGAAAAATGCTTGCTCAAAATTCTTAGAGTTGATAAAAATAACTTAGAAACTTGCTTTTATAGGCATTATCACCTAATTGACAGTTATTTAGATCTCAAAGGCTGACACCCACCAAAATTTGAATTAAAAACATAAATTTCTCACTAAAATTTGGAAAAGTCCCCAAATGGGACTCATTCACCACTCTTTGTGAATGGGTTCCACCTAAGGGGACTCATTTTCCCAAGGTGGTGAATTAGTCCCACCTTAGCTTTTTGAGGTGGGTTTTCCATATTTTTAGGGATTTGAGTGATTTTATGGAATTTTTGAGTGAAATGAGCCTCAAGATCCAAAATAATGGGTTTTAGGGGTCTATAAATGATTATTGAAATGGTAATTAATGCATGGGTGTCAAAAATAGGTCCAAATTAAGTGTGAAATTTCCTCGCTTTCAAGAGCATACAATTTTCTACACTACAATTGTGACTAACATCATGATCAATAGGAACAAGTTCTAGAAGGAGGGCCTCTTGGTTGTTCTTTTTGTTTCATTAGGTTTGAAACTAGATTTTTGTATTCACTAGATCCCAATCGAGTGATCCCTATGTGACTTTGGTCAAGCTTAGTGGTCGAATGACGTCTAGACCTCAAAAATCTAGAAGTGTAAGTGCAAATTCATAAAATATAACTGTTGTTATACCACCACCACTTCCAATAACAATGGCTTTCTTTAGCGTAGAGTCACTCATCAAATTTTCTATATATAATGATGTCCCAAAAAATCCTGACAAGTTGTGTCCTAAGTATTATCTTCACAAAGATGCAGAGGAACATATTAGTATTGTGGACACCAAGAAAGTAACCCTTCTACTTTTTCTATCTCATTCAGGTCCTCATTGTGATTTTGGCTTAATATTTCCTTGATTTAATGTTTCTAACACATCCCCATTAGGTCTTGGACCCTTGAAAACTAAATGAAATGCATTTATCAATGTATTGTAAAGGTGTTGTAAAGTATGGTAAATGACTTTCACACTTTTCCAGACTTTTATTAACCATGCAAGTCTAAAGGACCTATTTTTCCTTTAATTCAATATTATTGAATGTATTTAATTGCATTCTCAAATTAATCTAGAAGGCTTGTAAACATGATTTTAATCTAGTGTTGTAATGTGTTTTACACATTACATTGGATCTTGTGCCTTTCTAGGCTATGAAGACCTCATTTTAGTGTTGTAGAGTGTATCCAATCACATGTTCACATTGAACTTTGTGTCCCTAGCCCTAATTACCCTTTACATCATCATTAATAGGCCCCTACGACCCCATAATTCCCCAAAATTCTAGCTAGTAAAAGAGCCCTTGTGGGACCCATTCACCACTTTGGGTGAATGAGTCCCATTTGGACCACTTTCGAGGTTTGAGCAGAAAAAAATAGGTTTTAAGTTTAATTTTCGTCAATGTCAACCTTGGGGATCAAAATAATGGGAATTTTAGGTGGATTTCCTATATAAAGAAGCTTTTAAACCCTAAATCATGATTCATTCATCATTCATCATGCATTCAATTCAAGAAAGCTAGGGTTTTAGCATCAAGATAGTTTTCAAAGGCATTCAAGGGAAAATTCTTCATCCATTGTTACAACAAATCAAAGGTCTATCATCATGGAAAGTTTTTAATTGCATTGTTTCATATTTCATACTTCATTATCTTATTCCATCATTTTGGTTTAATTACCTAAAAGGGGTTTGACCAGGGAAAAACCCCCATGCCCTAATAATCAACACTTTTGTTCAATTTATTTGTTTGATTGTAGATTTGAGTACTTTGAAGGCTTGAAGATGATTGAAGAATAGGTTGAAAACTTGTTGAAGTCATCTCCTTATTGGGTAGGTCAAAATATCCACAAAAATTCATTTACAGTGTCAGAAATTAGGGTTTCAGATATAGACACTTTGAGGAATAGAAAGAGCAAACTAAGAGTTGTCGATTCCACTTTCAAGTTTTCAAAAATGTCAAAGTGGACTCATACACCATTAGTGGCGTATGAGTCACACTATGCCTGATATTACAGATTTTTGTAGATTTAGATATCCATTTGGCTGAAATAGGCCCCGGTGTAGTTTTCTAGAACTGGGAATAATTTTCCCAAAATGGTGAATGAGTCCCACCAGGCCTTAAAAGGAACAAGTTCAGAATTTCAGAGATATTTCCAGTCTTCAACACATTTCCAGGTGCACACTTTCAATTTTATAGTTTTTTTTTATTTCATAATCATCTCTATGTTATTTAGCATATTTTTGTGAACCATATATTTTTAGATCTATGTACTTCTCTTGCACTCTTAGGGTTTTTTTACCTAAAAGGAGAGAGATAGGCCAAAAACCTAGGTGGTTCACTCAAAATAATGTAAGTATAATAGAGATATGAATGAAATGTACCTAGATGATATGATATAAATGAAAAATACTGATAAATACTATTGATTATAAATGCAAAACATAAGAAATGTAACTTGTTTGAAAACACATTGTGATATGCAAGAACACCCAGAAATGAAAGCAAACTGTAACAAAAATGGATGAAACTAAAGAGGTGCACCTAATATCTTGTTGGAAATTTGAAATGAAATTTGAAATGCTATTGATGCTGAAATTTTGGCCTAATGGGACTCATTCACCATTTTGGGCGAATTAGTCCCAGATCTGGGAAACTATTATGGAGCCTGTTTCAAACAAATGGGTATCCAAAACTACAAAAAAGAAAAAAATTAGGCTTGGTAGTGGGACTCATTTTCCATCAATGGTGAATGAGTCCACTTTTGAATTTCTAAAAACCCAAAAGAGGAAACTGAAGCCCTTAGTCTGCTCTTCAATTCCTAACAGTTGTCTACCTTCGAAAGTCTGATTTTTGGGCCTGAAAGTGACTTTTTTTCTCATATTTTTCATTTATCAATGAAGAGATGTCTTAAAAAAAATTGAAACTCAATCCTTAATGATTTTCAAGTCTTCAAGATTTACAAGACAAGAAAGATAAATGTTGGATGTTAGGGCATGGTGGTTTGCCTTAGTCAAACCTATTTTAGGTAATTAAACCAAAATGAATAAAAAATGCAATGAATCATGAAATAATAGATTAAATACCTTTCCATGATGTTTAATCTTGAATTTCTATGCCAAAAGATGAAGAATATACCCATGAATGTCTTTTGAAACTATCTTGATGACTTAGAATGATAAAACACTAGCTTGCTTCACTTGAGGAAGAAGATAGATGATGATTGAATGATAAGAGGTGTGTGAACGAGTTAAGAGATGTAAATTAGGTTTAGAGACTTATATTTATAAGCAATTCACCTTACTTTCCTATTAATTGGATCCCTAAGGCCGACATGAAAGAATAATAAACTTAAACTCTTGAATTTCCCACTCAAAACTAAAAAATGACCAAAATGGGACTAATTCTCCACCTTGGGTGAATTAGTCCCACTTGGCAGGGAATCATTCACCATAAATAGTGAATTAGTCCTAGAGGGGCCCATTTTCCAGCTGGTTATTGAGGAACGAGGAATTCCAATTCTTATGTTGATTTCATTAAGTATTTGATCCAATTATGCCTTGAGATACACAATATGGGGTCATAGGGGCCTATTAATGACAACCAAAAGGTCAATTAGGGCTTGGAACATAGAATTCAATATCAAAGTGTGATTAAATACACTTTACAACACTAAAATGAGGTCCGTATAACCTAGAAAGGTGCGCAACATCCAATGTGAATGTGTAAGACACATTACAACACTAGATTAGAATTATATTTAATTTACAAGCCTTCTAGATCAATGTGATAATGCAATTAAATATATTTTACAATGTTGGATTAAGGGAAAATGGGTTCATTAAGTCTAGAGAGGTGTGAAAGTCTTTTACAACACTTTACAACACCTTTAGAAGACATTAATAAACACATTTTCAAGGGTCCAAGACCTAGTGCGGATGTGTAAAACACCTCACAACACTAAATAAAGGCCTCATTAAGTCTAATTTATCATCAATTATTCCCCAAATCAATCAAATTTCCTTTTCTCTATGGTACATTTGGCCCCCACTTTAGTGAGGGGATGAACTTGTTTTAAACTCACACTAAAGTAGACATTCAAGAGATGCCCAACCATACCAATATGAATGAAAACTTGAATGAAAAAGATGAAAGGAGGTTGTGCAAGCCCCCAAGATCCAAGATCTAAAGTCAAACCAACATAAGCAAAAAATAATATGCACAAGGTGAATGATTTGTAGCAAACAGGATACATGATCATGCAATGGGTATGTTCCCTAATTATGATGGGTCAAAAAGTGGCAATATGATAGGTATGTGTAGGGTATGTGGCTAGGTATGTGCAGAACCATCATGAAAATAGGCCCTTCAGTGGCAAAAAATTTAGAAAAAATAGAGTTACGAAACTTGACGTAAAAATTTGAATAAGTTATCTATATTATTTCAAAAATATGTAAGAATAGAATCTATAGCAAATTGAATGTAGTTTCTAAACTAGTAGGTTTATTTTTAAAAACAATTCATTTGGTAAAATTTGAAAATTTCAATGTAGTACTTAAATTGTGGAAAAAATAAGAAGCAAGTGTCTTTAACACGCTAACCATTAATAAAATGATAATATTTTTTTATAAGATTTAGATATAGAGGACTCCCGATGTGATGCATATTTTTGCAATTTTTTTCCAAGCAAATAATTAGTTATGAATTTTATTACAACTTTTAAAAAATATAAAAAATATGTCCACCTTAACTTGGTCAAAACTTCATGAAATTCATTTTTTAAATCCTACATTATGTGAAGCATAGAATGACGATATTTTGGATTCAAAATTTGATACTCTTTGAAAGTTATAGATTTAATCATCAGACTTTAGTCATATTCAAATAGTAAATTATTTATTAAATTCAGTAAAGATACTTTATACCGTGGAAAAGTCTTTTTTAAAAACTCCTTTTTGTTTCATCATTGGTAAAAAAAAGTCATCAGCCACATACCCATCATATTGCCACTTTTTGGCCCATCATGATCTTGCACATACCCGGTTGACAACTTTTTTTAACTCGAAATTGATGAAATGAAAAGGGATTTTAAAGGGGATTCTCATATTTCCACCAATATAAATTAGGCTTTACTTTGAATTTAATAAATAATTATTTTTCATTTTCTATTTGAATTATGACTAAAGTCCTGATTGATAGGCTGATTGAAAAATATCTATAGTTTTCAAATGATATCACATTTTTTGAATCAGAAACATGCATCACATTCTATGCTTTACATATTATAATATTAAAAAAATAAAAAATGAATTTCATGAAGTTTTGACCAAGTTAAGGTTGTCAAACATATGATTTTTTATATTTTTAAAAGTTGTAATAAAAAAATTTTAATTAAATATTTACTTGGAAAAAAATTACACAAAAAATATGCATCACATCGGGACATGAGTCCTCTACTTCTATCTAAAATATTATAAAAAGATATTATCATTTTATTGTGGTTAGGGTGGTCAAATAGACACCTACTTCTTATTTTTCCCTAAAATTTAAGTAGTACTACATTAAAATTTCAAATTTTCACCAAATAATTTTTTTCTTTTTAAATAAACCTAGTAGTTTATAAACTACATTCAATTTTCTAGATACTATATTCTTACATATTTTTGAAATAATATAGATAACTTATTCAAAGTTTTAAGTCAATTTTCCTAACTCTGATTTTCTGAATTTTTTGCCACTTAAGGGCCTATTTTTTCCATGATGATCCTACACATACCCCAATAGAAAGAACTAAAAGGAAGAAAAATGAAAATGAGGTGGATAAAGCTTCGATGGTTTCTCCAACATGTTGTGGATTAGATCTAGGCTTTTTGTCCAAAAAAAGAAAATGCATACTCACTCTGAGGCGACAAAACTCACAGTTGTCCGTCAGGTGAGAAATCCTAAGTATACTCACACTGGGGCCATTGAACTTCTAGTTGTCCATGGGGTGATAAATCTACAAGGTGGCTATAGGGAAAGGTCATGCCTCAAGATGGGCTTCCTGCTCAACCATACTAGGGTATGTGCAGGATCATGATGGGCCAAAAAGTGACAATATGATGGGTATGTGGCTTACGACTATTTTTTACCCAAAATTGATGAAATAAAAAGGGTTTTTAAAGGAGATTCTCAAATTTCCACTGATATTAATTATTTTTTACTTTGAATTTAATAAGTAATTATTATTCATTTTCTATTCAAATTACAACTAAAGTCCCGATTGATAGGCTGATTGAAAAACATCTATAGCTTTCAAACGGTATCACATTTTTTGAATCCAAAAGATGCATCACATTCTATGCTTCACATACTATAGGATTAAAAAGAAAAATTGAATTCTTCGTGAAGTTTTGATCAAGTTAAGGTGGTCAAACATATGATTTTTTATATTTTTAAAAATTGTAATAAAAAATTCATAATTAATTATTTACTTGGAAAAAATTTACAAAAAAATATGCATCACATAAGGGCATCAGTCCTCTACTTATATCTAAAATATTATAAAAAAATATTTTTCATTTTATTGTGGTTAGGGTGGTCAGACAGATACCTACTTCTTATTTTTTCCCTGAAATTTAAATACCACTACATTGAAATTTCAAATTTTCACCAAATAAGATTTTTGTTTTTTTAAACAAACCTAGTAGATTAGAAAATACATTCAATTTTCTATAGATTCTATTCTTACATATTTTTGAAATAATATAGATAACTTATTCAAATTTTTTACGTCAAGTTACCTAACTCTTATTTTTCTGATTTTTTTGCCACTTAAGGGCCTGTTTTATCCATGATGATCATGCACATACCCACCAAAGTTATACCTCCTCATAACTTTAATAAGGCACCACAAAAGAAAATTATTTTCGAGCTCTATGAGGTAAGAAAAACTTCCTATGCTTGATACTCATAGACATTGTAAATGCAAGGTAGTGTCAGGAATGTTGAAAGGGATTTTTATTTGTTCATGCAAGGTCTCATCTTAGGAAACATCATGCCTAATGTCTCCAAGAGAGGAAAATTCAAATAAATATCATGCCCTTGGAGGGAATCAAGCCCAATGACCCTACCAAGAAAAGAGCACATTGCAAGAGGAAATAAATCGCACAATGAAATATGAGTGGTGATGTATGCCCCCACTTTAAAGTGGTTGTGAACACCAATACTATGAGAAATTGCTTTAAAGTGGAAGAAGAGGATATGGGAGCTTACTCGGAAAGCCTATTCCAAGTCATATGTTTTTGAGAAGCTATGTCATGAAAAAGGTAGTATGTCACATGTGAACCAACTTAAGGCACACCATCCACATCCCAAGCTTTCTCTTATATATTCATGAAAGGTTAAAGACTAGTCAAAGGAGGCAACTACAAGTGGAATACAAGGTCAAGGCTACATAACCCATTGCCCCCACTTAGTTCAAGACAAGGGTGAGCCAAAATGCTTGATAAGATTCAAGGTAGAGTGAAAATCAATATCAATTAGAGGAATTAGGCACCCACACATAAGGAAGAATACCAAACTCCTTAAAATGTTGGATTTTACTACTCAAAGCCTTACATTCATTAATGGAATGGCCATGAACTCTATGATAGGAACATAATGAAGTTTTGTAATAAAATTTCTTTTGAGTTCTTGGAGGAAGGGTGATCAAGTGATGTTGGAGGAGTCTCGACAAGATACCCTCTTGATCAATGATAGAAGGTGGTCATGTAGTTGGCGACAAAGATACATATTGCTTAGTATTAGTTGTCATACCTATCCAAGACCCTTTAGATTGCAATATTTATTTCTCTCATGTACAGGAGGGTGCAAAATCTAACGAATTCAAATCATCAGTGTTTTGCAAGATGAAATTGATCTTAAGAGAGGATGTATTTTTTTTTTATTCTTTGGAAAGGAGAAGTTTCAAGACACTAGTTTCAATAGTTCAAGATGTACTATTGTTAAAGTTGATTTAGAGGAATTATTTATGATATTATTGATGTTGAGTGAAATCTTGGTTATTTCTATCAAAGGAAAATATCCAAGACCACAATTTATTTGTTGTGTGATAGGATTGATGGGGACGCAGATACATTGTTCTCTAGCACCACATCCTTTTCCACTATATCCAAGTTGTTTCATAAGCTCATAACTATGTCCATAAAGCTTTTTCATTGCTTTTGGATTAGGTGGTTGTTTGTGATTAATTTCATCAAAGTTTCTTGTGTAATTTTCTTCATTGGCTAAAGTGGTTGAGGCAGATGCTTTCGAAAGGTCATCTAAATTTTGTGTTGACATTATTGTTATTTATTTTCCCTTGTTTGAATAGTTGTTGATGATTTTGTATTTTCCCATGAATTCATGTTCAAAATCCAAGGAACCCCAATCCTCTTCTAATAGTTTCATTACTTGTTTAAGATGTTGTTTGTCTTTTTGTTGTGTGGGTTGAACTTGTGTGGTTGGTGTTAATGTGTTTAAATGATTCACATTATTTTTCTCAATGTTCAAATGACTATTGGAAGTAGGGTCAGCTTCAAGTGTGTACACTTTGTTGTTATGAATGTATTTAATTTTGTGATGAAGATTGGAAGGAACTGCATTCATTTCATGAATCCATGGTTAGCCTAAAAGGAGATTATATGAAATTTCACGAGGCATAACATCAATTTGTGTATCCAATCTAGCCACTCCAACTGTAATAGGAAAAGTGATCACACCGAGAGGTTATTTTTCTATGTTGTCAAATCCCTTAATAGATAAATAATCGGGTTGAATTTTTGATCTATCCACACGAAGACTATCCAAAAGGTTTACACTACACACATTAAGAGTGGAGCCATTGTCAACAAGGGTTCACTTTATCCCTATCATATTATATTGAGATATTATTTGGAAAGCTTCATTTTGTTTTTTCACATCCAAAGTGGGGAGTTCAATTTGGTGGAAATAATTTCAGCATTCAATCCTTGAATTATAGATGCTATGTCATTTGGTTGTGCATTAGAATGGATAGGAACTTGTTGTAAGGCTATTTGAAGCATAGTGTGATAGTTAGGTGAAGTCTACAGTAAATCCTATAGGGATATCTTTGCGGGAGTTCTCTTAAGTTGTTCAACAAGATCATACTCCCTTAATCAAGGGGCACTAGGCAGTATAAAATTGGGGAAAGGTAAGGAGGTTGGGGTTGGTTGTTGTGGTGATGGATTATTTTGAGTGTTATATGTATGAGCAACAGTATTATGAGTTAGTTGTTGCAACAAATTATTCTTAGGTGGGTAAAGGATAAGTTTAGGCTAAGTGTGAGTTTGTTGTTTGTGTGAAGGGGGATAAAGGATGAGTTGAGGTTGAATAATATTAACATCCATTGGTGAATAAGAGTCCAACATAGGTTATTCACCTTCTTCTAAAGGCATAATATTATTATCGATGTTATCCTTGTCTTTTATCATGAAATTCTCCATAGGAGAGTTTTTAGGAGAACATCAAGCCACATGTTCTGGACAAGTAAGGCATGGTTCTTCCAAAATAACTTCATCGCCAATAGCGGAATGATCAATGATGGGATTATCAAGAGTGGGAGGATTAGGAGAAGGGGTTAATCGAGTGATCATTATCTTTAAGGTTTCATTCTCTTGTGCAAGGTTATTGACCCTAGTAGGAGAGCTTGTAGTATGTTTATCCAAGTTTGAAGTTTGTAAAGTAGCGTCATCACAAATGGGGGAGGTGGTAAAAGGAGGACCACTATGATTTTAAAATAGAGCTTTCCATAAGATAGGAACATTAGGGAAGGGAGGGGAAATATTCTCATGACCTGTAATAGGTATATCTTCTAACACCAACCTATCCTCGTTGGATCGAGGAGGGATATTAGGAGAAGAAAAAATTTGATTATCATGATTATGGAGACTAGGTAAGGTAATTTATAGAAATGTTTCTATGATGGCATTTTCTTGCTATGTTGTGCGATCATCATGATTACCTATTGTGATGTCCTCTTCTTTAGTAATGTTATGTCTAATAGGAGAGGTAAGAGGAGAGAAACAACTTAGATTGTCAAAACTCTCATCAATTGGTTCTTCTAGCATGATAATATCTACATCACAAGTGTGAGAGATAATAGGAGAAGAAAATATGTGATTGTTATGATTATCCAATGTTTCTTTCACTAGACTAACCTCATCCATAGAAGGGAAACTAGGAGAGGGATTGATAATGAACAAAAAGAGAGGGGAAAGGACTTCATATTCATATTCACCTAACAAAACTCTCTTACAAGATGCAATAAGATCTAAAAATAGAACATGAAATATGATAATTATAGATTTGGGTAAGGAAAAAAATATGTAATGATTATTCTACAAACTTGAAATGTAACTATGCTAAAGCAATCATGCAAGAGAGGAATAGATTTTAAGGATGAAAATTAACTGATTATGCTATGAGAATGCAAACTTGAATTTTAAACCATGCATGAAATAAGCTAATTTAGGCTAGATCTAATGAAATGCATGTACAAAAATTTATCCAACTGATATAGTTAGGTAATGGCACCAAACAAAAGCTTAAAAATAAAGTTTTTAGTTCTATAAAGGTAGTTTATGGGTGAAAAGGGATTGATTCTCCCAAGGTAGTGAATGAGTCCCAAGGAGGATTTTTTTTAGAATTTTCAATTCTTTTTTATGGGTTTTGATGTTTTCTAGGATGTAAGATGTAGAAATAAGATGAAAATGCAAATTTTTAGAAAATTTAAATGATTTTAGATGCCAAAAATGCAACCTAAATGCACTTTTCATGAATGCAAAATTTGACACCTAGCATGCAAATTCAATGCAAGATAGATCTATGATGATAGACTCAAAATAAGAAAAGAAAAGTATTCTAAAGGCGGGTTCACCAAAATGAACCATAGATTTTTAGATCTATGTACTTCTCTTGCACTCTCAGGGTTTTTCACCTAAAAGGAGAGAGATAGGCCAAAAACCTAGGTGGTTCACTCAAACTAATGCAATTATGATGGAAACATGAATTAAATGTACCTAAATTATATGATCTAAATGAAAATAACTAATAAAGACTATTGATTGTAAATGCAAAACCTAAGAAATGTAACTTATTTGGAAACACATTGTGATATGCAAGAACACCCAATAATGAAAGCAAACTATAACAAAAATGGATGAAACTGAAGAGGTGTGCCTGCGATCTTCCTAGATATTGGAAATGGAATTTTAAATTCCACTAATGCTAAAATTTTGTCCTACTGGGACTCATTCATCATTTTGGGTGAATTAGTCCCAAATGTGGGAAACTGTTCTAGAGCCCGTTTCAGACAAATGGGTATCCAAAATTGTAGAAAACATTTTTTAGGCCTGCAGTGGGACTCATTTTCCACCAATGGTGAATGATTCCATTTTTTAATTTCTAAAAATCCAAAAGAGGAAACTGAAGTGCTTAGTCTGCTCTTTGGTTCTTGACATGTGTCTAACTCTGAAAGTTTTATTTTTAGGCCTAAAAGTGAATTTTTGTTGATATTTTTCCTTGTTCAATGAAGAGATGTCTTAAAAAACTTTTCAAATCAATCCTTAATGATTTTCAAGTCTTCAAGATGCCTAAATCTACAAACATACAAGATAAGAAATAGAAATGTTGGATGTTAGGGCATGGGGGTTTGCCTTGGTCAAACCCCTTTTAGGTATTTAAAACAAAATAAATAAAAAATGCAATGCAACATGCAATAATTGATTCAATACCTTTCCATGATGTTTGATCTTGAATTTTTGTAGCAAAACATGAAGAATCTTCCCATGAATGTCTTTGGAAGATATCTTGATGACTTAGAATGATAAAACCCTATCCTAGTTGACTTGAGGGAGAAGATATATGATGAATGAATGATAAGAGATGTACATTAGGGTATAAAGACTTATATTTATAGGAAATTCACCTTATTTTCCTATTAATTAGATCCATAAGGTTGACATGAAAGAATAATAAACTTAAATTCTATTATTTCCCACTCAAAACTCAAAAATGACTTAAATAGGACTAATTCACCACCTTGGGTGAATTATTCCCACTTGGCAGGGACTCATTCACCACATATGGTAAATTAGTCCAAAAGGGGCCCATTTGCCAGCTGGGTTGTTGGGGAATGAGGAATTCTAGTTCTTATGTTGATTTCATCAGGTATTTGATCAAATTATGCCTTGGGATGCATAATATGGGGTCATAGGGGCCTATTAATTATGATGAAAAGTTCAATTAGGGATTGGGATGTATAATTCAATGTGAAAGTGTGTTTAAATACAATTTACAACACTAAAATTAGGTCCATGTAGACTAGAAAGGCACAACATCCAATGTGAATGTGTAAGACGCATTACAAAACTAGATTAGAATTATATTTAATTTACAAGCCTTCTAGGTCGATGTGATAATGCAATTAAATATATTTTACAATGTTGGATTAAGGGAAACTGGGTTCATTAAGTCTAGAGAGGTGTGCAAGTGTTTTACAACACCTTTACAAAAAATTAATAAACATATTTTCAAGGGTCCAAGACCTAGTGTGGACATGTAAAACACCTCACAACACTAAATCAAGGGCTCATTAAGTCCAATTTATCATCAATTATTCCCCAAATCAAGCAAGTTGCCTTTTTTCTACAATACAGTTTGCATATCACATTGTGTTTTCAAACATTTTGCACTTCCTTGGTTTTAAAGTATTAGTTATTCTTCTTTATCAATTTAAAACCTTAAGAAAAATATCCTTTGACATATTTCAATCTCTTTTGCATTGTAATCTCAAGGATTTGTTCTTGATTGTGAACTTTTTGAAATTGGATTCCTCTTCCTTCATTCCCCCTTTCTAGTGTGGATAAAGGAAGTTGTGCGTTCCATTTCCATAGTCTACATTTTGGTGAACATGCCTTTAGAATACTTTCTTTTCTGATTTTGGATTCCATCATCATCCTAGAATTAGCTTGAATTAACATTGCATTGCACTTTGCATTAGTTAATTTGCATTCTAGGGTTTTAAAATTTTTCCTTAGTGAAAGTGCATATAGTTTACAATTTTTTGTTCCCAATCATTTAAAATCATCTGAAAACTACATTTTCATCTAGTATTTAGGTCATACAAACTAAAAAGCATCAAAATCAATTGAAATTTTTTGAAAATTTTGAAACAAACCCTAACTGGGACTCATTCGCCATTTAGGGTGAATAATTTGTAGTCCATATTTTTAACTATCTATTATAGCATCAGATACCTCCTTTATGTGCTTCCTAAGTCTCCTAATATCACATTATAATTCTAAAAAATTTCAGGAACATTTTTTTTATGCATCTAGGTCAAAAACATAAATTTAGGGTAGTCATTTTTTAAATGATTTCAATTACAAGCATCATTAGATCTAAAAATTTCTCACATTTCTAAAACTTTGTATCACATGGATAAAAGTACTTTTTTCCTTGGCATATACAATGTTTACATTCATAGAAATTTACATAAGTTTGATAAAATTTCTTTTTATTTTGGAATATACATTGTGTACATTCTTAAAGCTTTGCATACATTGGATAAAAGTGTTTTGCATCTTTGGATATACATTGTTTACATTGTTGAAACATTGCATGAAATGGTTACAAGTGCTTTTCATTTTTTTTCAAACATTGTTAGTGTCTTACATAACTAGGCATGTTAGATGAAAAATTTCATATCCCCTCCCTTTGAGAGTGTTTTAGTGAAAGAGAATACAACCTTGGACATTCCTAATGATCATATTTGTTCTTCTACTAATATCTCTCCTATCGGCGAAGAAGATATTTTTGTGTTAGAAGAAGCAATCAATGAGAGTTTTGAGAATCCTAGTTATTTCTCTCCTCTTACCTATCTTAGTGGACAAGACATTGATGAAAAAGACCACACAACCATCGGTAATTATGACAATAACATTTTTTCTTCTCCTATTATCTCTCCTAGTTGTGAAGAAGATACTTTGATGTTAAAAAACATAATTGATGAAGGTCATGAGTATCTTAGTTGTCCCCCTTCTCCCAGGGAAACCCTTATTGATAAAGAAATTTTAACCATTGATCATTCCCCTACTAGTGATGAAGTCTTTTAAAAAGAACCTACCTTTGAATGTTAAGAAAATTTGGTTTGTAGTTCTCCTAAAAACTATCCTCCCAAGGAGAATATCATGGTACGAGCAAATGTGAACATTGACACATATCCTTCAAACACTAAAACTTCCCTAGGTGAAGATAATAAAGTTACATTAGAATCCCATTCACTAACAAATCATGCCAATAAAGAAAATATTCTTGAGGTCATGACGACACAAGTAGGATCTCCTTTAACTAGTGAGCTCCCTATGTCACCTGCCATTAGTGAATCACATAAGAGAGTAAAAGTTTTCTTGAAATCCATGATGCCTTCTAATCGTAACATTGTTTTCCAACAACTAAGTTGTAACTTAGTGAATCAAACATATAGGGGACCACACATCACTCCCACTCCATTACATTTTCCTCAACATAGTGTGCCTAGTGTTGAGGACCTTAAAAATACTCCTGATAATATATTTGTATGGTGACTTATTCAACTATCACCTACATTCAAGTGTCTATTTCAAGAAATGTTGCAAATAAGGCAAGAGGAGATCCAATCTTACATAAAATAAAATAATGTAACATCCTTCTCTTGTCCCATGCAAGTCACCCAATCAGAAATCACATTCCCCAAACATAAATTACCCTCACTTGAGATTCAAAACAAGAATGACCCCTTGATGAAAAAGATGATCATTAATGAAACTTTAGTTAGGCACACTCTCATTGAAAATGGAGTTGAAATTAATGTTCGTAGTATGGACCTTGTAAAAAAAATTGGCATGGAAAAAAGGTTCATTCAACTCAATGATGTTAATATTTGTGGCTTTGACAATTTCAACATGCAACCACTAGGTATGATCACCTTACCTATTGAGGTTGGACCTATAGTGTTTCCTACCTCTATACATATCATGCGAGGACCCCTTAAATACAATCTTATCCTAGGGAGACCATGGATTCATGCTATGAAAGGAGTCCCATGTTCCCTTCATCGTGTAATGAAATTTGAATACAACAACAAGATATACATGGTTGATGCAGATGAATGAAGCTATGAACCAAATGATCACAACATTTCCAACTCCCCTAATACTTTCATTCCTAGATAAAAACTTGAACCTATACAATTTGATGCTAATTCTTCACCTACAACAAAACTCTTTAGTGATAATTGGCATCATTAGATTTTATGCCTCCTTTCAATAAAATCTCCAAAATATCACCCTCATGTTCCAAAGAATCATATACAAATGATTCATTTTTAGAAACAATCTCTAATAGTGATTGGGGTTTCATACCTTCCTTTAGGGGAGAGTTCAAAATATCACAAACTAAACCAAAACAACTTGTATTTTATATGCTCAACTTGGTTCTACGTGAACAACATTAACCTATGAAAGTGATGGGGGCTATCTAAGTCCCATCCATCATGGGGAGATAACACATAACATTAAAAAGGATTTTTTGTTCTTGTAAAGAATTTGATCCTTCTCAGAAGCATAAACCCCCCTCCTCTGACTTGGACGATTGTTATGGTATCAGACACAATCTCCCTCCTATGCATGGATACAATGCACACATGACGCAAACTGACATATCATACTCTTTCAAGAAAGGCCTAGGGTTATCTCCCTTACCTCTATTTTCATCTAAGACTTTAAAAAATAAAATTCAACATCTCAAGGAGTGTGGTGCTCTTCCTTGTGTTGAAGCACCTAATTCCTCTAACTAATACGTACTTTCATCCTATTCAACTCACCTTTGTCCTACACTAAGTGGGGGCAAGAGGTTAGTTAGCCTTGCCCTTGTATGTAACTTGTCGTTGTCTCTTTTGTCTAGTCGTTAACCTTTCATGAACATATAAGAGCAAGCTTAGGATGTGGATGGCATGCCTTAAGTTGACTCGCATGTGACATACTTATTAATGATGTAGCTCAGTTTGGAAACATATGACTTGGCATAGGGCTCTTCAAGTTGGTTCTCATGTCTTCTTTCATATTAGCATGTATCATTATCTACTTTAAAGAAATTGCTCCTAGTAGTGGTGCAGCAACTACTTTAAAGTGGGGGTATACATAGATGACATCCTTTTGCAAATTCCATGGTGTGATTTCTCTTGTTTTCTTGTGATATGTCCTCTTCTTGGTTGTGTCATTGGGTTTGATGTCATCCAAGAGTGTATGATCTTTTGACATGGAATGATGTGATTGAGGCATCCCATTGGCTATGATCTGACACTTTGACTTGTCCTCTCTTGGAGACACTAGGCACAATTCTCCCTAAGAATACCTTACATGAAAATCAAAAGAATTTTCATTTTGGCACCTTATTAAAGTTATCAGGAGGTATAACTTTCATATGGTTGAGCGAGAAGCCCATTATGAGGCATGACTTTCCCCATAATCCACTTGCATTTGTGTGTGGGTGCATACCAGTCATGAGTGTATGCTTCTCACCTTCTAGGACTTCTCACCCGACAGACAACCAAGAGTTATGTCGCCTCAAAGTGAGTATACATTTTTGGAAAAACATCCTATATTTGATCCACATTGTGTTGGATAAACAATCGAAGCATGATCCACCTTTTTATTTCTGCTCATTTTTACTTCTCTTCCTTCTAAGTTATTTCCATTGCATGATTGTGTATCTTGATTTGTTGCAAATCATTCACCTTTTGTGTGTCCTTTTCCACTTATGTCAGTTTGACTTAGGATAGTAGATTCTGGGGTCTTGACCATCTCCTTCATCTTTGTTAACCTCGACCATCTGCATGGGTATGATTGGACCCCTCTTGAATGTATACTTTAGTGTGAGTTTGAAGTAGTTTCATCCTATCACTAAAGTGGGGGCTAAATGTGAACACCGAAAAAGTATCTCTTCTACTTTTTTGTCTCATTCAGGACCTCCTTATTATTTTGGCTTAATATTTCCTTGATTTGATGTTGATAACACATCCACATTAGGTCTTGAACCCTTGCAAACTAAATAAAATGCATTTATCAATGTCTTGTAAAGGTGTTGTAAAGTTTTGTAAATGACTCACACTTTTCTATACTTTTATTAAGCATGTAAGTCTAAAAGACTTATTTTTCCTTTAATTCAATAATTTTAAATGTATTTAATTGCATTCGCACATTAATTTAGAAGGCTTGTAAACCTAATTTTAATCTAGTGTTGTAATGTGTTTTACACATTCACATTAGATTTTGTGCCTTTCTAGGCTATGTGGACATTATTTTAGTGTTGTAGAGTGTATTTAATCACACTTTCACATTGAAATTTGTGTCCCTAGCCCTAATTACCCTTTACATCATCATTAATAGGCCCCTATGACCCCATATTGTGCATCCTAAGGCTTATTTTGATTAAAGACCCAATAAAATCAACATAAAAACTAAAATTCTTCATTCCTCGACATCCCAGTTGGCAAAAGAGCCCTTGTGGGACCCATTCAGCACTTTGGATGAATGAGTCCCATCCATGTGGGGCTAAGTCACCCAAGATGGTGAATGAGTCCCATTTGGGCCATTTTTGAGGTTTAAGTGGGAAAAAATGGGTTTTAAGTTTAATTTTCATGAATGTCGGCCTTGGGGATCAAATTAATGATCATTTTATGTGGATTTCCTATATAAACAAGCTTTTAAACCCTAATTCATGATTCATTCATCATGAATTCAAGTCAAGCAAGTTAGGGTTTTAGCATCATGATAGTTTTCTAAGACATTCAAGGGAATATTCTTCATCCATTGTTACAAAAAATCAAAGGTCTATCATCATGGAAATTTTATAATTGAATTGTTTCATATTTCATGCTTCATTATCTTATTCCATCATTTTGGTTTAATTACCTATCAAACCCCAATGCCCTAATAATCAACACTTTTGTTCTATTTCTTTGTGTGGTTGTAGATCTAAGTACTTTGAAGGCTTGGAGATGATTGAAGAATAGTTTGAAAACTTGTTGAAGTCATCTCCTTATTGGCTAGGTCAAAATATCCACAAAAATTCACTTACAGTGTTGGAAATTAGGGGTTCAGATCTAGACACCTCGAGGAATAGAAAGAACAGACCAAGAGCTTCTAATTCCGCTTTTGTGTTTTCAAAAAAGTCAAAGTGGACTCATATGCCTTTAGTGGTGTATGAGTCCCACTATGCCTTTTTTTAGAGATTTTTGTAGATTTAGATACCTGTTTGGCTAAAACAGGCTCTGGTGCAGTTTTCTAGAACTGGGAATAATTCGCCCAAAATGGTGAATGAGTCCCACTCGACCTAAAAAGCAGCAATTTCAAAATTTTAGAGATATTTCCAATCTTGAACACATTTTCAAGTGCACACTTTTAGTTTTATAGTTTTCTATTTTGTTTCATGATCATTTCTAAGTAATTTCTAAGCATATGTTTGTATATCACATTGTGTCTTCAAACATTTTGTACTTCCTTAGTTTTGCATTATTAGTTAATATTCTTTATCAATTTCTAGTCTTAAGAACAATCTCCTTTGATATATTTCAATCTCTTTTGCATTGGAATCTCAAGGATTTGTTCTTGAGTGAGAACTTTGTGAAATCAAATTCCTCTTCCTTCATTTCCCCCTTTCTAGTGTGGATAAATGAAGTTGTGCATTCCATTTCCATAGTCCACAAGTATCTTCAAGTATACATGTTTTGGAGCAAGGATTCAACATGAAGAAGTTGTGTGTAGGTTGTTTTTGTATACTTTAAGTGATGAATTTTACCAGTGGTATATCAACCTACCTCGTAACTTAGTTAGATCATGGCAAGATATGGAATGTCATTTTTTCACCAGATTTAGAACACTAATTGATCTAGCCTTGTTTTATAACCAGTTTGCTTAGATCAAGAGGTTTGATTGTGAACCTATAACTGCTTTTAATGATAGGTTCCATATGGCTTATTCTAGGTTACAAGCACCTTATGTAGTGGTTAATTTATCTACTGGTGTGGTTTATTATATGACAATAGATCCTTTAACTACTATTTTTGTGAAAAGAAGGGAAAATCCTCCTACTACTTTATCAAATGCCTATACTGAAGCTATAAGTGTAAATTTAGAAATGAAACACCTCAGAAGTGGATCATCTACAAATGGCAAAAATGGATTGAATATTTATCATATCTTGAGTGTGAATGAAGTCCCTTTAAATCATCCAGTGACTCCTAATTCTTTTTCTTCAGTGGTCCAAAACAGGATGTTTCCTCAAAATGATTTCTTCCAACTAGGATATAGTCAAGCTTTTGTTCCTCACCCTGGTCCAACAATCACAAAGTTGCAACCTAATGGAAATTATTTCTTCTCATAGACTCAAGAGAGTCAAAATGTTAAAATTGCGGATGATAAGGAAGAAATTAGAGAAATCATAGCTCAACTCAAAAGGTTACCATAGATCTTACAAAATTAAGAAATCAAAACTTTTATTTTCAGAATAACAATCAAAATTCGCAATGTCAAGCGTACAATGCTCCCAAACCACCTGGACCTTGGAATTTACATGACCAAATAATGAAGGAATACCCACACCTTTAGATAACATCAATATCTCCAATGATAGATCCTAGTCATAGGTGAATTTAGTTGACCTTGCAATGAATAACTGTTGTAGAATTCATAATACAAATGTTAATTCTGAAGTGGATTGTCCATAGTTTAAACCTGCTTCAGATATTTTCTGGCTACTACACACTACAATGAATAGTATGACTCTCATCCTCCTAAGGGAAATGAATTAGTTCCAATAGGATATGATTCTACTTTGGTCCTTGAAAGTTACGAATGTGTTGAGTCGCCTGCTATTTTCAGGAGTCATATTCATGAATATGAAGGAGCTAACTTTCAACCATGACTTTAGAAACTTATACACTTCCTTATCAAGACAAAAATGAACCTTAGGATGAAGTTGAAAAAATTAATCATTTTCAATAATATCATAAAGGGCATAGTTAATACGTGAGAAGTAAACAATATGGTGGAAATAAATTAGATGGGCTATTGACCACGTCAATTCTGCCCAACTTTTTTAACACTCCACTAGATGATAAATCAAGTAATACTCTGGGGTTACCCAAGGTGACCTCTCAATATAATTCATCAAAAATTTCACAAAATGAAAAGGTAGATTCTATTGATCAAAACAATTTTACTAATTATTTAGTAGAAGAAATCAAAAAGGTAAAAATTAGCCTTTCTTTTTCAGAATTGCTGAAAACAGCTATAATCAGGAAAGATTTCTTGAATACTTTACAAGATCTTCCAAAGGAAAGAAAATTTAGAAAATATTAGGTGAAAGAAAATTTCACTAAGGAAAAAGATAAGAAAATTGTTCATATGATAGATGCACAAGTATCCTTTTATAAAGGAAAAGTAGAATTCCCACCATTCTTACTCACACTAAGGATATTTGGTACAAATCTTCATAATTTTCTAGTAGAGTCTAGAGTGTCTACTAATACGATGCCTTTTTCCATATGTCAAATGCTAGGGTTAACTACAATGAGTTCTCTAATGAAAGTTACTCAACTTGAAAAAATAGAAGTACAAATGTAGTAAGAGGGTTAACTAATATTCAAATGCAACTAGTGTCAGATCCCAAGATTCATTATTATATAGATATGCAGGTTGTTGAGATACTTGATACTTACGATATGCTATTGAGTAGGGATTGGTCAAAGACTTTGAATGGATACATGGCCACAGATTTCCCACATATGTGGTTACTATGGAAAGGAGTTTTTAATCATATTAGAATTGAGAGAGAAGCACATATGAAATACATGATCATTGATTATGATCAGTAAAATGAAATTCTATATATTGATGTAGAACTAGGGCTTTATAAAATTTAAAGTTTAGGAGTTAAAATAGAAGTATTCACATGAAATGTTGAAGAGAATAATCAGATAACTCCTGGAACTGATGTTTTAATCAAATTGAATCATGATTCTTCTGAAGAACAAAATAGTTATTATGATAAATTTTGGAAGAACATTGTTACAGAAGCTCAAAAGAGTGGAAAAATTAAAATTTCACTGAACAATTTTTTGTTGCTGGTGTAGGTTTCACAATTCCACACATTTGGAAGACCATTGCATGATGTTCTTGGAAATTATTCACAAAATTGAAAGTAAGCATTGTCTAGAACATGCTCAGATCAAGAGGTCTAAACCATAAATACATAGAGATAAAGTGTAGGTTAGGTAAATCAAAAATGTTAATTCAAAAAATCTTAAGAATGGTATGTTTTTAGTTACTAATGATCAATCGTGTATCCTTAGGTTTGATGGATCTAAATCAAAACAAGGAATTGGAATTGGAGTTGAGCTCATCAGTCTGCAAGGTAAATATTTTCTTGCTTCTTATCGATTGCAATTTCAATGTACTAACAATGCGGTAGAATAAAAAATCCCTCATTCATGGTTTGATGCTTGTAAACAAGAAGAAATTAAAAATTATTAAGGTTTTTGGCAATTCAAAATTGGTAGTCAGATAAGTTCAAAATTAGTACATTTTTCATTACAAGCGTTTGTCTAGTTACCGACATAGAGTGTGGGATTTAATAGAATATTTTGATGCTTTCAACATTACTCACATTCCACAAAGATTTAATCAAAGATTTGATGCTTTAGCTACTACTTCTAGTGATTTATAACCTTTAGATGCTTCATATTTGAGAATATTTATAGTTGAACCAATGCAATTACCTTCGATTCCCAATAATGTTACAAATTTGTAGGTGTTCGAAGATGATCGACACATATTGGAATTCATTACTAACTTCGGTATCTTTGAAGTACAAATAATTGAAGAAATAGATTGTCTTGATGGTGAGATTCAAGATGAAGAATTATCTCAAGATAAAGATAACAATATTTTAAAAGGGATAATTGAGTTGGAGTGATTGTTTGACATATATCAGATAGTCTAATAGAAATATTTACCCCATAGTGAGGGAGGGTAGTCTAAATTGTATGATTTCTATACTAAAGAAGATCCTAAGAACGTGTTGATGGGAAAAGTGTGTACTAAAGATGAAATAATAAATATCACTTAAGCACTCAAAGATTATTGGAAGGTTATAGCATGGAAATATGAAGACTTGAAAACCTATGATACTTCCATCATTACTCATACAATACCACTAAAGCCTGATGTAAAAAATTTCTGACAAAAACAATGGCCATTAAATGTGCTCTTAGAACCATTGCTCCAAAAATAATTCAAAAAGCTTCTCTCCACCTAAATAATATTTCCTATTAGACATTCTACCTGGGTGGGAAACTTGGTGCCCGTCAAGATGAAGAATGGAGATATATGACTATGTGTAGACTTCTGGAATCTTAACAAGGTGTCTAAAAAAGATAATTATCCACTACCTTCACTAGAAGAAGTGTTACAGATCATCAATGTTTCACAGATGATTTCCTTTTTGGATGTATTCTCTGGATACAATCAAGTAATGGTAGTGAAGGAGGATAAGATGAAGACAACATTCACCACGAAGTGGGGAATTTTTTCTTACACAAGGATTCCATTTAGATTGATAAATGTTGGAGCTACAATTCAAAGAGCTATGGATTATTATTTTCAAGATTTGATAGGAAAATGTATTATCATCTACATGGATGACCTCTGTATTTTCAAAGAATATAGGAGATCATATCTGAGACCTTAGAGCAATACTTCAAAAGTGTGAAACTTATAGATTTTCACTGAATCTGAAGAAATGTTATTTTGGGGTGACTAAAGGTAAACTACTGGGACACATTATTTCTAAAAGAGGTATTTCAATAGAATAAGATAGAGTGAGTGCATTTTTCAGGTTACAACCCTTGGGAAGTAAAAATGAATTGAAATCGTATTTCGGTGAGATCAATTTTGTTTGGAAATTTATAACTAGATTTTCCAAGATGGTAAAACCACTCAATGATATGTTGAAGAAAGATGAAAAAATAGAATGGAGAAATGAAGTTAATATTTCCTTCAAGAATATGAAAGATGCAATTGTAGAAGCACTAATACTGGTAAGTCCAAATTATGCTAAACCTTTATATATTTACTCTTTTGCTTCTAGTCATACTTGTGTACTAGTACTAACATAGAGGGGAAAGAAAAAAAAAGTAAAGAATATTGCTTAAATTATGAGTGCTCCATTTAAAGAAGTGGAGCTAAGATATAAAGATGTTGAGAAATAATCCTTTTCTTTGGTTAAAGTAGTAAAAAAAATCAGGCATTACATTCTTAGGAGTGTAGTCAAGGCTATTATCCTAGATGTTGCAGTAGAAATATTACTAAAATAGAGTGAGGTTAGGGAAAAGAGAGCTAAATGGGTTATGATTTTGCAAGAGTTTGACTTAGAAATTATACCCATGAAGTTGATTTTAGGACAAGTCTTGGTCAAGTCTATTGCTAAGATAGACCCAAAAATCTCTATCCAACAGTATACTCTGGATGTAAAAGATCAAGAAGATTGGTATTCAGATATATGGCATAACTTAGTTAGCCATACTTGCCCTAACCATATGCAAAGAAATAAAAGAAAATCCATCAAGATAAAATCTCAGAATTATATGATTAAAGGAGGATCTCTATTAAAAAAAAATCATGAAGGAATTTATCTAAGATGTTTGAATAGGATGGAAGCAAATGAAGTGTTGCAAGAATTGCACGATAATTTTAGAACAACTCACAAAGCACCTTTGGCCACTATACACCTCATCCTAAGAGCTAGTTATTATTGGCCAATTATTTTTAAGGAGACATATGAACATGTGAAACACTATTATACATGTCAAACTATGGCAGATAAAGGAAGATTTAATGCTCATCCATTCTAGCTGATGATGGAAATGCACCCTTTTTCACAATGGGACTAGATTTAATTGGCACTATCAATCCTTTGTCATCTATAGGTTATAGTTTTGTGTTGATTTCTATAGATTATTGCACAAGATGGATGGAAGCATGTCCTAGCAAACAATGCACCACATAGGTGGTGATCAAATTTTTGGAGGAAAATTTTATTACTAGGTTTGGAGTACCATATGCACTGGTATGTGACAATGACCTTGATTTTTCCTCATTAAATTTTTCCAATTGGGAATTTGAATATGGTATAACATTGGAATTCTCATTTAACTAAATTATTCATAGGGAAATGGGTTAGTAGAATCATCAAACAAGAATCAGTTGGATATAATTAAAAAATTGGTTGAAAAGAATCCTAGAGAATAGCATTCTTTATTGAAATTCACCATTTGGGTAGATCATACTAGGATGAAATCCATGATGTGGAATTCTCCTTACCACCTAGTTTATGGGGTAGATCCTATATTGCCAATAAATTTGAAAATCCCTACTTGGAAATTTTCTCAAGAATACACTGGATTAGATGATCAGACTGAAGCTCGATTGCTGCAATTAATTCACTTAGATGAAAAATGTACCCAAGCTATAGACCATTTTTCTAGGTACTTATCTATGGTAAAACAATGGTTTGATAAAAGGGCTAGATTAAAAAATTTCAAAATATTTGACTTAGTCCTATATTGGGACAAAGCCCATGAACATAAAGGTTAGCATGGTAAGTTTGAAAAGTTATGGATAGGTCCTTATCAAGTCTATCAAATTTTAGGTGATAGTATCTATAGACTTAAAACTTTGACTCGAGAAGATGTCCCATTTCCTATCAATGGGAAATTTTTGAAACATTACTTCCAGCCTTATTTTTTGTAAATAGTTTTCTTTTGTAATTTTTTTTTCATTTTGTAAATAGTCATTTGTTTCTTTGTTTTTCTTTCTTTTTTGGGTGTTGTGTCATTAGGCTATACAATGGTTGGAAACCTTTCAAGGTGAACATAATAATAGAAGTAAATTCTGGAAATTTGTTCTATGTTTTGAATAGAAGTAGTCCTTTAATTATAGATGATTTGGGAATTGTTTGGTTCCTTTTATTCCAAATAGCATAATCATTCAGTTGAAGTTTAGATACAAACACCAATATCTTAAATCATTCTATTGAATTTTTGGATAGCAGTTATTTGCATTCAGTGAAAAATAAAAAGGCTAACTTTCCTACCACTATAATTCCCAACCTAATAGTAGGCTTCATTTCTTGCAAGTTGAAATGAGCTATCATTGAAATATTAGAAAAAAAAAAAAAGTTGAAATGATCTATAAAATAAATATCAAAAGAAAGAATCAACTCTTTAGGCTATCCACATATCTCTATCAGGGCTATAGATGCTTGACTGGTAGTAGATCTATGTTTGGGGGAATTACAGAGATAACCTTGTAGGGGCTATGGATGCTTCTGGTAGTAAGGCTCCATCCATGGATGGCTTAAAAGGGAATTGCCAAATTATGAAGGTCAATGCAAATAATTGCTATGCTCTAAGTTTACTATAGCAGAAATAACCAATTGCACACATGTGAGATTAGTAACACTTAATCTTGTATGCTAACTAAAGCGAAGTTGGAATGCCATAATGAAGATCTGACTGTTTATAGTTAGAAGAATAAAAAAAATTGAAGCATGATTGTTAGGTCCATAATTGAATTTCTATTGTTTTGTTTAGTTTTTTTGGTTGCTAGTTGTTGTGTGGTCTCACAACATGCCCCATTTCACTCCTTGGAAAAATGTGGACCCCTTTTCTTTTCTTTGCTACCTTTTTTCTTTCCTCTTTCTTTCACTTTCTTTGGTGTGCTTTCTTGGGGGGAGTTGGTTAAATTACAAGAATCATTTCAACCTTCTTGGTATTTGCTTAAGTCCTTGTTCTTTCCTAGATTTGGTGTCTAGATCTTTTTTTTTTAAATAATCAGTATACTAGACCCAAAATCTTGAGGTTGCTATTGTTATGTAAAAGATTTTGTATCTTTGATGGGTCCTAGTTCCCGCCTGCTAAGTCATCACCTGGAGGTTGTCAATCCTAGTGGTCATGTTCTTTTTTGCATCGGTTAATTTGACAGTTGCTTTTCTTTTTCTTTAGCCAGAGGTTAGAAACTGGATGTTCTATTATGAAATGTTTAAATCATTTTTTATCTTGCTTGAACTGGGTACCCAATTCCTTTTTCTACCCCTAATTTTTTTCCAAGCTTAGAGGTAAGTGTCCCAGTTCTCGACAATCTTTCCAAGATTTGGTACTAGAGGTTTTCAATCTTGGTGATCGTAAATGATCACATATCATAAAAATCCTTTTCCTTATAAAAAAATCAAAGTGAGATAATAGTGCCATGTAAGCTTTTTATGTCACCTTTTCCCTCTAATGGTGGGCCTACGTAAAAACCAAGGTGTTCATAATTTGAACCCCAATTTGTCATGATTACACCTTTATTCAATAAATTAATGCATTGTAATAGGTAATTAATGAAGGTGGCGAACTACACACACATACTTGGCACCACCTTGAGAATGTAGTTGCTTTTATAACACTCTACCTCATGTCATACTACAAATTTGCAAAGGACATTGAATGAATGAGACTGATATTGTGGCATGTAAGGAAAGGTAAATTTCAAGAAACTAAGAACACATATAGCAAGGGTTTCAAAGTGCACTCTAAAAATATTTTTATCACAAAAAAAACTAGGGATGTCTCCAATAACATAAATTTTGTCAATCATTTTATGCATGAAAGTCTCAAGATAATGGTATTTCCCTTAATAAATGAAGTATTGATTATTATGACGTAAATTTAACCAAATGGTGAATTGAAAATTTCCTATGAATTGTTAAAGATAACTAGTTAAATTTAACCCTAACTCGCACACAAGGCACATATTTAAAAATGTAGAACATGCCAATGAAAATGAGTACTTCTGAAGCAAGACCAGAAAATGAGTTCAAATATTGTACTTCACAAGTTGTACCGATTGGTGGCATAGTTAATGATACTCATATCAAATGGTCCTCTCATGTCAAATTCCTTGCACAAGTATGGCAAGAAAATTCCTCTTAATGTAAAATTAATGTTATAACAAGTGGGTTATATTTAGTGGGGGGTTTCTACCAGCAATGGAGGCCCCTAAACTAGTTATGGAATGTTTAAACTACTATAACCCAAAAAAAAGAGTCATTGAGAAGGAGGGAAGAATTTATGCAGATCTCTCTGAGAAAGGAATTATATATACATTTGGGCTTTCCACACTTACTCAAATATACTCTATAGATATGAAGAGGAAGGCCAAGACCTACCTAAGTGACAAAGAACATAATAGAAGAATTATGATAGCCAATGGTGTTAGGAGGAAATTACAAAATAGACAAATCCAATTTTAAGTTCTATATTCAACCCAGATGTTCAAGATATTATAACAATGCTAAGCAGGATAGCTAGATTGCGAGATGCTAGTAAATTCGAATCATGGATGTTTGTATTAATCATAGCCAAATTAATGGAAGGCCCTATGCAAATGCATTGGGGAAGTTTTATTAGTGACAAATTACATGATTAGATAAAGGAATTTCCAAATTCGAGATGTTTTTCTATGTCCTCATATGTGATCTATTCTTGCACTTTAAGGGAAAATGAGCAAGGGTTGAAAAGTGTTGGTACTCTCGACAAAGAAGAAGGAAACAATCTAATATATGATCATTTACCCAAAATTACTATTCATGAATATAGGGAGCATTATCAGAGAGTTATTGATGTGTTTTCCATGAAGTTGGTGAGAATAATGGAAGGTGAAAAAGCTAAAATATTATCTTTGGAAGCACAAAGTATTGTTAAATAGTTTGGAGGTTGGTACATTCAATTTCCCACTTTCACCTACATCAGGGTGGAAGGGTTTGAAGGATATCCTTTCATCTTTCCCAGGTACCCTATAGATAAAATAGTATTATTGGAATTGGTAATACAGTTCAACCCATCTCAATATATTTATAGTGTGGCTCATAAGAAGGTGAACTGTCAATTTTTGGCACAAGACTCTCTAGCTCTTCTAGGGTTTTTCACCTAAAAGGAGAGATGTAGGCAAAAAATGCTAGCTAGGATCATTCAAATTATGTAATGTAGGATGTTATTATTCCTAAATGAAATGATCTAAATGCAATTAAGTGATCTATAGGGCTGATTATGTATGCAAAACTTCAGATTTATGCTATGTTGGAAAACATAGTGTTGTTTGAAAAAAGCTTAAAAGAATGAAAATTAAACCAAAAAAAGGACTACTTTTCAGAATGTGTGCACCTGGGAAACTGAAGAAAAATAGAGAAAATTTTGGAAAATTGATGAAGTCTAATTTTGAGCTGATTGGGGCTCATTCGCCACCCTGGGCAAAGCAATCCTAGATTAGGGTTTTTCTACATAGAAGTTGTTTTTTGTCAATTGAGAACCAAGATCTGCATCTAACTCAAAACTACATCTGAAGAGGGACTCATTTTCCATGCATGATGAATCAGTCCACTTTTAAATTTCTGCAACTTCAAATCTCTATTCGGCACCTTGACACCTAGACAATAATTTTTGATAGAAACTTGACTCAGGATCTTAGAAAATTCTTGTAAAATTGATTGAAATTGTTTTTCTAATGGATTTTTTCCTTGTTCAAACTCCTAGTTGGGTAATTAAACTTTGAATAGAGAAAAATTAGCATAAAACCCTAGCCTTAGATGTGTTAAAGACTAGGAAAGTTTGAAATATGACAAAAGCCCTATTTTATTGTGTTAGAATAAGAAATACAAATATGATTTGTGTAATGCAAGATCTCAGTCCTAGAAACCTTAAAACACATAAAAAATGGAGGTAAAATGACATGCAAATGAAAATTAAAAAAAATGCGAACCTTAGTCTGAAGATAGAGTGAAAATGGAAGATGGAATTACTTTGAAACCAAGTCTTTAGGTGTGATTTGATGGCTAGTTGCATCTCCTCAACTAATATTTCTCCATGATTCGCCATAGGCATCCATCATTAACCCTTTTCAATGTTGAATCTTGACCTAAAGAGTGAGCTTCAAGACCTACAAAAAAACCTAGTTTGCTGCCCTAAAACTTCAACTTTTTCTAATGAGACTTGTTGTAGAAGACTTGACTTAGAAATTGCTTTTGTGAAATGACTAAAAGGATGTGTAAAATGACTTAAAATGAGTATTTATAGGCAAAAACACCTAATTTTCCCATTATTTAGACCTAAGAGGCCAACATTTACTAGAAATTCAAGTTGTTCATTAATTAAATTCCTGCTTAAAATTGACTTTTCCCTCAAAAGGGACCAATTCACCACCCTTGGAGAATGGGTCCCACCAGAGGGTACTCATTAGCCCAAGGTGGAGAATGGGTCCCACTACTGATTTTTGAGGGTGGTTTTTTGAGGTATGAAGGAATTAAGTGTGTTTTGTCAAGTTTTAGGTGATTGCTCAGCTGAAACAAGCCTCTAGAGAAAAAATAATGGGTCTTTAGGGCCTATAAATGTTGTTTTGAAGGATAAATGATGTGAGGGGACTCAAATGTTGGTCTAATTATGCATGAAATTGTCTCTTTTCTCAAGAGGGTCCATGTTTTTACAACACATTTAGCCCCCACTTTAGCGCCCATATGAATCTATGTGCATATGTAAGCTAAAGGACTCTAAACGATGCAATTTATTACATAAAAGGATACTCATTCAAAAGATGGGAGAACAAATCCCCTAGTGTAGTTCTCTACAAAACCACAACATTAGGAACTGTATCCTGCAACACACATTCGTTAATTGTCCAAAAATGCTTTTATCTAACTCCTAGGAATCCAATTCGAGGGTACATGTATGCCCCCCTTGATTCTGCTTGCTTTACGGAGGTGGAATCAAGGTAGAAATCTAGCCACATCGAATAAGAAACATCATATCATAGGGCATTTCCAAGTACCATGCCTCATGACAATAGATGAATGATGATGTCGAGTGTGGAATCGTGATTCCAACACATTAAACAAGATAAAAAATGGATTACCCTAGCACCCATTAAGTTGATTTGAAGAAGATATACTTTATTAATTCTTTAGAAGATAATAACCCTATGTTAATGCATGAGTAAAAAGAGGTGAAAATGGATTAAAAGAAGTATAAGAAAGTAATGTGTCACTTACTATTCATTTTACCATTGTGTAGCTTGAGAGTGACGAGTGAGAGAAGAAAATTTTGAGCAGATGAGATTATACACCTTTGTGGCTGGATGATCTTCGGGAGCAGCTGGCGCACAGTGAGTTGTATTATGAGGTGAATCAATTTCGCAACTGTTTCCTTGTGATTTTGATGAGGGCACAGCTCGAGACACAGAAAATAACCCACAAACAAGAGAATAATTTTATTATTCAGAAAATGGAGCTTCTTACATGCAGAGGATCTCAATCCCCAAGTTCTACAACACATGTAAATTACAGGAAGCTACAGAATAACCCTTTCGCAATATGCGAGCTTGTCCCCAAAAAGTTACCCAAAAATTAGAAACCTGCCCATAAATAGAGCTCCTCATTAGTTTGGAGCCAAAACAACATTCAAATTTGAGTTTAGGCGGTTTGGTGCCAAAAATTTACAACATGAGGTTCAAATTTCAAAAGAGCATTTGCAATTGTATCTTCTAGAAAGTGTGCCAACTTCCTAGGGCCATAACTTTTGATCTGGGGCTCTGATTCGCGAACCGTTTGAACTGTTGGAAAGATCTTGAAGTCAAGAACGCGCTTGAAATTTGCTACACCAATTTCGGAAAGTTTTGGGGCCATTCCAGGAGCTCTAAGTGCCTCAAATCCAACTCAGAAGATTTTCAGGTGCAAATATAGGAAACTAAAACTACAATATCTTTCAACCCAGGAATAGAAAATAAAAATTGGGAATTGGGAATTTCATTATGATGAAAAGGGTGTCCAAAAATGTAAAAACATCTAAAAACCGAGAAACTTGAAATTTAACTATTTTTGGGAGATGCAAGATTGCCCTTACACCACTAGATGCTCCTGCATCAGATTTTATAATAATTTAATTATTTTAATGCATGGATAGGTTAATTTAAGGTCTTGTAAAAATAGTTCACAAAGTATCCCCTTTTTTTGCAAAGTTTCTCATTTGTTTGCAAAGTGTACCTTTTGTTTGCAAAGTGTCCCGTTTCTTCGTGAAGTGTCCAAAAAGGGTTCTAGAGTGTCTAGGGCCATTAGAAAAGTACACTAGATTGTACTTTAGCACACTTTCCTAATGAAATATGTAAAAGTTGAAGAAATTAGATGGATTTTAGAGCATTTTGTGATGATTTTGATAGGTCCCTAGCTGGTCACGACAGCGACTAGGGGGAAGACAACTCACATTTATAAGAGATCATGCACCAATACTATCAACATTAGAGATAGAGCATTTATAGTTAGTGGGTATCTATTGGGCCTATCTTATGCCTCCTATGAGATACCATGACACCATGCTTATGGATCTATGCGAGTGTTGGGATGCTGATACTTGTACATTTCATCTTCCCACCAAGGAAATGGCCATCACTCTTGAGGATGTACACTACATTCTTTGAGTTCCTATTTGGGGAGAGCGGGTACATTTTTGGGGGGATAGGTCATTCTACAAGAAGAAGAGGTAAATGTAGTATTGTTTAGGTGGACCTATACATGACAAGCGAGTTAGAGTGCAGATTGAGCTTTGCATGCTATTATATTCATGAGCTTCAATTGTTAGACGTATTATGATGCACATAGTGGCTCTAGTTCTCAATCGAGATGGATGAGTGACACACTTAGATGGAGGACTAGTACATTTGATATGAGGGATGTACGAGTAGAGGATAGTCTATATTTGGGACCACTACATTTTAGCACACTTTTATTGTGATCTTGGTCATTTTGTGTCTTGAGAGATTGAAATTATGGTCAATTGTATGCTTCTGTAGGTGCGGTTCCTTTAGCATATCACATGTACAAGGCCTGTTGGATTCCCTTATGCTATAGCTACAGGATATCCATGAACATTCGGCTATCCTTTATGATGCTTCTGGTACTATGGGGATTTACACTTTTGGAGGGTGAGATTTCACCAGTTGGAGGAGGATGAAATCTTGTGGAAACCTTATCTACTCACTCTATAGTGGCTAGATCCCACAAGATAGCTACAGATGATGTAGATGGATAGGTATCTAGCTAGGAGGCATGACTATGTTGTATGACCATTCTACTATGGGTGAGTCATGCGATAGTTTGGATAGGTCCAGACAACACTGAGGGCATTCCCCTTCATTAGATGATCAATGTAGAGTGCCCACAGGCTAGGTGATACTATTCAACTGACTATAGATCATGTTTGTGAGAGTGATTCTGATGATTCAGATCATGACCAGCCACCAACATCCTGACGCTAATGATGTTGGCAACATAGACGAGCACAAAGAGTGGTGGTCCTATGCATGACTAGCTCTTGTGTTCCCCATGGACTTCCCTATAGGTGATGTGGGATGAGGGGGGTGAGCTAGAGGAAAGAGTAGAGGAAGTACGGTACAGGCTAGTAGATATTTTTATTGATGTTATTGATGATGAGTACTAGTCTGATGTGGATCCTAACTATGAGGATCAGGATGGAGGAGAGGATGAGGAGGAGGAGGATTATGAGGATGATGAGTTTTACGAGGAGGAGCCACCCTTGAGTGAAGGTGATGAGGTAGCTATTGAGGATCGATATGAGCATGGAGAGTCCTGAAACACTTATAGGAGAAAATATCATGCTTAGCTACAACAGACATCGACACCCAGAGTTAAAGAGAGGCTAGCACATCCTCGATGCCCCCAAGAGATGGTGAGATTGAATGTCCTCATCTGATTGGTGACATAGGTGATTAATTTTGATTTAACACATGTACTTTAGTATATTATGCTTTGTTTTATATATATATATATATATTTTGATGATGATTACTAATTGTGTACATTCTCTACCTTGCAGGAGCGATGAGAGACTCACGAGATTTTTATCATTAGGATGCCAAAAAGATGGTGTCTGCATCCATCCATGATGAGGAGATGGATCTTGACTACATGCCCCCACCAATCATGGAGGAGGAGCCAAAGTCACTCAGACCTTTCGTGAGGTTATGTGTAGTGTACGAGAGTGTGAGGAGATGACTTTGTCAAGTTGAGAGTGAAATACATGCATAGGGAACTACAAATTATGCAATGTAGTTAAATTAGTCGATATGTGTGAAGAGGAGTTAATGATGGTCAATTTGGAGTGCTTTCCAATTCAAAGAAAGAATTATGACCTAGAAGGGAATATTTCTAAGAATATTTCTAGTAAACATTCACATGTTCAACATTTGGAAGATTATTGGCTCAATTGTGATGACAAACATAAAGTAAGAAAAAGAAAATATGAAAGGTTGTCATTAGAATCTGCATGGATTCTTAAGATTCATGACATTCTAGATCAATTAAAGGAAGATGATAGTAAATTATTGAATCTGGCTTATGATGAAAATATGGTCTATAATGAACCTATCTTGGATCTAGATTTTGAAAGTAGAGAAATAACATCTATTGAGGAATTCTCTAATCTAGTTTTATTGTAGACTCAACATTGGAAAAATGATTTTTGTAAAGCTTTGAGAAAAGATGGAATAAGTCCCACATAATTTTTAGATACAAGAAAGAAACAAAGAGAAGAAAATGATCCTGAGCATCAGGACCCTACTAAGAAAATGAGAAAAAATGGTAAAGTAGCTATTTTTGTACATATTGAAGAAAGAATCCTTGAGGCTCCAAGCCAAGGAGTTTCATTAAAACCAACTGGTTGACATAAAGAAGTCTAACCAGGTAGAGTTCAAGAAAATGTGAGATCAAAAGTGGCATCTTCTTCCACAGCAAAATCAAATATTTGACCTATGACTAATGAAGAGGCATGAATGAAAGATAATACTAGTGAACATAAAAGGTCTACATCTTAGAGAGTTACAACATTATTTACTTCTCCCCCTTTAATTAATATGGCCACTATAAAATAGACAATAGGAAAAACTACTATGGTTTTAGAAAAAAGTTCTGAGCTAGATGAAGCTCTAATCAAGGAACAAAAGGATAAATTGGGCACCATGTGGGAATGGGTAAAATAAAAGATACATAAAGATAAGCCCATGGTATAGCCAGTGGTGGAAGAGATTCCAAATATAGGGTCAATTCTTATGAATGTTGAAGAAGAAGAATTCAGAAGAGGAACACTCGTCTCAAAGGTGGGGAACCTTGAAGTTCTTAAAATGGAAATAGGGGAGACTGCAAGACAAATTCTTATTGATAATATTGTTATAAAAGATACCTTTGATTCCCATCCTTTGCTATGGAATGATCAAAATGATATTGAACAACCACAGGTGGTTATGTGTAGGATCATCATGGAAAAAATAGGCCCTTAAGTCGCAAAAAAATTAGAAAAATCAAAGTTAGGCAACTTGATGTAAAAATTTGAATAAGTAATCTATATTATTTCAAAAATATGTAATAATAAAATTTGTAGAAAATTGAATGTAGTTTCTAAACTACTAGGTTTATTTAAAAAAAAAAAATCTATTTGGTGAAAATTTGAAATTTCAATGCAATAGTACTTAAATTTTAGGGAAAAATAAGAAGTAGGTGTCAATGACCACCCTAACCACATTAAAATGATAATATTTTTTATAATATTTTAGATATAAGTAGAGGACTCATGTCCCAATGTGATGCATATTTTTCTGTAATTTTTTTCCATGTAAATAATTAATTAAGAATTTTTTATTACAAATTTTAAAAAATATAAAAGCGCATGTTTGACCACCTTAACTAGGTCAAAAATTCATGAAGTTTATTATTATTATTTTTAATCCTATAGTATGTGAACCATAGAATGTGACACATGTTTTGGATTCAAAAAATGTGATACCATTTGAAAGTTATAGATGTTTTTCAATCAACCTATCAATTAGGACTTTAGTCATAATTCAAATAGAAAATGAATAATAATTATTTATTAAATTCAAAGTAAAGCATAATTTATATTGGTGTAAATCTAAGAATCTCTTTTAAAAAACCTTTTTGTTTCATCTATTTTGGGTAAAAAGAAAGTCACCAGCCACTTGGGCCATCATATCACTTACATATCACCACTTTTTGGCCCATCATGATCCTACACATACCTAGGTTTCTAAAACATCAAAAGAAGACCAACTTGAAATTGAAAATAAAGAACCTTCATGAACTTTAGATTATAGGGTCAAAGATGAAGAAGATGATTTCCTAGGAACTGATACTGAACACCCATATGGATAGGAGAATACAAGTATTGGAACTGAAGAGATAGTGTTGAATTCCAATAATCTAGAATTCATGTCAGAGAATGTTGAAAATTTTCCAATTTCAGAGGATGTGACAAATAAGGTTGAAAATGTAAGAGAAGTTCCTAAGCATATGGAAAACCAAGATCAGAGAAATGTTACAAAGGTAGAGCATAATGATGATACACTTGATTAGTTAATCAGATAATTAGCTTGCCCATTGGAAGTAGAATTGGTACCTCTAGATCTTAAAAGTTTAATGCAAGAAGTAGAGACTCCTAAGCCTAGGTGAAGAGCTAAAATGAAACATGCCATGCAAAAGAATGTAGGTGGAGGTAGAACACTCCATATAGCTACAATGATAGTAGATAAAAATAGACATGAAATACAACCTAAGGAGTATCAAATAAAAGTATCAATGTTGGACACTCATCTTGGAGACAAGAATTAGAAGAAATGAAAATGAATTTGGATACAACTATTGCTAGGGTGCAAAAAAGTAAACAAAAGAAAAGAGATTTGAAAGAATGGATTTCTAGCCTAGAGAATTTTGTAAAATCATTAACACAATCTAGTCAAGCACAGGCTGAATTTCCTCAGAATCTAGTACTCATGTCACATGAGTAGCTAGCTATCATTGCAACAGTTCACCAGAAAATGAATGTATTTGAAGAATGGATTGAGTATTGGGTAAGGCAAGGAGAAGATATCATCATAGATGCAATTGGGAAGTACAAGGAGGCATCCTATTTGTTAGAAAAGTCCAAAACATTGGAAGGAGAATGCAAATTTCACTAGGAACAAGTTGATACAAAGAGGCAAAACATAAAATCTCTCATTCAAACAGATGTCCAAGAATTGATAAGAGAAAAGAGAATTTTAGAACAAGAATTCCCAATATGTGAAAAATGGAAGAAACAATTAAGTTTGGAAGGTGACACTTTGGTACAATGTATAGAAGGATTTGAAAAGGTCACTGAAAAATATCTAGTAAATTAATTGATAAAGATCAAGATTTCATTGAAGTGCTAGCATGACAGGATTGTGATCCCCAAACACTAGGAGAGGAGGGTAACAAAGTAGAAGCTTTTAGGGAATGGATTGAAACAATAAAAAAATACCATGTTCAGTTGTTAAATAGAGAAGTAGTTGATGAGATCATGCATTGCAAAAATACTATAGTTAAGTATGAAACAAATCAAATGTAGAGGAAAGCAAACATCCTCTAGATATCAAAAGACTACACCAAGCTCAAGATAGTTGGAAGGAAATCTAATGGATTTCAATAGAAAGTATACATCAGATATTAATTTTTTTCTAAGAGTAATAGTTGAAGAAAGGTGGAGAAGGGTTCCTAGACCTAGAACTTGAGATGAAGCAATGAATCACGAGATATCAGATGCCGAAAGTGTCATAAGGATATATTGTTGAAGTTAATTTTGTAGGTTGTTCCTGGTCCGAGTAGAAGTTTCCCTTCCATTATTCTAAGGAATATCATCAGCCTTTTTTTTTCCAGAGCGTTGCATACTATAGCTTGGAGTTGAACATTGTTGTTGTTGAATAAGTCAAAACCTTGAATTTCTCTAGAATATTCTAATGACAACTCACATCTACCACATGCTACATTTTATATTCTATTTTTGATTCTCTTGATGGACTTTAAGTTCAAACTTTTCAGGATTTTTTCCTATAAAATTTCATTTACTACTTTACTTTTATTCTTAAGTTTAGAATTTGTGGATGTTAGAAGAGCCAAAACTTCTTTATTTTTTGTTCTTTTTTCCTAGTTTTTGAATCATTCTAGATTTAAAAAAATTATGCACATATAACTTGATCAATATCAAATCCAATTTTATAGCTACCTATCTCATGAATCTTTTGTAACTAGTTTTTTCATTCAATCAGACAAGACTGTATACTATGTCATTTAAGGGTGCATACATAACCTACTCGAAGTCCAAATTAAACCCCTTCTCTTTAAAACCTCGCACCATTCTATGCCTATCTATGAAGCAATCTTGTGAAGTATAGAGTGGTTTTCTTTAATTTTATTAAATCTTGGGGCATGCATGGATAATACCCATGAGAAATTTTATTTTTCAAGTATTTTGATGATTTATTTTAGATTAGATGTTAAATTTCAGAAAATGTTCCAAAAAAGAGATGAATAAATGGAAATATTATTGCAAATATTTTGTTTCCATGAAATTTTTGAATGTTTAAAGATAAATCTACTTAAGTGATAGAAATTTTTTTCAATGTTCATGAAATGTAATTGTAAATATGTTGATTTCATGAAATTGTTTAATGATTGGATTGAAAATATTCCATTTGATGCATATGTTTCCTTTAAGAACTAAATATAACTATATACCCCTTGATATTAACAACAATATCACATCATACCCTGACGCAAAGCTATTATGGTCAAGACTTGAATAAAAAAGCCTTGGGATTAAGCTAAGTCAACCTTTACCATAGAAATCCCCTTTCATTTTAGGTTGCTCTAGTTCAGTATTTCAAGTAAAGATAGGTTCTTCATGGTTTACCTATGAGGATTTTATCTACACTATTGTTGTGAATAACATCATGATCAACAACAATTTCATTATTTTCCTCTTTTTTTGTAATAAATTCTTGATCATTAGCTGCAACCCTCATCTTTGTATCTTTCACTATCTTAGTTGTCTTTGTATCATTATTAGAAATTTTCTCTATCCATTCTTTTTCTATCACTAAGAATTGTGCCCAAAAATATTTTGCACTTGTTGCACCTTCTTTTCCCTTCACCTCTACTAGATAATTTTGCTCACTTAGCAAATCACTGCTATGCAATTCTTTTTCATCATCTCTTTCCAAGGAATCATTATTCTACCCTCTCATCTTCATAACAATCATCTACACAAGCCACTTCAACTTCTTTCTCAATGGCCATCCCCAATATTCATGGATTCTTTCCTTAAGCCTTTGCTTCACCAATAACTTACGTCTCTCTAAATCTCTTCTCAATCCTATGATTTCTTTATCCCACTCCAATTGCTTCTTTTTCATATTTTGTGTCTTTTTACCTTTCTTTCTGAGACTTTCTTTTTCAGTATGTTGTTGCATCTTTTACTTTCTCTTTTCCACTTCATGATACCTCACCTAGGGCTTCTCTCTTTTTCCTCTACCTAGTCTTTTGGTACTAAGAGTATTCATTTTTAACCTATCAAAACTTCCACACACATACTTAACAAAAATTCCATGAGTATTCCTTCCAAACCTTTTTAGACTCTCCTAGGTCTTGCTCACTTTGATACTAAAATTATGGTTGCCTTATTCAATTTTAGAGAAATCACAATACTCTAAGATAGAACTGAACAATAGTTATTCCATGCAAATGAATCTTGCTATAGAACACTATACAAACAATGAATGAGAATATTGCAAAAGCATTACTTGTTCAAGCATTCCATAATAGGTATTAAAACTACAAATCACTCATTCCTTACTCAAAAAAATACATGAATATCAAGGCTATGATAAATAAGAATTGAATTAAACCCCCATCGAACCAATTAAAGGCTAAAATAGTAATACCACAATTACCTTTTCCAATCGATTTAGAGCATACTTTAAGAGTATAGTTATCTTGTTTGATTCATTAGAAAAGGTGGAGAAGGTGGTGCAATCTCATACTAAAATTAAAAACATGAAGGGTAAAAACAATAACCAATCCAAAGAAAAGAAAAATTCCATGTATTTATAGATACAAAGACCGAGCACAAGTAGTAGGCTTTAGATGATTAATGTATCCAGCCAAAAACAAAATAAAATAAAATTGATTGATCTTTCTAATAGCTACTACCGCCCCTCAAGTATATGTATAGGCAGAAGGTTCCCACCAAACCTCAAAGACATCATGCCAAAACAATACATATTCCAACTACTTCTCACCAAGTCTACCTCCATTTTCCTCATGCACAGGTTGAGTTTTCACTATCCCATCGATACTTTTTTTCCTCCAACAACCATTTCTTGGATGTGTCTTCTTGGATTAGGTTTTTTGGTCCTTCAATAAGTTCCTTCTTTCTATGTGTTGAGACTTCACTTATTTTTCCAACAAGGTGGTGATGTGTTCCATCTAACTTTCAATCAAACACAAAAGGAAAAGACCAAAAAATATGCACACATGCTACCACATGTCACAAGATGACAACGGGTCAAAGAAAAGACAATACAAAATCAAAATGAAACCAAAAATTTGCATATCAAGTTGTGATGCCCCTACATCAAGAAAAGAGATACTTTCTATGTTACTATATTTAGCCCCCACTTTAGTGAGAGGAGGAATTTTCTTCAAAATCTCACCAAAGTAGATGAATGTGTATCAAGAGGGGTTCAAGTGTATCGATGCTAGTGAAATAGGATAACAATGATCAAGAGGGTTGTACAAGCCCCGAAGATCAAGATCCTATGGAAAACCATCATAGGCACACAAGAACACACATGTAAATGATATATGAAGTAACAATATGGTACAAGCATACATTTCCAAAGACATAAAGAAGAAAGTAAAAGGAAAAAAAGGGTGGATCAAGCCTTGACAGTCTGTCCAACACAATGTGGACTAGGTCTAAGTTGATTGTCCAAAAAAACATTTACAAGTGGAACACGATGTTCACTATGCAAACAAAACACATGCTCATAAGTGCTATATGGATTCGATATCTACTAGGTGAGCACTTAGAGACACATATGCACATGGTTGGTATGTGCTCACACACACAATAAAGTGGCTATGGGAATTTCATGCCTAAGTTTAGCTCCAATACATATTAACCATACCAAAGCTATCCCTCTGATAACTTCAATAAGTCCCCACAAAATTAAACTTCAAACTTATGAACAACATGCAAGTAAATATTTATTCAAAGGTACTTTGCTTAGTTCATGTGAGATCTCTTGTTAGGGATGAGTCAAAGAAATATCATGCTCTAGGAGGAAATTAAACCCAATGACGCCACCAATAAAAGGATGCATCACAAGAATAAAGAAAAACACACAATGAAACATGTAAAATATCAAAAGATAATGTCAATGTATGCCCATGATTTCTAACACCATTGCTATGAGTAATCTGCTTTAAAGCAGCCACTAAAGAAGACATGAGAGCTTATTCAAAAATCCCTATGCCAAGTCATATGTTCACAAATGAGACTACATCGTGAATAAAGGGTTTCCCCCAAAATGTAATGCTAAAAATAGAAATAAAATTACATCACATGTGAGCCAACTTAAGGCATGTCATCCACATCCAAAGCTTTCTCTTATATATACATGGAAGATGGTCAACTAGCAGAAAGAGATAATGACAAGTGCCATACAATGACATGATTGATGAGAAACTTGAAAATTAGTATCAATTAGAGGAAATAGGTGTTGGAACACAAGGAAGAGCACCACACTCCTTAAGATGTTGAATTTTACTACCCAAAGCCTTACATTCATTAGTAGAATGACCATGAACTCTTGTAGTAAAATTTCTTTCATGTTCCTAGAGGGAGAGATATCAAATGATCTTGGAGGAGTCTCAACAAGATACTCTCTTGATCAAAAGTAGAATATGTTCCTTTATTTTTTGACAAAGATATATTTTTCTTACTATAAGATGTCATAATCTAGCGTCAAAAAAAGTAACCCTTTTTCATGCTTAGTTTGAGAATTAATAATTAATGATCAAACAGACTTAATCAAGTACCTTATTTAGGGTGTTGTAAATTGTTTCTTTATATTTTCACACTAATCTAATTCTTTATTCATTGATTGAGGTTAATTAGAGCTTAGAATTAGCCCCTTAAATTCAAATCCAAGCCTAATTTATTGGTTTTTCAAAGGATAAAGCCAGACACTCATTAATAATGTTTCACAACACTTAATTTGACAAGGTTTGAGTCTTAGGATAGTGACCTAGGAACCATTCACCACCTAGAAAATGGCTCCTTCCTAGGTCCTAGGACCCCCTTTTTACATATTATTTCATGTCCTCAAAAATTTTCCTAGTTGAGTGTTCTAGGATCCATTCACCCTATGGTGAATGGGTCCTCCTTAACTTAGGAAACCCATTTTTTAACATATTCTTGGTAGGATTTTAATGATTTTGAATCCTAGATCTGATGTCAACTTGTGCTTTTTGAATTTTAAGATTAAATCTTAAGTTAAGTATAAATATAAGGTTATTCCACATAGTTTCATGTAATATTTTCAAGAGAGCAACCTAATATTTCACAAGAGCATTATAGAGCATTCAAGAGCATTTATAAGGAATTCAAGAGTAGATTTATCAAGGTTTAAATGAAACAATCAAAGGTCATATCATCATGTCAAAGGCATAGTGCATCATGCATGTAGTTGAGCTAATGTGTTGATGTAGCATTGAAGATCCAAGTCAAACATTATTTCACATCCAAATTCAAGATCAAGATCTACATTCTTCATGGCCACTTCATTCTAGATTTTTTATTTACATTCCAAGACTTAATCCAAGGTATCCTTATTTCATGTTTCATTGTGTTTTAATTACCTAAACAAGGTTTGACCAAGGAAAACCCCTATTCTCTAAAAATCAACAATTTTTCTCCTCTTTGTTGCGTGATTGCAGGTTTTTAGGTTGAAGATCAAGTGAAGAACAAGATTGAAACACAAGTTGCAAAGTTGTAAAATTTGTCACCTTTCTTTCAAGATCATGAAATCAAAGCTACAAAATTTATTTAGGAGTGCAGACATTGAAGATCATAACCCATAAATCACTTTTCTAGAACCCTAGCAGGGACCCATTCACCATTGGGCGAATTAGTCCTTAGTGACCCCCGAAACAACACTCTTTCAGCAAGGTACACATTGTTTCAACATCTAAAAAACTTCCTTATTGTTGTTATAATAGTTAAGATTGATTTCTACTTGTTATTTAGGAATTTTTTCTCTCATAATTGAGTGAAACATCATAAGAAAAATTAGGTTCATCAATTTGGTGAATCCCATTTTGGGTGAACCCCTTTTTCTATGTTTCATCTTGGTGAACTTGACTTATTGAACGTTGTAGTTTTCTGATTTTGGAGTCTCTTTTCATCTTAGATTAGATCTTCCATTTATTTGCATCATTTACATTGAATTAGATCTCATATAGGGTGTCTTAGTTTTCATTCAAGTTTGCATCTCATCTAGCACTAACTCATTTAACTACAAAATCCAACAAAACTGTCTGACGAAATATGCAAAATTCGATGTTCGCCAGGTGCTTGTAAAATTTGATGTGTAATTTTCAATTTTTTGAAAGTTTATCCCCGATGTTCATTGAAATTTTGACGAACCTAGGGTTCGTCGAAATGTCGGCTATCATTTTCGTTGACTTTTCAACAAACATGAAAAATAGAAAAAAAATCAAATTGTGGCTGACATAAAGAAAAGTGAGTTCACGCCTAATTTATTATGACAGTGTTTTGCTCTACTTGAGACAATTTGTGGAGAACTAAGGATGATTTTCTTGGGAAAAATCAGAAAAAATTCAAGAAGATATCACCAGGTTGAGGGTAGTCATTGTCTTTTTGCAGAATTCAATTTTGAAGTCAGATTTGTAGTTCTAGGTTTGATAATCATATTTTAAAGCAACATCTCATCAGATTTCATTTTTAGAGGTTAAGGGTTTTGAGAATTTCATGTCCAGATTTTGTTGTGTGGAATCACCATAAGATCATAACCAAGGAACAGATTCTTGTGACTGTAATTATGTGATCCATAACTTTATTGGTCATGTGGCACAGTTGTGCTATAACAAATATAGGATGCATTCATGTGTGACCCAATTTTAATGTGGCTATGTTGTGATAGAAATGGAGGCACTCATATAATGTAGTTAATTCAGGTTGTATAATGTATGTGTCAATCATCATTGGGTGCATTTAGGTTGTCTCAAGTTTAACATGTTAGGATGTAATTATAGCATGATCGAAGAGTAATTACCTCTTCCTGAAATAAAGAGCCTATAACTCTGGTTGATATGCAGAGTGGTTGTGTTATATCAATTATGCAGTGCATTCAAGCACAACCCATGTTTAATGGGCTATTCTAGAGAATGATCAAGATTTTCTAAACCTTATGAATGTTACTTGACATATATTTGCATAATCTCAAATTCCTTCAGAGGCTTTTGAAGTATCAATGTATCCTATATAGGGTTTAGAATGATTTCTTTTAATTAAAAAAATAAATAAATGATGTATTTTCTTGTAATTAGATAATGTGGAGATCTCCTAAATCTTCCCCAACACACTATCCTCTTTGGCACTGTATTCATTACTCCAGCTACTAGGTTTTTCATGTGACATCTTTAATATCTTCATGACCGTGGCTTTTAAATAGATCTCATTCTTTGCTTTAATCCTTTTCATGGTAACCCTTGAGTTCCATAATCCACCTTCAATCTCTTCTAAGAACGCTTATCTTAAGCTAGACTGCATAGTATGCATATAAAACCAAGTCCTTCATACCTGCCATTGTTTCAAACCACTACTCACTGCTTGCTTAAAATTTTGCCTCCATAAGCCCACGTATTAAAATCATGGTTGCCAATGATTGACCATTAAGGTCACCACTTTCATCATGAAGATACAATGATATTTTTTTTTCAAACTCAATGCATTATGGAAGATAAAATTGTGAATTGTTTGTTATGTACGATTTATTTTTTTGCACATTTACTGCTTTGCTAACTTCCTTTAAGACTGGGTATTGTACCCTCAGCTGCAATCTCAAATAGCTCACTCACTATCACTTGAAGATTCCTTTCATGAGCATCCTTCTATAAAATCAAACTATGCCCTATAGACTACCTACTTACTATAGGGGACTCATTGTTTCATGGTATTGTAGTTCTTAATATCCTTCAACCTTATTGACACTACTTCACAGTCCACAAGGTAATATTCACTATTCTCCCATCTTTGATGAGTCTCAAAACACTACCTCCATTATACATTAATGGCTAAGAAGAAACATTGAACCTATGATTACCACTATTACTTCATTTGGACAGTCATTCCTTGATTGCATTTTCCTTGTCTAACACTACCAAAAGAATTTGAAAAACCCTTAAGGTCAGTAAGGGGGTAAGGAAACTCACTGTTAAAATCTCCACTTTCCTATGCAAGGTTTGAGCTTTATTATCTTGTCAATTCTCAGCCTCTTTTTGATTGTCACATCTCAAGTGACTATCATTCTTCATACCATAGATTGCATTTACAAATGTCACTAAGCTACATAGTGTGCTTTTTATTGGCTACAATCTTTAGATTGCAAGATTTTGTTATTACATACAATGTCTCAATCTTTCTGGTATTGCAACCTCACTAATCCACTATAGTTATTGTTTATGTTTCTACGGAGGCCTAGCGTTTGTACCCTAATCATGCTCTTACCAATGCTTCTATTATTTTTTATTAGGGCTCTCTCAATGTTGAGGGCCCTAGGAATAAGCTCGGCATAAGAAGTGACACATTACATCTTTATCTTTAACTAAAAGGATAAATTTGTACTGACATTAGGAATGATGATTCTGACTTGGTGCTCCTTAGGAATGGGTCACTTGCTCTTACTAGCTCGCTACCTCCATTGTTGTAGGAAGTTTGTGATCAAGTTCAATATTTTGATTTTAGGAGTCTTAATGGTTGGAAATCATAGTAAAATCAAAATTTAATAAGTTCAGGAATTAGCAATTTAAAGTGTTTTTTGGGGTCGTTAACTTTAGACTATCTTCTATTTTGCAGGGGTGGTTGCATGCCAAATTTTTTTGGTGTAAAATATCAGAATTATTAGATTATGTTACCTGTCTATGAATAAAAATTATTGGATTGTGAGTTTGATATTTTTTGAAGATCTAAATAGTCAAGCTTGGTAAAGAAAAATCATATCAGATAATATTAGTCCAGAACAAAATGAAGAGACACTTAATAGATTGTGGGATAGATTGAAAAGAAAGGGTGATGGGAATGTTATTGTGCTTGCAATAATTGTAAGGGCTTAAAGATGAGAAAAATTTTAATCACAATAGTTGAAAAACGTTGTAGGCAGCATGGTCACGTTGAAGGGGGGCATGATTATCGTCCATTGGTAAGTTGTTCATTATATGTGTTTATATTGATTGAATTTATAAATTTTTATATCGTTTTAACATTATATATATATATATATATATATAATCACTTGATCATGATCATGGTCATGGTTTATTTGTGTCAATCATTATTATAAAGGTGGGGCACCCTAGGGCAGATGATATGGATTATCATGGCCCGAAGAATGTGGTTTTGCAAGCAGACGAACATGGAGCTGTGAATATCGAAGATGAAGTTAATGATCCTATGGAAGAATATGATCATGCGCCAAAAGACACAGTTGAAGATGATGGTATGAATACATTGATCCATGACACATTTAGTGGCAGAGGTGATCATGATGATCAAGATGACTTTGATGATGTTCATGATTTACCTTTCCTTAAGAAGCCATACGAGCCCCTTTATGAAGGCTCTAAAACAACTCTTCTCTTTGATGTATTGTTGCTATTGAACTTGAAGGTTATGAATGGTTTATCAAACATAGCAATCTCATAGATGTTAAGGTATGTCATATATGTCATCTTTTTTCATCTATTTTAATTGTTGTTAGTTCATCACTAGTAAATAAAGGATGAAATATGTACCATTAATATTCTTTATATGAAGAAATTATTTTGTTGTAGATTGATTGGTGAATTTTTGTTACCACCATCAAATATTTTACCTTGCTCATACCGAGATTTATGTGCCATTATGAAAGATATCAGAATGGAGTATCAAGCAATAGATGCATGTCCCAATGATCATATTATATATCATAAACAACAGGGATTTGCAATAAAATGCCTGGAATGTCATATTGATAGATATCGAACAGATCAACTAACAAAAAAGGTGCCTCGCAAGGTTCTTCGTTATATTCCCATTATTCCACGTATGCAACAATGATTTAGGTGAGAAAGCTTAGCGTAATTTATGGATTACCATGCATGGAATAGAAGTGGAGATGACATTCTTCGAATGCCTACGAATGGTTCTGCATTTAGGGACATGGAGGAAAAATGGCCACACTTTAAAGAACCTTGTAATCTCAAGCTTTCATTGGGATCGGGCGGTGTCAATCCATTTGGAGAGTTGAGATCTATTTACTCAGTGTGGCTTAATTTTTTTATCAACAATAACATTCCTCCATGGATGTCAATAAAGAGGGAGCACATAATGTTGTCAATGATTGTTCTAGGTATTTGTTTACATCAATTTTATTTAACGTAGTAGCATCTCATTTGTTTTATTTGTTGCATAATGACATATTTTTTTCATTCAATAGTCATGTACTTTAATTTATATATATTGTAGTAAAATGGTTATAATAATTATGTAATGTTTATGTTCATTCAACTAGGTAAGTACTGAGTTAAAGATATGAATGTATATATCGAGCCTTTTATTGATGAGTTACTAAAGTTATGGAATGTTGTCACTATGTATGATGTCTCCAGACCAATAGAACAAAGACAATTTCAATTCCATGCAATGCTTGTATGGACAATTCATGATGCCCCGGGGCTAACATATTTTTGTGGTATGTTATAACGTTTGACTGCACTTTAACAATATTTAATTTGATGAATTAGATATCATGCATGTTTTTAAAATAATCTATTCTTTATATATAATTAAAAAAAATTGACATATTTAATCCAATTATATATCATCTTCCAGGTCTTCAAACAAAGGGAAAATTTGCATGTCCAATTTGTGGTCCAAAGATGAAATCTCGTCATTCAACAAGTTTAGGAAAGCAGGTATTTGATGAGTATAGACACTTCCTCCATAGAAATCATAAGTATAGAACTACTGAAAAACATCTTTTCAATGGGAAAGAGGAGACTACATCAAAACCATGAAGAATGTCACCTTGCCTATGGAAGTTGGAATATAATAGAATTAATCGTCAAGGTTATACATCGGATCAAATTGTTTATCTATCATATATGATATGTTTTGAATTTATATTTTTATATTGTGTTATGTTTACTCATGTTGTAATTGACAATGATTGTCGTTGTTAATTTTTTTAACTTATATGCTTTATGAAGGTCGTCAAGGCATTAATGGTTGGCTTCCACAGGGACTGAAAAGTTATCCCATAATTTAGTAGGTTGCCCTACTATGAGAAGCTACAAATTGTGCATTTGTTTGATACAATGCATATCGAAAGAATATAACAGTAAACATTATGGAAAATATTGGATGGAAGGCATTACAAAGAAAAAATTATCAAAATTTGTAGTGACATTTAGGAAGCCAATCATGCAATGAAAAATGTCATTCAATTAAATAGTGATGGAGACCAAATTAATATAAGTGCCCTTCCTTGGTTATTAACAGAGCAAAAAAGCAATGCTATAAAAGAAGTCATAAAAAAAATTCGATTTCCCACAGGATTTGTTGCAAACATAAACAATATAATAACAAAGAAAGGTGAATTTGGGTCCGGGATGAAAACGCATGATTGGCATACCTTCATTAAGGTAATTATTCTGGTATATTATATACACTTGTATAATGCATGTACTTTTCAGTGTATTTTGTTTACTACTTTTGGAAAAATAATGAAAAGATCATTTTATAATTGTTGCAGTACGTTCTACCTCTATCTCTCCTAGACAACTTTGACAACAATGTCAAGCAAGTTATATATGATCTTGGAAAATACATGAGGTAAGTAGCGAGATTTGTTCAATTCGTTGTATACATCTTATAATTGCCATTTGGTTTACTTGTTATGTAATATACTGTATATTTTTGTTAAATCTCATTAATATATTTGTGCCTTGAATCACTTGTAGATGGCTATCATCTAAAGAAATCCATAAAGAAGATATAAATTATTGGAAGATAAAAATTCCTCGTCTAATGTGTGAAATGCAAAAGTGTCTACCTTCAACATTTTTCACTGCACAAGAACACTACCTCATACACCAAGTTGAGGAGATTGAATTGTGTGGACCTATACACACAAGGTCAATATGGATGGTTGAGAGGCACTTGAAATTTTTGAAGGCTTTGGTTAGACAAAGAGCACATCCTGAGGGTTCTATGGTGGAGGGATATATGGTATACCAGACCATGGTGTACATTACTGAATATCTTCCTAAGTTTGCAGCAAAGATCCATGTAGATCGCATTTGGGATCCCAACTCCATTAACAAATCGAAGGGGAGTACCTGTTGGGGAAAGGTAGATTGAGGAAAGTGAGAGGTAATTAGAAGATGGTCATGGAGATTAATTGGAATACATTTTACATATGGTTTTTATGTATATTGTACTTATTTAATTTTTAATCTTCAATAAACATCAATTATAAATTAAGGTCGTATACTCTGGTATTTAACTAATTATATGTCATTTGTGAATTTCATTTTTTTTTGGTACAGTTGGTCGAGAGTGGGATGCACTACATTTGTATGTCACCAACAATCTTGATTGGATGACAGTATGGATTGAATGATGTCAACAATCTGGTTGCACATTAAGATGGGAAGGTGTGGCTTCATTGGTTAAAGAAGCTCATCGTAATGGAGATTCCAATGTTACACAAAGGGAAATTGATTTAGCATATGGTTTAAGAGATAAAAAAGTATGTATAAATATATTAATCACCCATATTATTTAATTATTTTCAACTATTATGATGTATATATATATATGTTGAGAGTGTTTTCTTTGCATACATTTGGCCAAGAATAAATATGTTTATCAACTAACGATATTGCAACAATTTTTACATGTTTGACATATTGTAGGTGAAACACCACAAGGCTATGTGGGGCAATGGTCATAAATTTTGAATCAAAATGTTGGATGACATGAAGAAAATTTGTGATTATGGTATAACTGTAGTCTTTTAGGTGACTAATGTGTCATCTAGAAGAGACATAAATCCAAAAGTCTCAGAAAATTGATACTATGGGATTTTGGATGATATACTTGAGTGTGACTTTAAGTCCTTCAAATTAATTTTTTTTTTCATCTTATGGTACAAGCTACGATTGAATGAAAATGATCCTGAGAGAACTATTATTGAACATGATAATGGATTTACCATGGTTAATACAAGGTTGATCAAGCGAGCTGGAAATGAGCCCTATGTTCTTCCAAGCCAATGTGAGCAGGTATTTTACTCAGAGGTTCCAGGTAAACCGAGCTGGTCATTTGTTGTTAGACATGATCCAAGAGGAAGCTCGGTAAAGTACAATGTGGTGGAATAAGAAGATACTAAAGAACTAGAAAATGATGTAGATGATTATCAACATCAACAGTTAGTTGATAATATAGGATTTAATGTTCATGAAGATGATATCCGTGTGGATGATGACATTATCAAAACTAATATCAATGACGATGATGATGATATGACCAATCCTTAAAATGTCGAATATGGATCAGATGATATAGACAAAGATTTAGATGAAGAAGAAGATCAATGACATTGAAATGTATAAGTTATGCAATTATATTATCTATTTGATATTAATTTCTTGATAGAATTATATTTAACTTATGTAGTTACATAATTAATTCATGATGTTTTTTATTTTTATACCATTACATAATTAATTTAATGATGTACTTTTTAATGTTTGAAAGGTCAAAAAAATAAAAGATTTTAATAGTGATGTTAACAACCTTGAAATTAGTGTGTTTTATGTTTCATGTGATCATAAAATATTAAAAAGTTAGTTGTAGAGGTGGTTGTTCAGTGGTTGATGTGTATGTTGGTTCTTTTTACAATGTAACTAGGTTTTTCTTCTATTCTACCTATGGAATTGTCAATTCCAATCGAAGGTAGCTCGAAGGACCTGGACCAACTGACAAGGACTTTAAAAGCCTCCTACACTTCAGGCTATGCAAGACCCGGGAGGGTGATCCCTTAATGTGTTTACAACCTCTACACCATTATTATAAACAACATTAACAATAGCAGATGATCTCACTTAATATCTAAACACGATAAGATAATATCAACTAGAATTGGTTATTCATAGACAATATCAACTATCTAGAGTGTGAGATAACTAAACATAGTCCATTGTATAATATAGTCAATGATTTGAAATTTGTAGCAAGCTTTAGGAAAAGACAAACAAATACTAAACTACATTAATAATTACAACTTAGAACAGTGCCATATATCCATTGCAGGAGTCAAATTCATAAGCATCTAGAGGTTTATAATAGATTTAATACATCACATATAAGATTCCTAACAATATTGCATTACAATTTCATCAGTATGCATTCTAACCCAGGACTACTTATCAAATCCTTATACAATACATATCTGCCTATAATCCCATTCAAGCATTTTGATTAATTCCTTGAATTAAAGCTAAAATTGAATCATACACACCACAACAGTGAGATGGATAAAAAAACCCTTAGTTATTTCTTTCAAAGTTTTGATATGCATGTACAATGGAGAGACATGAGCTCAGATTTTCATTTCAACTCAAATGATAGTACTGTTATACAACATTAAATCTCTATGAACTCAAAACCTATTACATAATGACTCAAAACCTAAATTGCATTTCTTTAAAACCATTGGACTTTACAATTCGCTCTAGAACTTTACCTAGACTCGAAAAAAATTATCTAACTTGCTAACCCGCACTTCTTGCCTTGAAATCCTTGTTATAGAAAATGAAGGAGCAAACAAGCACTGAGCCAGAAAGTACACCTGTTACCAGTCAATTCGAGCACCTAGTGATATTCCAAAATTTGTTACAATAGCCACCACCTTGAAAAATATTCTTGTTCATCATATCAGCTGAGGAACGTTGATGCAAAAAACCACAAAAAAACCCCACCGAGAAAGTCGTCAACATAAAACTAGAACCATTGCAACTGCAACATTTGATCTGCCACCTATTAGTAGTTCACTCCTTTTACTCCTCATTCAAATATTTAGTTACCCAATTCTGGTACTCATCATCAGTCGGCTAGTCAAAATTAATTACCTCATCCACCTTGGTATTATAAGGTGTGTATTTTACCGCTACCTGATTCACATCCCTTTCAAAAGATTCCAAAAATGAGTTGGTACTAATGATTTTGTCCATACAACTCACCAACAAATCATAATCTGACTCATCACAAATTGAATTGATTTGATCATTGATGTCCTCACTTTCTTGAGGCTGCCATTGTTGAAATGACCTGATTTTCCCTTGCTCATCAATTATATGAGGTAACAATGTGTTACCCCAATCATTGAAATTCTTCACTAGCTCCCTAATCTTCCTACTCAAGTCATGTGGTAAGGTCTGAAAACCTTGCAATGATTTTACTAACACATGAGTAGGCTTTAATGATTGGGGCCTATTATTTATATCAAACCTTGAGGCCTTATACATGATATCTAGATCACTAGCCCTAGGGATCCAATTTTCAATTATTAGTATCGCTACTTTATGATCCTTATCAATATTCTTTATTGTTGCTAATAGCAAAGAATATAAAGAATGTATAGATAGCAATTTTCTATCAACCTTTTCATTTAAATGCCTCAAAATAGTAGTAACAATTTCCTTTTTCTCTAAGAGAGATCCCTCCTCACTTATGTTTAATGATGCCTACAATTCATCAATTTTTTGCAGGAGTTGCATCTTTGTAGGATCGACAGAGCACTATGTTTCTTCTTCAACTTCCTCTAAAGAAAGGGTGAGGACAAAATTCTAACTAGGAGATACTGGTGTGGAAACAATTGGAGAAGTAGGAGGCATTGACCCTATTGTGGAAGGTAATGTACTGGTTCCTGGAGCACTTGATGTCTCCCCAATCTGCTTATACCTAAACCTCTCCACTTCAGTTTGCAACTCAACATTTTTTATTTGCATCTTGCTATACTCCTCAATCAAAAGGTTATATTTTTCCATTAATCTCTTCCTTTCAGCTTCCTCCATTTCAACAGTCTTTTGGGCCAATTTGGCCACATTCACAATAAAATTAGTGGCCTCGATGGTTGAGGTCTTTGAAGCTCTCTTTATTATCAATCCTCCCTTGAAATTTGGATTAATATAAAAAAAATATATGGTTTTCTCCCTTGTGGGGCCAATGCCCAAATTGCCAGAGTTTCATATTCCTTACTGAAAGCAGAGTTTTGCAATGTTTCCTTGACCTCTTCTTCAGAGTCTTGAAAGAGATTCTTAGACTTCATAATAGCATTAAAGGGTATTGCATCTGCAATGTCCCATTCATGCAGAATAAATACCCCAGCCTGACTCACCAGTTTTCTTCCTTTTTCAGGAGTGATGTTCTTGAATTCTTCCATTAATTCAGCTTTTACCTCCTCATCATTCTCCTGGTGTAACCTGTCAGGCCTTAGTTCTCTTCTCTTCCTACATTTATCTTGATACTCTTCAAACTTCATCCTCCATACCAATTGCAAGAATACAAGATTTTTTACAAATGTATTTTCATCTAGAAACTCCTTGCATGCCTTCATTCTTGCATCTTGTACACTTTTACCTTTCATATCTAAATTAGATAAAACTAATTCAGCTGGCCTAGGAGAGGAAGGCATACCAACTTCCATGTCTTGATCAGTAACAATAATCTCATCCATCAGATCCTCATGTGGTTGATCAATTATTTGCCTCTTAGGGCTTGGATCGAATGGTGGTGATGAGGGATTGTCTTCCAGTGATGATTCTAAATCAATAATTTTGATTGCCCTAGGCACTTTGAATTTTGGACTTGGTTGTGGAGGCACTTTCATAATCTGTTTTCCTTTTCTATCCACTTCATCACTGCTACTATCCTTTTTCCTCTTGTAAATGGGCCACCTTTCCATAGGCTGGTATGTTGGCCTTGTTTCAATTGGTCTAGCACCTTGCTCTTGTACACCCAAACTCAATTCTAAATTTACCCTTTTTTTCCTCAATGTGCCCCTAATTTCCTTGAAGTTTCCCATCAAAAAATCAATTTTCTTATGGTGGGGACTGAACTCCAATAGTGGATCATATTTCAGATCCATTTTGTGCACAATATCTAGTAGCTTACCATAAGCTATCCATTTCTTCTTGTTCAACTCCTGTCTATAAAAATCAAATTCATTTCTAATCAAGTCTTCAAGGAAATCGAACTCATGCACAAATTTTCTAGCTTTTATTCTTTACCTGAAAAGAGCAAAGAAACCCTCAGGATCATGTTTCCGCTTTGGTCCACACCTCAAATGGTAATCATTAAAGAAATTATTAAAATGCGTCCAACCTCCCTTTGAAAATACAAAATCAGACACCATTGTATAATCTGGGAAAAATGTTCCTTTACCCCTTCCAGTGAGGTTGTCCTCATGAATACAACCTATCTGCCACATAACTTCTGCAAATCCCACTCTTGGTTGCACATTGTATGGTAGTATATGAGGGGCTCCCTGAAACCCATATACTCTCAAGATAGTGTTGACTAGGTATGGGATAATGTCATCCTAGTTATGGTAAACCTTCAATTCTGGCTTCCTCTCCTTTGGCCTGAGGAAATCATGTAATTCCTCAGGGATCCTAGGTATATTCACCATTAATCTATCCCTTAATCTGGAAGCAAAAAAATTATCAAATTGCACATAACTAGTGCTTTCCTTATTATAAGATAAATCTGCAGCCCATATCTATACTGGCAATCTTTCTCCATCAACTGATTGCCTTAATTTCATCCTCTCAGAGAAAAAGTTAGCATTCTTAAACAAAAACATATGCATTAGCATAGAATACCAAAATAATTGAGTGCCAATATCATTGTTTTACAGCTTTGAGAACCCTTCACACATCCTCTCATCCAAGAAAGAAGTGAAGTCATAGGTCACAGAGAAGTTAGGGTGTTGTATTTGCACCCCCATGAACATATAAGCAATGGGCATTACCAGGACTGAAACCAAAAATTTGACATAAAGAATAGAAAGTGGCTAGGAAATGGTTTGCAAAACAATTTAATTTGAAAGGTTCCTGGTCACTAGGGCTGTTATGAAATTTTGAACCTCCTGCCTTATCCAGATGAGGTGGAAGCAACCTTGCTCTAAAAATATCTTTCAGCTTTGCATAATCCTGCCTCATTTCCTCAAGGTTGATAGGAACCAAGTCTTCGCTCGGTTCACTCAAGTCAAAAATATGTTGGACCTGTTCTCTGTTAATGCTCAATAGAACCTTTCCATCATCGTCCCTGATTATCCGTGTAACAGGGTCATATCTTGTAGCCACTGTCCTAAGCAGGTCTACATCAGGGAATACATTTGGTACCACCAGCTTCCCCATATCATACATCCATCCATTTGAAAAAGGGTGAGGAAAATTCCTCTATCCGTACCACAATCTGAACAATTCCAAGCCAGTGAGGGGAACCCTAGCAAAGGCAATGTTGGAGCAATTATACACTAACCCTTCCCCCAGGATTTTCCCTCGCATTAGGACCAATCCCTTCCTCCTATCATTTGTTGACAAGGGGAATTGATCCAAGAAATCATTATACAGGTTTTGTTTCAAATATTTAGTCTGGCCAGAATGTTGCTTGAGTGGTGCCATCTCGAACAAACTAGGGCTTCTTTACAATGTTATAATTTAGATAGCTAGGACTAACCAGAGATAGAAAATTACAGGACAAAACACTACAATTTCTCACAACTATAATTAAACTATAGCCCTAACACATTCATCAACAAGCTCACAGCACATCCAGCTAATACTTTCCCAAATTCAAATGCAAAATTACCAGGAGGCACAGAAAATAAACTCATGGCTTTGTTCGCAGAACTCCCAAATTCTAGTTGCAAAAACTTGTAATTCTACCTTCGGCTCTAAAACTGCTCCGTGAAATAGTTGAATGCTTTGTGATACAAACGAAGCAAGAAAATTTATTTTATTGTCAATCAAATTATGCTAGTAAGTGTCTCATCTGCCATTAAAGCTCAATTTCACGCTACACGAATGACTCCAACCATATTTGATGCAAATTTAAATTTGAGCTGTAGATTCTTTAGCTTGATCAAATCATCGATAGCCACCTTCAAAGCACGCTGACAAAATTTCCAACATGGCAATAAGGGGCCCACCTTACCATACACTATGAAGGAAGTCCATGTGGTGGTTTTCCGCTATATCACAATCCTAAAACTTCTGATTGCGTGATGGCGGGCAACCGTTGATCCTAAGCATCAATGATCTCATTCCTTTCACACAGTCACCAGCCATGTCGCTAACCTTCGAGCAGCTTTTCTAGTGAGATTATAACATATCCGTCAATTTAGAACATGTGCATCTCAAGAACACTTTAGTAGTCCACCCCTTAATACATTTAAAGTCGGCTAGTGTTTCCTTTACTCTTTAGGCTTCATTGGATGAGACACGTGGTGCCTGCCCATGATTTCGCAATCAACCAAAGCACCATCATAGGATGGCAGGGAATGGCTAAAATCAAATGGCAGTTGGTCAGCGATAGTGCAAATTTGATTCCCCAGATAGGACACGCGGCACCTGCCTGTGATTTCGTGATCCTTCAATTCTCGATCACAAGATGGCGGGCACCGTTGATATCTATAGGAAATAGATCAACGACAACACTAAATCAACCCTTGCAAAATAAAACATTCATTAAAAGGAGAAGTGGGCATTACTAGGTGGATGACAAACAACAACATAAGTTGTTTTTTAAAAGATGAAACACAGAGCCAACCGAGACTTAGAAAATAAAACCCTGTGGAGGAAATAAAGTATTAAAATAAAAGTTGGGTTTTAATTTTAATCCGGTGACATAAGCTTAAGCCATTAACCCTAGTGGTCATGTTTCCAACGGCTTAGAAAAATCCTTTCATTAAATACTAACCATGCAATGTGTAGGTTTTCCAAATTTGAAGATATGGGAGAATATCTCAATCATACCCCACCAACTCGCAGACCTAAGGTGTCACCCTATTATTTGGCGAGAGGTCAGCAAAAGGAAGATGTGTGTCCTATATGGAATGTGGGTTCCAATCTCCACTATTGAGCTCATAACCTGTGGTTTTACATTGACAACTAAGATCAAAAGCTAATGTAAATATATATTGTTCTCTGCTAGCTCATAAGAGGAAGATGAAGGTTGGTTAAAAGCCGTGAGGTCAACGAGATTGCGATGCGTAGCTCCAGCCATTCAGTTTGCAAAGTGCATAGGACCTGCCGACATGGTAGTTGGTTTCCAAGATGGATTAATGTTATTGGTCATGAGGAAGGTGAATGATGCTTTGTTGGATGTCAAATCGAGTTAGCCCAAGATAAATAGTTTGATCTGCCAACTCTTCAAGAGATCGGCAGGCAGTATTCAAAGTTGGAAAACGGCACATGGTGGTCATTTTATCGTACAACTAGTGAAGAATTAATGAATTATTACTTTCTTGTGTAGTCACATTGATCTCAATCTGTGTGAAGATGTTGGCAATCATGAAGGGTGGTCTTTGGATTCTCAAGCAGCTCTAGTTAAATGGTGACAGTACATACGCTGCCAAATTGCCATGTTTGCACATGCATTTTTACAAAGCATTGATGAAGGTTGCCATTACCTCGCACAATAAATACAAGAGGAATTGACTACTAATAGTGTCATTCTTGTAGCAGTTAGAGAACTTTGTGGTCTGAGTCTAATCAAGTTTGAGTGCTTGTCTAAGAAGAGAAAATGAGTAAGTCAATAAGGAGGTCTATTCGTTTGAGCTCACAAAATCTCGGTCCTGCTATTCAGGAAGGTGTTTTGGTTGACAAGCCTAGGCTTGTGCCCACTAGATGCAGTAGAAGGTTGCAATTCCAGGATTTTGTTGCTCAACTGGTAGATGACAAAGGCAAGTAGTTGACGGTGTGCTCTATTACTAGTGTCAGTAGGAAAATAAGGTATGGGCATGGCTCCTTATCTAGATGCCAACACTTGCACATTGACCTTACGAGCAACACTTATGATGATGTAACCGAGACCGACTCCAACTACTATCGATATTTACCTTGCTTCAATCATGATCTACCCTTTGATGAGGAAGTGATATATGTGGTGCCATTGGCTATTAAAACCCCAAGCGGACATAATAGAACCATATTGGGCAAGAACAAGAAAGAAGAGGAGGCTGAGGGTCTACCGTATTGGGTAGCAACTAGAAGTGGGCGTGTATACTAGGGTCTAAGTGTTGGTAAGGGTAGGGTGGCGGGTAAATAAGAAGTTTCTGTGGTGCCTTCATGGCAATTTGGTTGCTTGGTTTTTTTACGTGGATAGTGACAAGGGGATTTTGATGAAAATTTGTGCCCTTTTCTTTTAGCTTTCCCCAGTTCATGTGCCACTATGTTTTGCAGATTCAACGTGTGGGAAGTTTTGAAATGAAAGTCAAATGCAATGGAGATTTTTTTCAAATGAAAATTTATGGTGAAATTACATTTGAGCCTGAAGCTTGTTGCTCCCTTGTCATATAAAAGGGAATTCAAGGTTCATTTGTAGGGAGAGAACTAATGAAAGCTCTAGCTAGGTTTTGAGTTGAATATATGGGTAGAAAGATATCTTTCCTCTAATGAGGAAGTGATATTTGTGGTGCCATTGGCTATTAAAACCCCAAGCGGATGGAATAGAATAGATAGCCTATTTTGAGTTTTGGATGAATATATGCAACTTATCTTAAATTGTATGCAGATATGACTTATAAGCATGAATAAATGTATAATTCTAATATATTTTCTCTCCTTATGTGGATTTGAGTGAATTTTGAATGAAATGTTAATGATGTTATCATTCTTCTTTTGAGAATTTGTTCAATTGTGTGTCTATGTTTTTTCTTTGATTCAAGAAAATCAATTAAATTCTTAAATGGAGTCATAAGTTTACAATTATTTACAAATGATTTGATAAGTAGTAATATATCAGAGAATTGAGCTCCATAATGTAAGGTATTATATGAATAGTCCATTCTATTAAATTCTTGGGTCATTTCTGCTAACGGTAAATGGGTAACTAAATATTTAACTGATGAAGAATAAAAGAAAAATATGTAAATGGGTCACTCACTCACTCCCTCTTTCTCTCTCCCTTTAACCCTAAACCCTTAACCCTTAAACTCTAAACCCTTAATATTAGGTGTGTATTAAAGCATTATAAAAGTATAAATTTTTGGAGTTCTATTAGGAATTGAATGATAAATGACGATGAATGGGAAAATCTAAGGCACTTTAATATTTTCAACTAAAAATTTAGAGTTAATCAATTAGGATTAGTGTTCACTTAGGGTTAGGTTTAGGGTTCAATGAATGTTTAATTTGGATTAGGATTGAGGATGAGGTTGGGGTTTAATTAAGGTTATGAATTCAATAAGAGTTCAAATAGGGTCAAGGTTAAGGTTAGTGTTGGGGTTAAGATTCAATTAGGATAAGAATTAGTGTTAGGGTTAGGATTAGAGTTCAACTATAGTTCAAAGTTAGGGTTATGGTACAATTAGGACTAGTGTTCAATAAATGTTCAATTAGGGTTAATACTTA
>VDFB02338372.1:8781909-8933222 GCA_007258455.2 Sequoia sempervirens
GTAGAAATGCAATTACTTGGATGCTCTCCCTAGACCAATAAATGCAACATATCATTAAAAGAAATCTATATCTATCATATAAATATTATTTCTAAATGCAAAGTGTAAATGCAAAAGGAAGCATATGGTTTTGTAGTGTTATAGATACAACATATCTTAAATTAATGTATTGAAATTCTAAAGTCTTCAACACATATAATATGAAATTGATCAAACTATTAAACTACATGAGAAATAAATGAAAGCGATATTTGCATATGTATGTGTATTTGTAAAAATGTAAGTGTAAAATAAATAAGAATAATGAAAATTATAAAAGAATACAAGGAAAGGTCTCCTCCCTTCTTGGTAGTGATAACCTCCTCCACACACAACCCTTAAAAATTATGAATAGAGGAATATAATCTTTGAAGAGCTCAAAGTTGATTCTCTCCTACCTGATGCAATTAGTCATTTTATCCTTACAAACATTTATAGTGATTACTAGAGGCACATAGACCAATTCTTCATAATAGAATAATTTTATCATACTTTTCCAATGATGGCATTATATGAGAAAACCTTAGGTTAAATGAATAATTCCCCTGGCTAATTTCTTTAAATCATGTCAACCATATAAAGAAATTTGTATATGTGTACCTGGTTCACCATGGAGAAGCTACAATCTTTGAGCTCTTTCATCAATCATCCCTACTGCCAAAAGCGTGCAAAATCTTAGCAATTAGACATGAGGAAGATTTAATATGACTTAAAATTATTTCAAAGCGTAAGCTTATGATGACTTAACGAGGGCATAAGTACACACTCCCTCCCCTATTAACCACTTAGAACGCCATGGAGGTAAATGTAAATTTTAACAACTGAAATTTTTTAGTCATGTAGGTGTCCAATAAACCACTTGAAATTGTTTCCCTTCAAGTTCATTTGCTTGAATGAAGGCAAGAAGTCGCTGATTACAATTAGAGAATACATTTGAGGCCTTGCTTGTGTAACTGGTGGACCATAGTCAAATTTAACACTTGTTACAAAATTTGGGAGTTAAAACATTAAGTAGATTTGATTTGTGATGGACACATTTGGATGATAGTAACAATAACTTGCAATCTATCAAGACTTGATTACCTTATAACCTGTGAAATTCTAGCGATGAAATGATAGATTAATCATAATGTCACCTTGGGATCACATCACCATGAAAGAACTTCATCCAGCATCCTTATGAGTGTAGGTACCACCAAATAGGTATTTTTCAGATCTGTCTTCCTCAAGCGAGGGAAATTCAGGAAGAGAAGAGGAAAGCGAGACATGTAGTATGTCTAAAATAGGGAGATCAACTAGAGGTCAAAAGATTAGAAGAAAATTCTATAAACACATGGAATTTTATCTTGCTGAAGGGGGGTCATGTTCTTATGATGATGAGAGCATAGGCAACGTTGAGGTTCCCTTAAGGTACAAACATCTACGGAAACAATGGGTACCCAAGGAACTTCCTCCAATAAACATCAATTTTTGTGTCAATGAGAGGATATATCACATAGCACCATCGTCATTACATGGTTTGGGCCTATTTTGCATGGACGGCATAAAGGTCTATTATGACAAAGTTACTAAATTGATGGAGTATGTTTAACCTTGTTACAGTTACAAAGATTGGATGCAACTGGTTTGATATACATGAATTATGTCTAGGTATACACTATCATCAAATTATATACAACTAAAAGATAAGGATCAAAATAAAGGAGTGGCTATGTACATTGATGGAAGGCCAAAAGCATCAGGGAATATTGCAGGGTTTATAAATAGTACACGACCTGGGTCAACAAAGAATCAACCCAATTGCATATTCAAGGTGTGTGAGGGAAACTATGTATTTGTATGTGCAATAAAATCAATAACTGTAGGGGAAGAGTTGCTAATCGATTACAATTTGAATCGCTTAGTTACAAACATAGTTACTATGGGGGTGGTATGTACTATGTACCATTTTAGCCAACCTCCAATTAATAACTCCAATATACCATTTTATTCTTATGTTTTTTTTCATAAGTCTATTGGTTTCATTTTGGTAATGTTTTTTATATTTAATTTTTGTCACAGGGGGACATTGATCAAACAGAGAAGGCTTTGGCCCAGAGCACAAATCGTAATGTATCTTTAGGTGCTTCTACCCTACAGGTTTACCTCATTGTAATTGTACAAATTAGATACAAGCAAAATTCTTTATTATTATGTTTTTTTCATTAGTTTTTTGGGTTAATTTCAATAATGTTTTTAATATTCTTGTTGCAATCGACTGATCGAGGAAAGGAACCAGCAGTAGAGGAGAGCATCCATAGTGAGGTACAGTCAATATTTTGTGATGATGACATTGCTTATTCAACAAACCCTCTGGATATGATAAAGAAGCTCCAAAAAAAATGCAATGAAGAAATGACTAAGTTGATGTTCATAGTGCCTCAAATAGATGAGATAAGAGAGAGGGTTAAAGTATTGACTGAGAGATTACAAAACTTGCAAGTAAGTTGTCATGAGGTCTTTAATTATAACATAAGTTCATTCATGGTTTTATATTTTGTACTCTTTTATATCATGAACTAAAATATGTGTTGTTTTTACAAGGTTATTTTCCTCCTCATGATGCTCCTAGCCATGATTAGGGTACTACAAGTGCTGCCCAAGGAGTAAGGGTTGGTACAAGTGTCCATCCTGATCTTCCTACGCATACATCACATCATTTGACCCCATCATATGTGCCTATATTGTCGTCTGAAATGTCAACAACACATACCATGCAGGCATCCGTTAATGCACCCTCTAGCATCGAACACATACCAGAACATGTGTCAGGACATGAACCTGGGGATGCAAAGGCCACTAGTACTGGTGATGTTTTAGCAGTATTTCTTAGATCTTCCTGTATTACTAGTACGGGAACATTGCCGGTCACACTTGTGGTGACTGAGGATTTCATTCCCATAAAGATAGAGAAGGTCCCAAGTACTTTAAAATATTTTAATTATTATTCTATATAATCCAATTGAAATTTACTTATTGATCGCTCTTTTTAGACTATTGATCCCATGATCATTTTGTAGGGAATGATTTTTTTTATAAACATCTAAGTGTTATTACATTGGAGCTCTTCGGGGCCCACCATACGTACACAGTGGAATGCCCAAAATCAAGATTTAAAAGATGAGCTCATTAACCGTTTAGTTGCGTTGTTCGGTGATAAAACATTCAACCGAACCAAGGTCCTTAAGAAAGTTGGTACCTATCTAAAGTTTGTGAGGGACCAATATAGGTCACATTTACAGAATAAAAAAAAGTGCGAGCATCCCCCCATGATTCCAGAGAGGGAGTGGAAGGACCTAGTGTCTGATGGAAAGGAGAAGGCTGAAAATGAAAAAAGGAAAAACACCACCCGGCCAAGGAAGGTATGTGATATAGAAGCATAAATCTGCAAAAAATATCGATTAATCACAATTTTTAAAATCTGAGCTGAACAATTTACGCCGCGATTTTAAACGTTGAAGCACAGTCAGGTATTTTCGTTCAAAGCGCTCCGTCGCCAAAAATGTTTAAAATCTACAAAAGGTGAATCAAAATTGAGCTAATTTTAAATTGCAAAAACCGCTGAGGGCCGTAAGCATGCCTATTATGCTTTTTGGTGGGTGCTTCAAGCATCCATAAACTTGTTTGAAAGCACATGTTTAAGGCTTTTAGCCATAGCAGTAAGGCAATAGAACATTTGAGTAAATTCTTTGGTAGAAATGTATGAAAAATCTTAGAATAGACAAAATGGTGCTTGAAAAAAAGTCGAAAATGTATTCTCATGGTGGAGTCTGCATAATGAATGCCATGACAAGAAAATTGCTATGGATTGTCATGGCGTTCCATCACCGTGAGACTGCATTTCTTTTAGGCATTTTTTCAAACAATTCACTACCTTGTCTATGTTATTGCTTACTATTATGCTTTGGTAGATTTTTTCCAAGCATCCATAGCTTGTTTGAAAGCACTTGTTTTAGGCTTTTACCCATAGCATGAAGGCGGTGAACTATTTGATAAAATGCTTTGGTAGACATGTATGAAGAATGTGGTAGCATAAAGAAGGTAGTGAACTATTTGAAAAAATGTTTCAAAATGTGGTCTCATGTTGATGGAATGCCATAACGGAATGCCGCTGACCGAAAAATTGCTATGGTTGTGGCGGCATTCCATCACCATGAGACCACATTTCGCTGAGCATTTTTGGCTCGAACTTGCGCCTTGTCATCTGACCAATAACTACTATTATGGCGTGTTTTTCCGAAGCATCGCATAACTTGTTCAAAAGCACCTATTTTAGGCTTTTAGCCATAGCAACAAGGCAGTGAACTGTTTGATAAAATGCTTTGGTAGACATGTATGAAAAATGTGGTAGCATAGACAACTATCACCATCTGATATTTATGCAGTTGTAGTATGTTTTGTACAATGTAATTAGTGATATGAATATAACCAACAAAAATGTATTTTCTATAATTCATTGATTGAACTTTGTATTTTATTTGCTCTCAATGTCTCTATGCTATGGAAATGCCATTAAATTTTGTTTTAAAAGTAGTTTTTGACTGTTTTTCTTTAATTTTTTGTGTTTTTTTGTATATTCAATTTTTTCCCGATCTTTTCCTAATTTTTTTCCTATTTTCTTCAAAAAATCATGAACTTTTGGTTTGTCAAATTTTTCCCCAAATGATTAATGCTGCTATGTGTGATACAATCAACAATGTAATTATATATTGATTACTCTTTCTTTTTACATAATCTAATGTATTTCAAACTTTTCATAGGCTACCCAACACATCGAAGGCAACAAAGGCAAGACTGGAAAAGCACAAGCAAAACAATCTTGGCTTTGGTGGTTATATGAAATTAGCCGCACAAATTCTAAGTATCAATAAATGAAATATTGCATCCAAATTATAATAAATTAAAAAAAAATTGGTTTTATCACACCATAGAAGCAAAATTTATGATCTTATGCAAAAATGTAGGGCTCCAAATTCAACAGAGTTCCCATAGAAGAGGACCTAAAGATTTCCTTCCAGCAAGGCTATGGAGCTGTGGCTAAACGTCTAAGAGTCTTGACTAGGCAAACACAATCTTCCATTGCATCTGACATGTAGGTAAATAAACTCAATAAAGTTTATTTAAAATTGAATACTTGTGCAATATATTCAATATTAATTTCCACCATAAAGTAATTACATGCCTATTTGTTTTAAACATTCAAGCAATGATAATACTGAACATGACATTGGAATGCAGCCTGGTGAGGGTGGAGCACAATGTGCAGGTGAAGGTCATGGTGTGCATCCCGGTACTTTAGAGCATGTTGAGCGTGATCAACATGTTAAGCATGATTAGGCTAGAGAAAATCAGGAATATGATGTGGCCCCATCAGGTAAAGGGGACCACTTTAAAGTTCTTTTTAAAATATTTAATTGTAGTTGGTGTATTAATTAATGTAACATTTCGTGTTTCAACTTTAGAGCATGTAGAGCGTGATCAACATCTTGAGCATGATCGGGCTAGTGAAGATCAGGAACATGATGTGGCCCCATCAAGTAAAGAGGACCACCCTCATGTTCTCTTAAACATATTTAATTTCAATTGGTGTATTAATTATTGTAACCTTTCATATTTCAACTATAGATCATGATTTAGAGGGTCTTCAACATGTTGAGCATGAGTCTATAAAAAAAGTTTAGGAGCATGATGTCGACCCATCATGTAAAGAGAACCACTCTAATTTTCTTTTAATTAATGAAATACTTGTAACAATAATAATAAAACATATCAGTTTAACATTTCTTTCTTATTGCAACAGAACCCCCCTTGCAGCAGCAACCACGTCATGAGAAGATGACTAGGCATACATTAAGATCATGAGTAGAGGGTAGGAAAACTAAAGGGGGGACATATATTGATTTAGAAAATGATACTCCACTTTAGCTTTATGTAGCTTTAAAAAAGAAACAAAAAAAAAGTGATTGTAATCATATCATGCCAACCATATTTTTTATAATATGTAAAAACTGAAAGAATGAATATACTATGTTAATGAATGAATGTGAATATGCTAATTAATGAATGTTATATGTTAATGAATGAATGTTATATGTTATTAATGGATGAATGAATGTTATATGTTATTAATTGATGAATGAATGTTATATGTTATTAATGGATGAATGAATGATTAATGTTATATGATTGGGTATGGGAAATTGAGAGTGATGTGAGGGGGGGTAGGGGCCAAATGAGCTTCCACCATCACACGGTTAGCCCTGTTAAGTAGAGAATATTAAACTATTCTCAAAACAAAGAGAAGCTCAATAAAGTAATGCACTTTTAAATATAAGAAATGCATCATTTGAAGCATCAAACCAATATACAGTCTATATGTATGATCAGTCATCAGTCTCCGCGATGGTACATTTCCACAAATATTTTTTTTTTTAAAAAATTGCATTGCTTCATCGCAATTTCGACGAAACCCACCAACGAATCACTGAGAAGGTTTGACGAAGTTGTTATAGCTGTGACGAAGGTTTCTCCGTAACTCCTTGCCCATTTTGTCATAATTTTGATGAATTTTTAGTGTTGTTTCGATGCTACTACTTGCCCATTTCGTCACAATTTTGACAAAATTTTGGTGTTGTTTTGATGCTACTACTTGTCCATTTTGTTGCAATTTTGATGAACTTTTGGTGTTGTTTCGACACTACTACTTGCCCATTTTGTCGCACTTTTGATGAACGTTTGGTGTTGTTTCGACGCTACTCCTTTCCCATTTTGTTGAAATGGAAATGAATGTCTGATGTTGTTTCAATGCTACTCCTTGCCCATTTTGTTGAAATGGTGACGAACTTCTGGTGTAATTCATTGGTGGATACATGAAGTTTTCGTCGATATTCTGATGAAATCCTGAGTCATTTTATGATGCCTAAGACCGACAAATTTGCACCGTTATTTCGATGTTTAATTCATCGTCGGCCTTTCGACGAAAAAATAGTGACGAAAATATTTCCATCATTTCGTCACTTGTCCGACAAAGATTTGTTGAACGACTGACAAATTTCCATCCGAAAATGGTGTCAAATTCAATAGTGTAGGGTTTTAGAATTGGATTGTTTTCATTCTTTAAATTTGAAAAATACAAAAAAAAAAGCCGTTTTGCATATCATTTGGATCATATAAACTTGAATTTGAAAAATAAAAATAAAATTGCATATCAAACTAGGTCTTGTAATTCATCATTTTATCACATTTTCAACTTACATTTCATACTGCATTTATAGAAGTATAAACCTAAAACTTACTGTTACAAACTTGAATCTAAAACTCATTAGAAAAACCCTAAATGACTATAAAAATCAACTTCAAAACCCTAATCTAGGACCCATTCTCCCTAGGGAAAATGATTCCCTGATCAGGTGTTAATCTAAATTTTTGGAATCGCAAATCTTCTATTTTATGCTTCTTTTTTCTATTGTTACATCTCTATTTCAGTTTTCTAATTTTTTGTTTCATTCATTTCATTATATCTAGCTTAAATTGCTTGATTTAATGCATTGTAAAAATTCATAATTACATTCACAAAATTTCATTTTCAAATTATTGCATAGTGTAATCAATAAATTACTTTGTTTTAAGTCTAAAAAAATTGAAAATGGATAAATGTTTCAACAATGTGTGGAAGTCCTTATTCTCTTTGGTTGATGTTTCAAGTTGTGTTTTTGGAAATGATCCTAATGAAATTGAACCTACTCATTCTCACCCAACTCCTGATGAATTTCCTCATGAAGTTGACATCATTGGAGAAGATGATGCTATCATGAATGAATTCATAAATTATTTCCTTAACAATCTTGAGAATAATGCATCCTTTTATCCTTCCATGAAACAACCAACATAACCTGAGATATTTGGTCTTTTACATCTTGAAATTGAGTCACAAACTAAACCTAAACTTCCAAAAATGAGTGAACCTAGTTACTCTAGTCAAGTGTATAGTCATTCATCTTATGTTAGCAAAGTGACCAATACTCCAATCAACCTTGATGAGACTTATGGCCAAGGATTTAAGATCTTAACTAGTCAAGTATGTGACATAACTAATGAGCATGAAATTCATAAAATTTTAGAGAAAACTCCTATTGAATGAAAAAAGGGATAGGATATAAATATCCTCCTGACATAAGTGTCCACCTTCCTAAAGAACAACCAATGCCTAGCAAAAATGACAAGGTGATTTTAGGTCCTCCTTCTCTATATCCACCTTGAGAAATTGGTGAATCTAGCAAGAAATGAAATCCTTACAAACTAAAGAAACTAGAATTTCCATGTCATGTGACTACAACTGAAAGAAACTTATAGATACTTCTAATATGAGGACTTATAACATTACTACCCATGAAATAAAATCCAAAACTATATCCTAAGAATGCAAACATGTCTCATTTTCAATACCATAGAATTCTTGGACATATGAATGTAATGGTTGTAGGATCTTAGCATTCTCACTACTACATGTTATACATTCATTGCAAATCATTCTCTTTATCACAAGAAGCTCATTCTCATCACCTATCTCAACTCATCCTTGTCATGCACTTAGATGAGACATGGATTAGTTAGCATTGTCCTAGTTCAGAACTTGCCATTGTCCCTTTGGCTAGTTGTCCACCTTCCATTTATCCCAACAGAGATTGGGATTTAGATGACCTGCTATAGGTTGACTCGTGTGTTCCTTACTATTATTTTTACCTTTTTTTCTTTTACATGTTTCTTTATGTTCTTACATGTGCATAATGTGATCCCTTGTAATGCTTCATTTGATGTATCTCTATCTTTTTGTGCATTTATCTATATGTATCTACATTCTTCTCTATGTCATAAACATTTTACCTTGTCTTGTGCTTTACTTTTAGGGATGACACAAGGCACAAAGACATTTAGGTCTCTTCCATGTTCACCCAAAAGGTTTTCCTTTATCTTTTCTTTGTAGATTGTGTTTTCCTCTTGGGGATGATGCAAGGTGTCGAGACATTTATGTCTCTTCCATGTTGACCCAAAAGGTTGTCCTTTATCATTTCTTTGTCTTTGGTTATCCTTTTGGGGATGACGCAAGGTTTTGAGACATTTGGGTCTCTTCCATGTTGACCTAAATTATTTTTATTTATTTGCACTATCTTTGTGTTATTCTTCCACTTCTATGAGTATTTGGGGAATGATGATAATTTCAAGCTCTATGACAACATTGTAGTAAAGATATATTGACCTCAAATCCATAGATCCCTTATGTATTTTTGGGGGAAACCCCTCCCTCCTTTTTCATCAAGTAGCTTTATTTTAGAAACATATGACTTTTCATAGGGTTTTTTGAAGAAATCTCTCATTTCTTAGGAGAAAACAATGGATACTTTAAAGTAGTTTCTCACAGTAATGGTGTTAGTAACTACTTTTAAGTGGGGGCATACATCAATAACATATTTCAAAATTTTGCATATTTCATGGCATGATTTTCTTTTTTCTTGTGATGTTTCCTTTTCTTGGTGGTTTCACTGGGTTGGATGTCCTCCAAGAGTGTGATATTTCTAAGCGTATGATTTCCCTTAATGGCATGATGCAAGCGAGGCATCCCATAAATGGAAATTTGATATTCTTGACTTGTCCTCTCTTGGAGACATTAGGCACAATGTTCCCTAAGAAGAATACCTTACATGAATGAAGAAAAATCCCCTTTAACAAAAACCTATAGAAAAAACATTCATAAGTGCATAGCGCCGGGTGAGTGTAGGATCATGGGGGTACAAAAAGTGGCAATATGACCCAAAAGTGGCTAATGACATTTTCTTTCTCCAAATTTGATGAAACTAAAATGGTTTATTAATAAAATTATCTCCTTTACACCAATATAAGATATGACTTATTTGGAATTAAATAGATAATTATTATTTATTTTTTACATGCATTCTGACTATAGTCCCAATTGATAGGCTGATTGAAAAGAATATGTAATTATCAAACAATTTCATATTTTTTGAATCCAAAATATGTGACACATTCCATGCTTCCCATTCTATAGGATGAAAAAAAAAAATTCATAATTTTTTGACCAATTTTTGGTGGTTAGACAAACAAGTTTTAATGTTTTTAAAAATTTATAATAAAAAATTCATCACTAATTATTTACTTGCAAAAAAAGTATAAAACAAAAATGGCACATCTAGGTGTGTGTCCTTGACTTATATTGAAAGTTTAAAATATATATATTATTGTTTACTTGTACTTAGGTTGGTCGGACATACACCCGCTTTCTATTTTTTCCTGAAAATTTAGTACTACTGTACATATTGATATTTCAAAATTTCAGCAAATAGATTTACTTTTTCCAAAAGAAGACCATTATCTTAGAAACTACATTCAATTTGTAACAAATTTTGTTCTTACATATTTTTCAAATTATGTTAATAACCTATTAATTCTTTTATGTCAAGTTGTCGAACTCTGGTTTTTTCTGAATCTTCATTGCCACTTAAGGGCCTAGTTTGGAACCCCATGATCTTGCACTGACCCTAGGATTGTGGTGCCTTATTGAAGTTGTTAGGAGGATAACTTTAGAATGGTATGGGAGGCTAATATGATTCTCTCATTTTCCACCTCATAGGGATACTCACCTACTAGACGGCCTAAGGTTCCACTACCCCAAAGAGACCATGTGTTTCATTTGCATAGTAGATAGTAGGTTCTTCTTGTAAAAATTTTTTGGACAAACAATCTAGACCTGGTCCACATCGTGTTAAAAAATTTGTTGAAGCTTAATCCTTTTTCTTAGAAAAACAACCACATTCCACATTGTGTTGGAACACTTGAATCTTGATCCTTTATTTTTCTTTATTTTGGTCTTTGATAGGGTATGACTATGTATCTTTGTCATTGTTGCTTACATAAGTGTCTTGAATGTCTACTTTAGTGTGAATTTATCATGGGGGAAAACCATCACTAAAGTGGGGGGAAAATGTAGCATCAAAAAGGGAAACCCTTTTTCATGCTTAGTTTGGGAATGAATAATTAATGATAAAATAGACTTAATTCTACCTTATTTACTGTGTTGTAAAGTGTTTCTTTACATTTTCACACTAATCTAGGTCTTTATTGATTAATTGAGGTTAATTAGTGTATTGTCAAAAAATGTAACTGTTCGTTATATTTTCACACTTTTTTAGGCCCTTGTAAACTAAATGAACCTAATTGTGACTTATTTAGGGTGTTGTAAATGTTGTATGTGGTTTTCATTGATGTCAACACTATTGTAATTAATGTACTTAAGGTTGTATATATCGAGGATATTGAGAAAATTGTAATAAAATTAGTTGCGGGTTGTTAGTGGTGAACTAAAGTTTAGTCTATTGGTGAGCTCAGTACATTGATGATATGAGGTTGTGGATTAAAGGGTTTATTGTTAAGTATATCTAGTTTATCCATGTCAAGTTTCAAAGATACGCATGAAGATTTGATCGAGTTATGAGCAGTTGTGTTCTAACAGTTTTTCTATTGCTTTAGTTGGTGTTCCTGAATGAAGATAATGTGATTCTAGTAAGATCAATTGTTGTAGATGCTTCTATGGTGATTCTTGATGTTTGTGGATGTTTCTAGATCATGATCTATTTGTGTTGCACATTTGAATTGATTGTTGTGCTCGTGATTGGTGATTTTCTCTTGTGTGTTCATGTTTTTCATGTTCATGGCCAACAAGGTGATTGTAGCATGTTTTGGATCTTTGAGGAATAATTTTTTAAGGTGTTTCATGGTTGAGGACTTTATTTTGGGTCCTCACTATGTGGTGGCTGAATTTTGTTGATTCACATTGATAATCTTTAATGTTTTCGGTTGACAATTTGTATTCATTTTATTATTTTGTTGAAGTTGACATGTAGCAATGTAATCCCTTGTTGCGGATATATATAAGTGATTGTTTATTCCATTTGAAGGAATGTGAGTGTATGATATGCGCAAATAATTTTCTAATCATTCAAAGGAAGAAGTTGAGTGTGAAGAAGAGTGAGTAGAGTGTGAAGAAGTGTTCATGTGCTTAACCAAAACTATAATCAGGCATTAGCATGTGCTATTTTCTCAGTTCAAAATCATGTGGATGTAATATGAATGTTTCTATAAGATAGTGTGTCTTCCTTTGGGCAGTAAGCCTTATTGTATTTAAGTAGTGAGCTCTAGGCAGTGTGCCTAAATGCATGTGCATTCCCCATTTTATTCTTTATACTTTTAATAGGCTATAATCTTGTGGACTAACCTCCACCGTGGTTTTTCCCTTAACAGAGTTTCCACATAAAAAATATTGGTGTTATGTGTGTTTCTTATGTGTTGATGATTTATTCTTTCATGGTTATTAATCAGATCTAAGAATAAGGTTAATAAGTTTAATAAGTTTTTAATTTCTATGACAAGTGATTCACCCCCCTTTTAGTTGTCTACCCTTATGTTTCCAACAATTGGTATCAAAGTAGGTTCCTTGGAAGAAGTTTAATAGCTTGAGGTGATCTAGGATGGTGACATATAAGAAGGATAGTTTGAGATTTGATGGAACAAATTATTCTTTGTGGAAGATTCAAGTGGAGTTTCATCTTAGATGCATTGGTGAACCCTACTAGAACATTACAAGGAATAGGTATGTTATCCCATAGAATGGTCCTTCTACTTCTACTAGGATTAAGGACGTCAAGTACAATATCAGGGCTAAGGAAGCATTGTTGAGTGCTATGATTGATTATGAGATGACAAATTTTATCGATCTAATGACTACTTATGAGATCTGGACAAAGTTGGAAACTTTGTATGAAGGTGATGCTAATGTGAAGATTTCTATGTTGCAAATTCTGAAAGGGAAATATGAAATGTTGAGAATGGGTGATGATGAGAACATTACTCCTCTCATGCCAAGAGTGAATGAACTTGTATATGGTATTAGATGTGCTATTGGACGATTGGAAGAATTAGATATTGTTGCTAAAGTGCTTAGATCCTTGCCTATTGCATACAAATTCAAAGCTACTGCTATTGAGGAGCTTCAGACTATAACAAATGTAACCAAAGACATGTTGATTGGTAAGCTTACTACTTTAAGTTGAGTGAATTTGGTGATGTTCTTCCTAAGAAAAAACCTACATTCAAGGCTACTACCTCTGGAAAAGATAAACATAGATATGACCCGAGTGAAAGTTCTTTTAGAAAGGTGTTCAAGTATGAGGAGGAAATGTTAAAGATTGAAGAAGAGAGAGAACTGGATGAGCTTGAAGCACTTATTTTCAAAAGAGAAGCCAAAGGAGAAGGTAAGTATAAGGGTAAATTTCCTATTAAATCTTTTTCCTACAATGATATAGGTCATTTTGCATCAAGGTGTCTAGAAAGAGTCCCCAAGTCAAAACCTAACAAGCCTAGATTTCAAAGAAAGTGATATTATGTTGCTGATGAAGGTGTGACATATGATGAATCTAATAAAGGGGATGTATGTGAGGATGAATGCATATTTATTGTTATCAAGGAAAATGATCTAGCCCCTATTGAACTTGCTAGTTGTACAAATGTGGAGAAAGCGCTAGTGGCCAAAATTGAAGAAAAAAATGAATGGGTGATTGACAATGGATGCTCTCATCACATGATAGGTGATAAAAGTAAGTTTGTGAGCTTGGAAAAGTATGATGGTGGTGTTGTAAGATTTGGTGATGACAAAACAGGTGTAATCTATGGCAGAGGATGCATTTTTCTTGATGGTAAGCATAATACTGATGATCTCCTATATGTGGAAGGTTTGATGCATAATCTCTTAAGTGTTGGACATATGGTTGATAAGGGTTACAATATTCAATTCAAAGATGGAAAGTGTAGAATATCGGGAAGTTCTAGAAATGTGATTGCATCAAGTAGAAAAACAAAAGGTAATATCTTTCACCTAAATTATGCTAGTAAAAGTTGTTTGATTACTCAAGTTGATGAAAGTTGGTTGTGGAATAGGAGAATGTGTCATGTAAACTTTGACAATATTATCAAGATAAGTTCTACTCAGGTTGTGAGAGATCTTCCTACGTTGATGAAAACTACTAGTGCTATATGTAAGGAATGTCAGTTAGGGAAGCAAACTAGAATTTCATTTCAGAGCAAACAACATTGTTCAAATGAATTGTTGGAGCTTGTGCATACTGAATTGTGTGGTACTTCTACAGTCAAAAATTTACAAGGATACATGTATTTCATGTTACTTATTGATGATTATTCTAGAATTATGAGGGTTACTTTCTTAAGGGAAAAATCTGAAGCTCTAGAGAAGTTCAAGATCTTTAAGGCTATGGTTGAGACAAAGACAGGTCTAAAGATTAAATGTCTAAGATCAGATAGAGGTGGTGAATTCACTTCCGATGAGTTTAATTCTTATTGTGAAGATCATGGTGTGAACCATGTTTCCCAACTTGCACAAACACAACAAACAATCAATATATTAGATCAAATGCAAGATTAGAATCATGATTCCTCAAGAAATTCATTTGAATGTAAAAGAAAAGGAATGAAATGAAGAACACAACAAAATTGAAAAAAAAAAATCAAATCCTATTCTAAAACAAAGCAAACTCTTAATATCTTGAGGGAGTTGGTGCCAATTTGATGTGAAATTTTTCCCTTTCCCAACTCCAATGATGTGATGAAGATACTTGATGAAGGACGGATGCTTGTGGTGATGACTTCAATGGAGCTCCATATTGAAAATCTACAAAAATGCCTAACTATGTTTGGATGAATTTGATGATAGATTGCTATGTATTTGAGTATAATAACTTTGCTCAAATTGTGGATGGATAAAATGAAGGATGAGCTCTTCATTTATAGATGAGATTGATTAGAGAAGAGGAAAAAGGGATGAATGTGGGACTAATCTTCAACAAATGAGAAGCCACATGTCATCATGTGAATGGTTGAGGAATGAGCACATTTTGAAGAATGTGCAAAGAGGGGGGAGATTCAAATTCAAAATATGGCTTGAAGGATGAGGTGAAAGGTGAAGAAAATGCACATGGCTCAAGAAAAGGACATGTAAGAGATTTTAAATGCTTTGTTGGAAGGGACAAGTTCTTTTGGGGGGAGATTTCAAATTTGAGGAATATTCCATCTTTGATGCCTTTTTTGAATGAAAATAGATGATTTATAAATCAATTAAATTGATTTTCATGTGCAAGTTGCAAAATCTAGAGGATTTGAGTGATTAGGATTAGCATTAATCATGATTTTATTAATTTCAATGATATTAGTTAATTTGGCCAATTGGACTTAGATTTTAGGATTTTATAAATAACCCAAAATGAGAAGAGAATGATTTAGTCTTAGTTAAATAAATATTTTTTATTTATTTAACAAAAGGGGGTGATGTTAGATTAAATTAGATAAATGTTTGATTTATTTAATTTAATTAGATGAACTTTAGATATTTAATCAAATAATATGAATTATTTAATTAAACAAAGATAGGAAGATGAAATGACCTAGTTAATTACATAGAGACCATGATTTAATTAAATTGAGGGATTTATTTAATTAAAAGGGGAATTATGATGACTTTAATCAAATAAGTCTATTTGATTAAATGGCTAGACAGAGGGATGATTTAGGATGAAGTGATGTTAGTAGATCAGGATCAAGTGCATGTACATTTTACATGTCTACATTTTTCCCCTCTTTGAAGCAATGTACTTGTTGCATTGGTTCAAAGAATAAATTGTCTTGATCAAAATTCAAAAATTCTCTAATTTTTTCGGATGCCCTACTGTTGCCCTAGTGAAAAGAATTATGCTGGTATACTACCCCCTCAAGAGATCAGGTGAATAGGTTTGATTTGAGGGTTGATCTCTCGATAAAGAGGTTCAAGATCATATTATAGGTTACAAGAACAAAGGTGTCCAGACTAGGAGAATAATTGCAAAAGAATATTGTTTGATTTCAAAGATGGAGCCTAATAGTGTGAATGAAGCATGCAAAGATGAACATTGGGTTGAAGCAATGAAATAAGAACTACAACATATTGAGAAGAATGATAGATGTAGTCTTGTTCCTAGACCTAAGGACAAAAATGTAATTGGAACTAAATGGGTCTTTAGAAGAAAACTGAATGAGTAAGGAGAAGTATTTAGAAAAAAAGAAAGACTGGTGTGTAAAGGATATTCTCAGATGGAAGGAATTGAATTTGAAGAAAGTTTTGCTCCTATTCCTAGGATTGAAGCTGTGAGACTATTTCTTTCTTATTCTACTTACAAAAACTATAAGGTTTATCAAATGTATGTCAAGTCAACATTTCTAAATGGCGAATTGGAAGAAGAAGTGTGTGTTGAGCAACCTGATGGATTTCAATTGACTAATTAGGGAGATATGGTTTTTCGATTGAAGAAAGCATTGTATGGACTTAAGCAAGCCCCAAGAGCATGGTACACCAAATTGGACAAGTATTTGTTGAAGCTTGGATTTAACAAAGGTACTACTCATAGTAATTTTTATTTCAAGATTGATCATGATAAATATTTGATTGTGTAAGTCTTTGTTGATGATATCATTTTTGGAGGAGATGATAGTTTTAGCATGAAATTTGTTGATGAGATGCAAAGTGAATTTGAGATGTCTATGATTGGAGAGATGAAATTATTTTTGGGAATACAAATTACTCGGTTAGATAAAGGGATCTTTATATCTCAGTCCAAGTATGTGAAATAATTGTTAAAGAATTTTGGTATAGAAGATTCAAAGACAGTTGGTACACCCATGGTGATTGGATGTAAGTTGACACAAGATGATGATTCTCCAAAAGCAAACCAGACTAGATACAGATCAATGATTGGTGAATTACTCTATTTGACAAAAACTAGACCTGACATCATGAATGTTGTATGTATTGTTGCAAGATTTCAAGTTGATGATGACCTTACTTTAAGTTCCTTTACCGATGTTGATTGGGCATGAGATGTGAATGACATAAAGAGTACAAGTGGTCTGCATTTTTCTTGCAAAATAAGTTGATTTCATGGTTAATTAAGAAGTAGAATTTAATTTCTTTATCTACTATAGAGGCATAATACATTGTTGTTGCTAACAATTGTACTCAAGTATTGTGGATGAAGCAAATGTTGAAAGATATCAAAGTTGTGTATGATGAACCTATTGCTATATTTTGTGATAATTCAAGTGCAATTAACATTTCTTATAATCTGGTGCTTCATTCAAATACCAAGCATATATCTATCAAATTTCACTTTTTAAGAGAGAAGGTGAGTGAAAAGGAAGTCAAATTGGATTATGTGCCTACTAAGGAACAAATTACAGATATCTTTACCAAGTTGTTTCCTATCAATACATTTGAGTATCTAAGAGGGAATCTAGGTGTGATTGCCCCTCCTAATCAAAACTAAGATGCATTAACTTGCATCAGTTCATGCATCTCATAGTCATATCTTGATCCAGATTGATGTTGTGGTGGCTACTACTCAGGGGGAGTAGTCAGATGTTCAGAGATTGTGTGTATCTTTGTTATCGATGTCAAAGGGGGAGAAGAGTAATGTGAAAAACTTTGTGGGGAGAAGAGTCATGTGAAATATTTGAGGAGAAAAGAGTCAAAATCTAAGGGGGAGAAAGTGCTAAGAGGAAGTTGTGTTGATGGTTTTCTTCACATCATGTGTTGCCATCAATGCCAAAGGGGGAGATTGTTGGATGTTCTGGTTGGATTGCTGATATGTGGTTTTCATTGATTCCAACACTATTGGAATTAATGTACTTAAGGTTGTATATGTCGAGGATATTGAGAAAATTGTAATAAAATAAGTTGCAGGTTGTCATGGGTTAAGGGAAGTTCAGTCTATTGGCGAGCTCAGTATGTTGATGATAATAGGCTTTAGATTAAAGGGTTTATTTTTTAGTATATCTACTTTATCCATGTCAAGTTTTAGAGATCCACATGAAGATTTGATCAGGTTATGAGCAGTTGTGTTCTGACAGTTTTTTTGTTGCTTCAGTTGGTCTTCCTGAATGAAGATAATGTGATTCTAGTAAGATCAGTTGTCTCCGATACTTCTCTGGTGATTATTGATGTTTTTGGATGTTTCTAGATCATTCTCTATCTGTGTTTCATGTATGCATTGATCATTGTTCTTGTGATTCGTGATTTTCTCTTGTGTGTTCATGTTTTTCATGTTCATGGACAAGGTGATTGTAGCATGTTGTGGATCTTCGAGGAATAATTTTTAATCTGTTTTGTGGTTGAGGATTTAATTTTGAGTCTTCAGTATGTGGTGGATGACTTTGGTTGATTTGCATTGATAATATTTAATGTTTTGGGCCGATAGTTTGTATTCATTTTATTATTTTGTTGAAGCTGACATGTAGCGTTGTAATCTCTTGTTGTGGATACATATATAAGTGATTGTTTATTCCATTTGAAGGAATGTGAATGTGTCAGATGCATGAATAATGTCCTAATCATTTTAAGGAAGAAGTAGAGTGTGAAGAAGAGTGAGCAAAGTGTGAAGAAGTGTTCATGTGCTTAATCAAAACTGTAATCAGGCATTAGCAAATGTTATTTTCTCAGTTCAAAATCCAGCGGATGTACAATCCAAATGTTTTTGTAAGACACTATGTCTTCCTTTGGGTAGTAATCCTTGTTGTATTTGATCAATGAGCTCTAGGTAGTGTTCTTGAATGCATGTGCATTCCACATTTTATTATTTATACTTTTAACAGGGTATAATCTTATGGACTGACCTCCACCGTGGTTTTTCCCCTAACAAAGTTTCCACATAAAAAATCTTCGTGTTATGTGTGTTTCTAATGTGTTGATGATTTATGCTTTCATGGTTATTAATCAGATTTAAGAATAAGGCTAATAAGTTTAATAAGTTTTGATTTTTTGTGATAATTGATTCATCCCCCCTCTCAGTTTTCTACCCTTGTGTTTCCAATAGTAAAGTGTTGTATTGAACTTTCACATTAATATGGGGTTTTAATTAATTAATTGGGCTTCTTTATGCCTTATTTGGCCTTATTTTGCATCCACAAGACTCATTTAATGCATCTTTCTAGGGATAATTCTGACACATATATAATGACCAATCATAAGTTAATGTTTTTAGATTATGGGTCCTAGATTTAGAGATCTAAGACTTATACACCACCTTTGGCATATGGGTCCCACCTAGGTTTTAGGGTCTTGATCTTGATTTCACGTGAATCTAAGCATTTCTTGAAAAATATGTCCCATATCCTAGTCTAATGGGACTCATACACCACTTCTAGTGTATGAGTCCCATGTGACTTAAAATTAAATTACATTCAAATTCTTGGTAGGATTTTGTTCTCCTAGATCTAATGTTGGCTTGTAGTGTTATAATTTTAGGAAATTTGGAATAAACAAGTATAAATATAAGATTATCTCATTCATTTTTCACTTAGCAAGTTGAATAGGAATCCTTCTAGAAAAATTGGAGAACACAAGAGAATTCAAGAGTCTTCAAGAGCTAATTATTAAGTGTTTTGGAGCATTATTCAAGTGTCAAGCATCATGTCAAGGTCATCATGCATCATGTTTTTTTTTTTAGCTAACAATTGTGATGTAGGGTTTCATGATTCAAGCAGGCATTCAATTCAAGATACATCTTATTAAGTCAAGAGTCAAGATCCACATCCATTGGAGCCACTTCATACATGTTTGTAGCCTTTATTTCTAGGGTTTGGTGAGTTGCAACATTAAATTTTGTTCATTCATCATTCCTCATTTACATTTGATTTTATTACAAGGTTTGATTACCAAAACGGGGTTTGACCAAGGAAAACCCCTTTCTACTAACAAAACAACATTTTTCCCTCTCTTTAGTGTGTGATTTACATATCTAGGTTGAACACATATTGAAGATAAGATTGGAAAGAATTTTTCAAAGTTGCAAAGTTGTCCAAGTTATCACCTTATTTACAAGATCATTAAAATGCATCTATAGAGCATAATTTTTCATTTCAAATCCAAAAATCAAGTTGAGAAGATAAAGTAGAGATTGAAGAGTACATTAAGATCCTAATTCTCTAAAAAAACCAAGCAAGACTAATACACCACTTCTGGTGTATGAGTCCCACTATAGTCAAATTTCTAGATTTTAGGTGTTTCAAACTTACCTAAGTTGCCAAATTTCTATTTCTGCCCAAAAACCCTAATCTGGGACTAAATCACCCAAAATGGCGTATCAGTCCCAATAGACATTAAATTTAGCATTTCAAGTCCTCAATCAAGTTTCTACATGTTTCTACGTGCCCCTCTATAATTTTCCAACCTCCTATTATGTTTTGCATTCATTTCTAGGTCATTTAGTGAAGATTTGCACAACATTAGGTTTGATCATTAGGTTTTACATGTTACTAGTCTTTCCAAGCCCTAGCTTGGTGGTGAACACCTCTTTAGTCTCTAATTAGACCCTAGGACACCCTATTGTAGAAATCTCCCCCTCATTTCATCCTTGGATTAAGATCTCTAGGTTTTCCTTGAATGAGAGAAGAAAACTTGTTCTATGTCCTAAACAATAGAGTGACTATTTTCCATCTTTAAATTAGAGCTTAATTGGCCCCTTAAATTCAAATACAAGCCTAATTTATTACATTTTATAAACACTTAATTTGACAAGGTTTGAGTCTTCAGATAGTGGCTTGGGACCCATTCGCCACCCGGTGAATGTGTTCTTCCTAGGTCCTAGGACCCCCTTTCTACATATTATTTCATGTCCCCAAAACTTGTCCTAGTTGATTGTGCTACGAACCATTCACCCTATGGAAAAGGGGTCCTCCTTAACTTAGGACACCTCTTTTTGAACATATTCTTTGTAGGATTTTAATGATTTTGAATCCTAGATCTAATGTCGTCTTATGTTATTTGAATTTTGAGATTAAATCTTAAGTATAAATATAAGGTTATTTCACATAGTTTCATCTAATATTTTCAATAGAGTATCCTAATATTTCCCAAGATCATTATAGAGCATTAAAAATAATTTCTAAGGTATTTAAGAGCAGATTTATCAAGGTTTTATTGCAGCAACCAAATGTCATATCATCATGTTAAAAGCATAGTGCATCATGCATGTACTTGAGATAATGTGTTGATATAGTATTGAAGATCCAAGTCAAGCATTATTTCACATCCAAATTCAAGATCAAGATCTACATTCTTTATGGACACTTCATGCTAGATTGTTTATTTACATTCCAAGACTTCATCCAAGGTATCATTGTTTCATGTTTCATGTTTCATTGTTTCATCACAATATTTAATTACCTAAATAGGGTTTGACCAAGGAAAACCCCTATTATCTAACAATCAACAATTTTTCATCTCTTTGATGTGTGATTTTAGGTTTTTAGGTTGAAGATCAAGTGGAGAACAAGATTGAAATTTTTTTTCCAAAGTTGTCAACATTGCAAAGTTGTAAAAGGTGTCCCCTTTCTTGCAAGATCACAAAAACAAAGCTACAAAATTTATTTCCAACTTTTAGGAGCTAAACACCTGGGAGCTAGGAGTGTAGACATTGAAGAATACAACCCAAAAATCACTTTTCTAAAACCCTAGCAAGGACCCATTCACTACTGGGCGAATGAGTCCTCAATGACCCTTGAAACAACACTTTTTTAGTAAGGTACACATTGTTTCAACATCTAAAAACCTTCCTTATTGTTGTTATAATAGTTAATATTGATTTTTGGTTGTTATTTAGGAATTTTTCCTCTCATGATTTACTAAATCATCATAAGAAAAATTAGGTCCATCCATTTGGTGAACCTCTTTTTGTATGTTCACATACTTACACAAGACTGTTTAGATTGTGATATTTCATGCTCTCTTTTATAGGAGAGTGTAAAATCTAGCAAATTTCAATCATTAGTGTTTTGTGTGATAAATTTAATATTAAGCAAGGATTTATTGACTTCTTTCATTTCTTTTGAAGGACAATAACCAAGACCACTAGTGTCTATCGTTTTAGGATGTGATAATGATAAATTTGGTTGAGAAGAATCTTTAGTAAGAGTGTTCATATTGAGTGAAGGATTTTTTTTTATTTTGAGGGAAATAACCAAAACCGTTAGTTGTTTCGTCTATGCAAGGCTCTATAGGGACATGAATACCTTGTTCTCTAGCACCACATCATTTTCCACTATACCCAAGTTGTTTCAAAGGTCATAACCTCTTCTATAAATATTTTTCGTTTCTTTTGGATTTAGTGGTTGTTCGTAATCAACTTCACCAAAGTTTGTTGTGTATGTTGTATTTTCTACTAAAGTGGCTAAAGTGGATGCTTTCAAATATTCTATTGAATTTTTTGTTGACATTACCACTTTTTCTTTTCCCTTTTCAAACTTTGTTATGATCTTATATTCTCCCATAAATGTAGGTGTGAAATCTAAGGAAACCCAATCATCTTCCAATATCTTTGTGATCCCTCAATATGATTTTCTTTTTCTTTCTCTTGAACGAGTTCCACTTGTATAGTTGGTGTCAATGTTTTCAAAGTATTTTCCTTATTTTTCTCAATATTCAAAAACCTTTCTGGTTTAGGGTTAGCCTCAATTGTATACACTTTGTTGTTATAGACATACTTCATTTTACTATGAAGGGTAGAAGGCACCCCATTCATTGCATGAATACATGGTCTTCCTAAAAGAAGATTGTATGAAATAACATGAGGCATAACATGGATAGGGGTTTGTAATGTGGCCTTTCCAACTATAATAGGTAATGTGATCACACCAAGTCATTGTTTTCCTACATTGTAAAATCCTTGAATCAATAAGGAATCGGGTTCAATTCTTGATTTATCCACACCAAGCTTATCCAAAAGGGTTACACTACACACATTAAGGGCTTAGCCATTGTCAACAAGGTTTCACTTTATCCCTATCCTATTGAAGATAGCTATATTCAAGAAAGCTTCATTTTGGTTTTGCACTTTTGGCAAAGGTAACTCATCTTGATCGAAAGTAATGTCTAAGTTAACTTGAGTTATAGCTTGAATTTGGGCTGCCACAACATTTGGTTGCACACTATGAGGGTCATGAACTTGTTGTAAAGCACATTGAAGCATGTTGTGATAACTAGGTGAGGATTGAATAAGGTCCCATAAGGATATCTCGACAAGAGTATTTTTTAGTTATTCCACAAGATCAATACTCCTTTCATTATGTGAGGGAAAATGAGGATCACTAGGTAAGATAGGTTGAGGAAATGGGAGGGATTTTGGAGTTGTTTGTCTTGGTTGTGGATTGTTCCTAGTATTATATGTATGAGAAATGGTATTGTAACTCAACTACTGCGACATATTATTCTTAGGTGGTTTGAGGATGAGGATGGGTTTGTTTTGATTTTGTGATTGGTTTAAGGGTGGGTAAAGGATAATTTTAGGCTCACGAGAGTACTTCAAGGGATATCTAATGTGCATAACCTCATAATATTTATCCTTATTTTCACAATCTCTTAGTGAAGGGGAGTCTAATTTCACTTCATCATCTTCATCTACGGAAACCATATCACTATTTTGAATGTTATCATTTTCATGCACCATGATTTCTTCCCTAGTAGGAGAGTCTTTTTAGGATAGCAAAAAACTAGATGTTCATGGCATTCAAAGGTTGGTTCCTTTGAAATAACTTCATCACAAGTAGGGGAGTCATCTATGGTTGAATTTTCTTTCTTATCAATGATGTTTTCCTTAGTAGGGGAAGACAAAAAAATATGATCTTCTCATGGCACTCATTGATTAGATATTCTAACACCAAAATATCTTTGTCACAAATAGGAGAGATGTTAGGAGAAGACTAAATTTGATTGTTATGATTATCCATTGTATTCTTTTTCACTAAATAATTCTCATAGGGGGGGAGATGAAATTTTTTCTTAGAATGCTTAGAAAGATAAGATACATTTTTTACCAAAAACAAAAAGTACTTCTAACCATCTTATGCAATGCTTCAAGAATGTAAACAATGCATATCTGAAAATGAAAAGTACTCTTATATAATGTAACGCCCATCTTGCAAACCCCAAAGGACAACAACTATACACATTTTTTCTTTTATAAACGCAAAGTAAACATAAAAATAACCATTAACCATTATTAAATTACATGATAATATCTTAAACATCTAAGTCCTTCGGGGCATGTGAGGTCACATCGCATAAAACCAACCCACAATGAAACATACATATAAAGCTAAATAACTTAACTAACTTTACATCCATCATAGACATTAAATAACCATTTGCAAGAGATAACATTCATATGTTCCTAAGCATAAGTATAAATACATCACACGATACCAAACCATCATAAATCTCATAAATCATGAATAAGTACAAAGGTGCATTTACATTACATCATCATTTAATACATTACAAGATCATATACATGAATTACATCAAAATCTCCCATACTTGTGGGATAGACACATCATACAAAGAATATCAAAAATACATTATGAACATCAGGTACAACTCCATCTAGAAGATACTGTGTAGAATGAATGTTGATGGGGAACCCAATGGGTACAGAGCACTTTCCACCCAACCACATGGGTTTTAGGAAAACCCACCCCCTATGCTCAGAGGTGACAAGAAAGTGACCACAACCAAGTATGCCAACAAGACTAACTCCAATAAAAATAACATAGCAACAATAACTCCAATATGAACAACAAGAGATTACATAGATCATAAATGACAACAACCAAGATCCAATCATAATAAACACTAGAGCATAAAACACATCATAAATAAATCAAAGGCAACAACCATTAACCACTTCTAGAGACAAGTATGAAAACAAGAATAAGGGTAACTAGTGGAGAGTGTCATCACATAGTCCTACATGGGTTATCCTGGCCCTTCCTCCTACATGAGGCATCGACCCCCATCTATGGTTATCTTGGCCCTTCCTCCTACTTGAGGCACCGGCCCCATAGTGTGACTCATGTGGAGCGGTTAACCTCTCATGAGGATGAGGTAACAACCTTACCAACGACGAACTTCTCAGTCTACCATTAGTCTGCAAAATCCCTAATGGATAGACAAGGAATCCAAGATTATCTTATTATGTTATTACTACCCATCCCCCCTAAATTATTTTATTAGGTTTTCACTTTTTAATATAACTCTTACATGGGTTATCCTGGCCCTTCCTCCTTTTGAGGCGCCCCCCCCATGAAGAGCCACTCTCCCTAGAGACCCAAAACATAAATAAAGTCAAGGGTTGTACCAACATAAAATGATCATTCAATCTCAACAGAACACATGTGAGGCATGACCCATCTCGCTAAAAGCACATAGTCAGAGTCTCAACAAAATCTCGCACAACCCTCTCAAAACAATGATACCAAAAGGTTTTCCACACTAATAGCCCATAAAAAGAGAAACATCGACTAAGAATTAGCTCAAGCCTTTGGAAGCCTAAGGTTCACAATAGCCCTAAATGGGGTTCCTAAAGTATACTGGGTTCCCACATCAAATAAGACAAAAAATAATAATAACACAATGATAAAGAAGAGAAGCCAAACCAAATTTACACGAACCCACAATGAAAGATAACATAATAATATCCACACATTATTTTTACAAAACAAACTCTTAATACAACAATTCATTTTATTTCACTCACAATAAATCAATACGACTTAATCCTCAATTTCGATAAATAAGTTTGAAATGAAAACTTGATAATAATTCTGATATAAATATAATTTTCCCTACTTCCATGAATAAATTACAGTCATATATATATATATATATATATATATATATATATAATTTCATGATCATCAAAGAATCAAAAATATCTTTTCATTTATATTTCATATATATATATATATATATATATATATTCTATTTTATTTTATTTATCAAATAACTCTAGTCTGGTTAATTTTCTGGACAATCAAATTATGCCAATAAAACACATATTCCAATACATAAATATATATATATATATATTTAAAAATAAAAGAAAAATAATAAATAAATAAATAAAATAACAATTACATGAAGCTCATACAACCAGCGTAGTGGATTGTGCACAACTATCCTCATGACTACACCGTGCGGCAGTCCATAGGACTGCTGCGCACAGTAGTCTGCAGAATGCTATGGGCAATGCCACTTGCAAAAGAGGGGAGAGGGGGAGGGTATGACCAGCGTCGTCCCTTCCCTTCAACATTAAATTTATTTATTTATTTTTTAAAATATGTAACCCCTGTCGACACACAGGTTTGGCCCTTTTGAACAAACATTCAAAAAAAATTGTTTTTTAAATAATATATTGATATATATATATATATATATATATTTATCCTGTCAAGCACTTTCTATTGAAGTTGAAAAGAAAAACATACTTATATATATATATATATATATATATTCAAAAGTATATATATATGTATATATCTATTTTTATATATATAAATCTGATTATTTTCAAAGGGAAACCAATTTCCCCATAAACAAATTATAAAAATACAGAACATTTTTAGAGATTCAAATAAATTCATTTCATTTATCTGTTACTCAACAAATTTCAAAACCTCAAAAGATTTTTCTTTTACAGAACAACATATTTGTCATTTCAAATTTAACAAGAAATAAAGATCAATAAAGGAACCTGGAGTCGTGTGCTTGCTAAGAAGTTGATGAAGTTTTCCTTTGATTTGAACTAGCCTTTTCAAAGAGCTCCCTTTCCTTCTATAGAATGTCTCCACTAGATTCTTTGATCCAACTTTTAATCTATTTTTCTATTTAGAAGAGCCTTTTTCCTAGAACAATGAAAGGGAAACAATTTTTATAGAGAAAACAAGAGAGGATGCAAATTTTCCAGAACTCAAATTTTTTTTTTTGAAGCTTCTGTCAATTTTCCCGTGAATTAAAACCTCTCATTTTTTCTATTAAATAAAAAGATATCCTCTTCTATTTTTGAAAACTCAAGAATCAGAATTAAAAGAAGTTTTCTATTTGTTCACTAGCTTTTCAGCCCAGAAAACTCAACATTCATTGGTCCTTTTATTCTTTTATTTCTTTTTTCTATTCGAATTGCACTTTTTTAGTTTTAATTTCAATTTGGCTAATTTATACTTGCAATTCACACAATTTAATTTATTTAATTATTTTATTCCATTAATTATCCTCAACATGCTATTTTCATTAAAGGGTATGTGCAGGATCATCATGGAAAAAACAAGCCCTTAAGTGGCAAAAAAATTAGAAAAATCAATGTTAGGCAACTTGACATAATAATTTGAATAAGTTATCTATATTATTTCAAAAATATGAAACAATAGAATCTGTAGAAAATTGAATGTAGTTTCTAAACTACTAAGTTTATTTAAAATAAATAAAATCTATATTTGGTGAAATTTTGAAATTTCATCTTAAGTATTTAGGGAAAAAATAAAGTAGGTGTTTGTCTGACCACCCTAACCATAATAAAATGATAATATTTTTATAAGATTTTATATATAAGTAGAGGACTCATGTTCGGATGTGATGCATATTTTTTGTATTTTCCAAGTAAATAATTAATTATGAATTTTTTATTACAACTTTTGAAAAATATAAAAACTCGTATGTTTGACCACCTTAAATTGGTCAAAACTTCATGAAATTTAATTTTTCTTTTTTTAATCCTATAGTATGTGAAGGATAGAATGTGACACATGTTTTGGATTCAAAAAATGTGATATCGCTTGAAAGTTATAGATGTTTTTCAATCAGCCTATCGATTAGGACTTTAGTCGTAATTCTAATAGAAAATAAATAATAATTGTTTATTAAATTCAAATTAAAGAATAATTTATACTGGTGGAAAGCTAAGAATCTCCTCTAAAAACCCTTTTCATTTCATCAATTTTGGGTAAAAATAAAGTTGTCAGCCACATACCCTACAAATACCCATAATATTGCCACTTTTTGGCCCATATGATCCTGCACATACCCTAAATTATCTAAATACCAATTTAAATAATTTAATTTACACCTTTCAATTTATTTACCTTTAATAAATTACATGAATTTTAATTTAATACTTTTATATTTTAATAGCAAACTATTCCAATAACTATAATTCTCTTACTAGTCCATATAATTAACATCCATAGCTAAAGATAGGAACTTTCATTTTAGCATCAAGCAATGTCTTGAGTGCGTGTGTGTAAAGGGCATTCAAATTCTGGTGTAGGAGAGGAGGACTCAAAGGAGGGTGATGGTGATCTAGATGGAGGAGCCGTTGGCAGGGTTCGTTCCTGGACTAGCCTGGAGTGGGCGGCTGTGGAAGTGTTCAATGGAGAGGGAGTTAAGGACAGTGTTGGGGTTGGTGATCTTGTGAAGGTTGCAGGAGATGTGTGTGGCCTCTGCTCTTTCCTTTTGTCATGGAGGCAGCCCCTTTGGGAGAACTATTGGCTAGGGTGTGTCGTGGGCTTGGTGTGTGCATTTGATGGACCTTCTTTTGCAAGGGTTTTGTTCACCATTCTTCCTGGTGTTGGAGGCCATGGCCCTTTTTTCTAGGTTGTCTTTACTTTGAAGGGGGGATCTTTTCCTATTGTGGGATTGGCCCTGTTTGAGGATATCCTACTATTTTGGTGTGGATTTTGTCTGAGAATGCATGTTGGAGTTCTTGTGGTGGTTGGTTCTCCCTAGAGAGGCTCCAACTTTTCTTATGCCTATGGCCATATAAGGTTTGATGATGCTACCTCTTGTTCTTTTGAAGGTTTCATGTTTCCTGTGGTAGCTGTGAGTAAGTTTTGGTTGGAGGTTTCTCTCTTGTTTTGTTTGTGCAAGGGTTTGAATATTTTTTGGTGCTTCTTTCTTAACCCCTACTATTTTTGGATAAGATATGGTTATGGGAGAATATTTTCAAGATCCCTGTGTGTTTCAAATTTTTTATGTTGATCAGGGTTTCTTTAGTCCTTCCTTTAATATTTGGTCTAAAGTCTTCTATAGAGGAGGATTCTGACTAGTAGTAAAGACACTTATTTCCAGCTATTCATTTTCTCTCTTGTTAATCTTATGGAGGTGGATGCTTCTTCTATTGAGGTGGAGAAGGTGTGCAAGGGAGAGGCAGTTTACCTGTGTTGGGGGTGGTTTTCTTTCTATCTTCACTCCTTTTCTTCTAAATTTCATTCTATTGAGGTGAACTCCTCTTCTATTGAGGTGGAGAGGGTTTTCTTGGGAGAAGAGATGTGTTTGTGTAAGAATTCTTCTCTTATGGAGATGGTGAAGGGCTGCAAGGAATTTGTTGATTGGAGCTTTTGGGGCCTACTTGAAGCTCTAAATTGTTCGACCTATGGCTGCCTTATAGAGGAGACCTTCATTCATGGTTATGGGATTCATGTAAAACCCATGTTTCAGGTAACAAGAGCCTTGTGCATTTGTGGTGACCTTTCCAATAGAGGTGGAAAGGGTGTTTTACTGGGCTCATAAACTTTTGCTGGTGGAGCTTTGTTCTCGATCTATGCTTTGCTTGTTATATCTTTGGGTTCAAGGTCCCTATCAAAACCTGGATGTACAGGATTGTGGATCCCTTCAAAATCCATAGATTTGGGTTTAAGGCCCCAATCAAAACTTTGTTTCAATGGGTTGGTGGTCCCGTCAAAAGCATTGGGTTGTAGTCAGTTGTTGGTCCCCTCAAAACCAATGAGTTCAAGATTCATGTAAATTTTAGTTCTTTTCTAGGCAGCCCATTGGCTTTTGGCTAGTTGTTGGCTTGTTGCTTCTATGTTGTTGCTTGACTTTGAATCTATCTTTAGGGGAACTTGTTCATCTTTGTGTGGTTTTTGGGTCCCTTTAAAACCTAATGGTTTCGTGTCCATTTAAAATTTTTTTAACCCCTAATCAAAAACTATTCCAATAAATATTATTAACATTTATTTTAATTGTTTAATTATATAAATTACATCGTACTACACACCAACGTAAAATAAATATCCTAAATACACTTACACAAAATAATTATCATAAAATGCAAAAATGACTAAGGTCAAAGATGCACAATACCACTAGACATATAATGGGTTGAAAAACTTGGGACGGGGTGACTTCCTTGTCATCTCTATTTCAAATTCATGCCCATTGGGTTAATTTGATGCTCACCCTTTCCCGTTGAAGTAGGTGGAATCGAGAGTCTATTCCTGCAATTCCTGCATACAAACAAGGTTATGTACAACATGTATATATAATCAAATACATCACATCGTGAGAATGAATCGCAGCGTTGCAGGGCACTCACAAATGAGTGGTGCTACACTATCCCCTCACCAAAGCTAAAATAACAACTACAACATCAAGTATAAAGGAACATTGCTAAACTAAACTGATCACATCATATCATCATGAAATAATTACTAATCTACTGTATCACAATATACTATTACATCAAATTAAAAATTACCAAATCAAATGTAACCATAATTTCATATCATAATATCCATGCCATCAAATAAAGTAGCTTAATCGTCAAGGAGTCTAAACTATCCCATCCACCAATCCAACCAACAAATAGTAACTATCAAAGTCTCAAAGTATCAAGCAAAACCACAGAAAATATCAAGTCCAAACAACAACATGAGGGGTATTACATCCTCCCCCCCATGAATTTAGCTTACTCTTGGAAGCTAGTAAATAGGTAAGGATAAGATTCCCTAATACAGGAGGCATCCTCCCATGTTGCTGAAGTCTCATCATTGGGGTCCCACTAGACCAGCACCTGCTCAATATCCTTGCCTCTAAGGGTGAATCTCTTGTGTTGTAGCATGACCATAGGCTCGAAAGCTAGCTACCCGTCCTCAACCTATAGAGAATTCCAATCAAGTACGTGAGTAACATCAGTATAATATGGTCTAAGGACTGAAACATGAAAAACATTGTGACTCTGCGATAGACTGGGTGGCAAGGCTAGGCGGTAGGCAACAGGACCAATTCTAAGTTCTAACACCTCAAATGGCCCTACAAAGTGGGGTGCAAGCTTAGAACCCTTTCCATAATGAATAGGGCTCTTCTGCGGATGTACTTGAAGAAACACTTGATCATCAACTACAAACTGCCGATCAACTCTATGTGCATCAACATACTTTTTCTCTCTATCTTGAGCTGCCACAAGATGCTCTCTGATGCGAGCTACCTGCTACTCCATATCTCGAAGCATTTCGGATCCAAGAAGAACCCTATCCTCTAATTGATCCCAAATTAAGGGGGTACAATGAGGATGACCGTATAATGCCTAAAAAGGAGCCATGTTGATTGAACTATGGTAACCATTATTGTAGGAAAACTCGACCAAGTGCAGATAATATTCCCAATGTGATTGTTAGTCCATGACATACATGTAGAGAATATCCTCAAGCACCTGATTAACTCTCTCATTTTGACCATCTATCTCAGGATGATAGGAATAACTAAAGTTCAATTGGGTCCCTAAGGACCGCTACAAAGATGTCCATAGCGCAGATATGAATACCAGATCTCTGTCAAAAATGATTCTTTGCGATATCCCATGCTATCTAACAATGTCCTCCATGAACACCTTGGCTACCAAAGAAGCCATATAGGAAGATTAGACAGGAGAGAAATGGGCTCCCTTGGTCAGTTTGTCAATGATGATCATGATAGGGGTATGTGCAGGATCATGATGGGCCAAAAAGTGGCAATATGATGGGTATGTGGTTGACAACCTTTTTTTTACCCAAAATTGATTAAATGAAAAGGGTTTTTAAAGGAGATTCTCAACTTTCCACCAATATAAATTATGCTTTAATTTGAATTTAATAAGTAATTATTATTCATTTTCTATTCAAATGAAGACTAAAGTCCTGATTGATAGGCTCATTAAAAAACATCTATAGCTTTCAAACTGTATCACATTTTTTGAATCCAAAACATGCATCACATTCTATGCTTCGCATACTATAGGATTAAAAAGAAAAAATTAGAATTTCATGAATTTTAACCAAAGTTAAGATTGGTGAGACATATGAGTTTTTATATTTTTTAAAAGTTGTAATAAAAATCATAATTAATTATTTATTTTGGAAAAAAATTACAAAAATAATGCATCACATCGGGACATGAGTCCTCTAATTATATCTAAAATCTTATAAAAAAATATTATCATTTTATTGTGGTTAGGGTGGTCAGACAGACACCTACTTCTTAATTTTTCCATGAAATTTAAGTACTACTGCATTGAAATTTCAAATTTTCACCAAATATATTTATTTATTTTTTAAACAAACCTAGTATTTTAGAAACTACATACAATTTGCTATAGATTCTATTCTTACATATTTTTGAAATAATATAGATAGCCTATTCAAATTTTTACGTCAAGTTGCATAACTCTGATTTTTCTAATTTTTTTGCCACTTAAGGGCCTATTTTTTCCATTATGATCCTGCACATACCCATAGCGTCGTGCCGCCTGGAAGACATAGGCAAGATGACAATGAAATCCATAGAGATAATATCCCACTTCCATTCTGGAACAAGATGAGGCTGTAAAAAATGTATAGGATGATGATGCTCATCCTTAACCCTCTGACATTCAAGACACATAGCCATGAAATCAGCGATATCACGCTTCATTCCTACCCAAAAATATAGTGATTGAAAGTCTGTATACATTTTCTTAACCCTGGGGTGTGCCACATAAGGTACTCGATGGCCTTCAGTCAAGATTAGGGTGTGAAAACCCTCTATAGGAGGTACATACATTCGGCCTGCATAGCGCAAAACACCATCAAAATCCAACAAGTATCCAACAAATTTTCCTTCCAGATCTCTACCCGACTCAATCTCATATTTCACCTCTTGATACCAATTGTCTGAAGGAAGAGCTATGAGGATCTAACCACTCAAATCAACCTCGAGAGCCATAGCAGAAATCTCATGCCTATGTCAACTCAATGCATCTGCCACCACATTCTCTTTGCCCTAGATATACTTTACTTCAAAATCATATTCACACAAGAATTCCATCCACCTCCTTTGTCTTGCATTCAGGTTCGACTGCATGAAGATGTATTGCAAACTACGATGATCTATATGCAACTCAAACCAATTCCCTAAAAGGAAGTGCCTCCATCTTACCAAAGCATGTACAACTACGACCAACTCAAGGTCATGTGTAGGGTATTTTAGTTCATGATCCTTTAGTTTTCATGATTCATACGCAATCACTCACCCTTCTTGCATCAAAATGACCCTTAAGCCTTCCAAAGAATCATCTGTACATACAACAAATCTCCCGTAGGATCCGGTACTTCCAAAATTGGTGCACTAGTCAGCTTTTCCTTAAGTGTTTGGAATGCTAACTGACATTGATCTAACCAAAGAAATTTCTTTCCCTTCCTCTGGAGAGAGGGGGTAGGATGGGAAATCCTTAAAAATCCTTGGAAGAACCACCGATAATAGCCTGCTAGTCCCATGAAACTACAAATTTCTGAGACATTTTTGGGTGCGGGCCAATCCACAATGGCCTAAATCTTTTAGGATCAACTAAAATTCCCTTGCCTAAAATCACATGGCCCAAATATTGAACTTCAATCTTATAGAATTCACACTTTTCTAGGTTTGCATACAACTGATTTTCCCCTAAGCATTACAACACTAGTTTTAGATGTTCCTCATGTTCTTCCATAGACCTAGAATAGATCAGAATATCGTCAAGAAACACAAGGAAAAATCCATCCAAGTACATTTGGAACACTCCATTCATCAAGCTCATGAAGACTAAAGGTGCATTTGTTAACCCGAATGACATCCAAGTGAACTCATAATGTCCTTATCAAGTGTGAAATATTGTTTTATGAATATCTACATCCACAATCCACAACTAATGATATCTCGATTTGAGATCAATCTTAGAATATACCTTCACCCCTTTTATGTGATCGAAAAGATCATCAATTTTGGGCAAGGGATATTGGTTCTTCACTGTTACTTTGTTCAACTACCTGTAATCAATACACAAGTAGAGAGAACCATCCTTCTTCTTTACGAATATTATAGGTGCTCCCCAAGGGAAAACACTTGGGTGGATAAACCCCTTAGCCAACAACGCCTCCAATTACATAAGGAGTTCTTGAAGTTCCTGCATTGTCATCTGATACAGAGCTCGAGATATAGGCTCAACTCCAAGTACTAGATCAATCCTGAAATCTATATGCCGTTTTGGCAGAATACCTGGTATCTCACCCAAAAAAAATCTAAAAACTCCTTAAGGAGAGGGTAATCATCCAATGACACCCCTCAACTATCCTCTAACTCAAGATCACCCACTAACACTACAAAAAGTTGACAACCCTATCGGAAATACCTTTTTAGTTGCATGGTAGAGATCATTCACAATGAAATGGGCCTTTGGATACCTATGATCTCCACCTCCTTTCCGGAATCATCGAAGCACCACACTACTTTAAGGTGACAGTCTATCATGGCACGGTGTGCACTCAACCAATCCATTCCCAAGATGATATCATATGAACCAAGTGGTAGGATTCGGAGGTCCACCTAAGTTTTCAATGCCTCTATATCTAGACTACAACCCTGCACAAGCTTCTCTACAACAACCTTTGACCCTAAGGCCAATTCAACCTGCCATTTTATGCCTTGACTAGTTTCCACCAATTTACATCACTCAACTAGTGAAGGAGATATAAAAGAATCAGATGCACCAAAATAAAAGAGTATAGAAATACTAATGTTATCCAACACACTTGTTGTTTCAATGATGGTGCTCTAGTGGTTTGCCTACTGATTATCCATTTTCATGAAGACACGATGATTTCTCCCTACATTGCCCACTATCGGCTCTGACCCAGCTGGTCTCTGATTAAATCCTGAGGTGCTCTTTTGTGGACACAATCTAGTGATATGCCCTTGCTACCCACATGAGTAGAAACCACTACCTCAACTGAATCCTCTACCCCTGAATGGAGCATTTGACTGTTGAAAGCTTCCTCGACTCGGTGCTAACTGAAAACTTGGTGTGGGCTATTGAAAATGCTCCTAACAATCTCGATTCTGATTTTGATCCCTTCGAAACTAAGAATTTCCACCCTGCTGAGATGGAGAGTTTTTATGCTTTGGATGTGACTGCTATTGTTGATGTTGTTGTTGCTATTGACCCCATTTAGAGGGTGCATACCAGTTCCTAGAATATTTTGCAGCCTGTGTCTAACCTCTGTGAGTGCTAAAGCTAGGTGTAGGTGCACTACCAATATGCACTCCAATGTGACCACCCAAGGCCATGGCCAAATTTTCTTCTACCAATCAAGCCTTTTCAACCACAATTTCCATCATCTTCGGTTCGAAGACTCACACACCACCACTAATTCGGGCGTTTAAGCCTCAAACAAAATGTTGCACTAACATCCCTTCATCATGGTTGATCCATGCATACTACTTCAATTCATAGAATCGCTGCTCATATTATTCAATGGACATCGACATTTACTTAAGGTCATGAAACTCATATGCCCTACATTGCCTCTAATGAACTGAAAGGAAGCAAGCCCTAAACCTATCCAGAAATAGCTCCCATGTGACCATGCTGATATCCAGATGTAACTTTTTCCTCTTCCAGCCACCACCAAGTGGATGAGAAGCCCTGTAGATGCATGATTGTGCATCAAGCTTTGGTATTTCTACCATAGGGGTGCATCACGAAGCATTGATCCGAGTCGATTAACCATGTTTCTAGTTCCAGACCTCCTCTAGAGCCATTTGCAAGAGATAACATCCATACATTCCTAAGAATAAGTATAAATACATCACATGATACTGAACCATCATAAATATCATAAATCATGAATAATTACAAAGGTGCATTTACATTACATCATCATTTAATACATTATTAGATCATATACTTGAGTTACATCAAAATCTCCCATACCTATGGGATAGATACAGCATACATAAAATATCATAAATACATTATGAACAGTAGGTACAACTCCATCTAGAAGATATTGTGTAGAACAAACGTTGATGGGGAACCCAATGGGTACATAGCACGTTCCACCCAACCACATGGGTTTTAGAAAAACCCATCCCCCATGCTCAAAGGTGACAAGGAAGTGACCTCAACTAAGTATTCCAACAAAACTAACTCCAATAAAAATAACATAGAAACAATAACTTCAATATGAACAAGAGATTACATAGATCATAAACAAAAACAATGAATATCCAATCATAATAAATGCCAGACCATAAAACACGTCATAAATAAATCAAAGGCAACAACCATTAACCACTTCTAGAGGCAAGTAAGAAAACAAGCATAAGGGTAACTAGTGGAGAGTCTCATTGCATAGTCCTACATGGATTATCCTAGCCCTCCCTCCTACATGAGGTGTCAACCCCCATCTATGGTTATCCTAGCCCTTCCTCCTATTTGAGTCATCGGCCCCATAGGGTGACTCATGTAGAGCCGTTAACCTCTTATGAGGATGAGGTAACAACCTTTCCAACCATGACCTTCCCATTCTACCATTAGTTAATGAAAGCCCTAATGGATAGATGAGGAATCCAAGATTATCTTATTATGTTATTACTACGGTTGTAACGCCCATCGTGCAAACCCTAAAGGAAAATAACTATACACATTTTTTTTATTAACACAAAGTAAACATAAAAATAACCATTAAACATTATTACATTACACGATAACATCTTAAACATCTAAGTCATTTGGGGAACGTGAGCTCACATAACATAAAACTAACCCATAATGAAAGATACATATAAAGTTAAATAACTTAACTAACTTTACATCCATCATAGGCATTAAATAACCATCTGCAAGAGATAACATTCATACATTCCTAAGCATAAGTATAAATACATCACATGATACCGAACCCTCATAAATCTCATAAATCATGAATAATTACAAAGGTGCATTTACATTACATCATCATTTAATACATTACATGATCATATACATGAGTTACATCAAAATCTCCCATACCTATGGGATAGATACATCATACAAAGAAAATCAGAAATACATTATGAACATCAGGTACAACTCCATCTAGAAGATACTGTGTAGAACGAACCTTATGGGGAACCCAATGGGTATGGAGCACATTCCACCCGACCACGTGGGTTTTAGAAAAACCCACCCCTCGTGCTCAGAGGTGACAAGGAAGTAGCTGTGACCAAGTAGCCCAACAAGACTAACTCCAATAAAAATAACATAGCAATAATAACTCCAATATCAACAACAAGAGATTACATAGATCATAAATGACAACAACCAAGATCCAATCATAATAAACACCAAATCATAAAACACATCATAAATAAATCAAACGCAACAACCATTAACCACTTCTAGAGACAAGTAAGAAAACAAGCATAAGGGTAACTATTGGAGAGTGTCATCACATAGTCCTACATGGGTTATCCTGGCCCTTCCTCCTACATGAGGCGCCAACCCCCATCTATGGTTATCCTGGCTCTTCCTCCTACGTGAGCCGCTAGCCCCATAGGGTGACTCATGTAGAGCTGTTAACCTCTCACGAGGATGAGGTAACGACCTTTCCAACCATGAACTTCTCAATCTACCATTAGTCTGCAAAAGCCCTAATGGATAGATGAGGAATCCAAGATTATCTTATTATGTTATTACTATCCATCCCCCCTAAATTGTTTTATTAGGTTTTCACATTTTAATTTAACTCTTACGTGGGTTATCCTAGCCCTTCCTCCTTTCGAGGTGTCACCCCCCATGAAGAGCCACTCTCCCTAGAGACCCAAAACATAAACAAAACCAAGGGTTGTACCAACATAAAACGATCATTAAATCTCAACAAAACACATGTGCATCATGACCCATCTCACTAAAAGCACATAATTAGAGTCTCAACAAAATCTCGCACAACCCTCTCAAAAAAATGATACCAAAAGGTTTGCCACACTAAGAGCCCATAAAAAGAGAAACATCGACTAACAATTATCTCAAGCCTCTTGAAGCCTAAGGTTCACAATAGCCGTAAACAAGGTTCCTAAAGTATAATGGGTTCCCACATCGAATAAGACAAAAAATAATAATAACACAACGATAAAAAAGAGAAGCCAAAAAAATTTACACGAATCCACAATGCAAGATAACATAATAATATCCACACATTGTTTTTACAAAATAGACTCTTAATACAACAATTCATTTTATTTCACTCACAATAAATCAATACGACTTAATCCCCAATTTTGATAAATAAGTTTGAAATAAAAACTTTATAATAATTCTGATATAAATATAATTTTTCCTAGTTCCATAAATAAAATACAGTCATATATATATAATTTCATGATCATAAAAGAATGAAAAATATCTTTTCATTTATATTTCACATATATTTATATATTATGTTTTATTTAATTTATCAAATAACTCTTTTTTGATTAATTTTCTGGACAATCAAATCGTGCCAATAAAACACATATGCCAATACATAAATATGTATATATTTAAAAATAAAAGATAAATAGTAAATAAATAAACAAAATAATTATTGCATGAAGTTCATACGACCACCTCAGTAGACTACACATAGTAGTCCATAGGACTGCTGCGCACAGTAGTCCACAGACTACTATGGGCAGTCCCACTTGCAAAAGAGGGGAGAGGGAGAGGGTACAGCCATCGCCTTCCCTTCCCTTCCACCTTAATTTTTTTTTTTAAATATATATATGTAACCCCTACCAATGCATGGTTTTGCCCCTTTTGAATAGACATTCAAAAAAAAAAAAAAATTTAAATAATATATATATCTATATATATATTATAAATCCAATTATTTCAAAGGGAAAAAAATTTCCCCATAAACAAATTATAAAAATACAGAACATTTTCAAAGATTCAAACAAATTCCTTTCATTTATCTATTACCCAACAAATTTCAAATCCTCAAAAGATTTTTCTTTTACAAAACAACATATTTTCCATTTCAAATTTAACGAGAAATAAAGATCAATAAAGGAACCTGGAGTCTTGTGCTTGCTAAGAAGTTGATGAAGCTTTCCTTTGATTCGAACCAGCCTTTTCGAAGAGCTCCCTTTCCTTCTATAGAATGTCTCCACCAAATTCTTTGGTCCAACTTTTAATCTATTTTTCTATTCAGAAGAGCCTTTTTCCCAGAACAATGAAGGGGAAACAATTTTTACAGAGAAAACAAGAGAGGATGCAAATTTTTGTAGAACTCAATATATTTTTTTTGAAGCTTCTGTCAATTTTCTTGTGAATCAAAACCTCTCATTTTTGTTATTAAATAAAAAGATATCCTCTTCTATTTTTGAAAACTCAAAAATCAGAATTAAAAGAAGTTTTCTATTTCTTCACCAGCTTTTTAGCCCAAAAAACTCAACATTCATTGGTCTATTTATTCTTTTCTTTCTTTTTTCTATTTGAACTGCACTTTTTTAGTTTTAATTTCAATTTTGCTAATTTATACTTGCAATTCACACAATTTAACTTATTTAATTATTTTATTCCATTAATTATCCTCAACATGCTATTTTCATTAAATTATCTAAACAACAATTTAAATAATTTAATTTACACCTTTCAATTTATTTACCTTTGATAAATTACATGAATTTTAATTTAATACTTTTATATTTTAATAAAAAACTATTCCAATAACTATTATTAACATTTATTTTAATCATTAAATTATTTAAATTACATCGTACTACACACCAACATAAAATAAATATCCTGAGTACACTCACACAAAACAACTAGATCATAAAATGCAAAAATGACTAAGGTCAAAGACGCACAATACAACTAGACATATAATGGGTTGACAAACTTGGGACGGGGTGACTTCCTTGTCATCTATGTTTCAACTTCATGCCCATTGGGTTAATTTGATGCTTGCCCTATCCTGCCGAAGCAGATGGAATCGAGACTCTGTTCCTACAATTCCTGCATACAAACAAGGTTGTGTACAACATGTATATATAATCAAATACATCACATCATGAGAAGGAATCAAAGCATAGCAGGGCACTCATAAATGAGTGGTGCTACACTGTCCTCTCACCAAAGCTATTTAATAACAGCTACAACATCAAGTATAAAGTAACATTGCTAAACTAAACTAGTCACATCATATCATCATGAAATAATTACTAATCTATTGCATCGCAATATACTACTACATCAAATTAAACATTACCAAATCAAATGTAACCATAATTTCATATCATATTATCCATGTCATCAAATAAAGTAGCATAATCATCAAGTAGTCTAAACTATCCAATCCACCAATCCAACCAACAAACAATAACTATTAAAGTCTCAAAGTATCAAGCAAAACCACATAAAATATCAAGTCCAAAAAACAACATGAGGGGTATTACATACAATTTATGTAAAGCTTTAAGAATGCAAACAATGTGTATCCAAAAATGAAATGAACTTTTATCAAATTGCTGCAAAGCTTCATGAATGTAAACATTGTGTATTCAAAAGTGAAAAGTACTTTTATCCATATTACGCAAAGTTTTTGAAATGTAAACATTTTTAGATCTAATGATTTTTGCTACTGAAATGATTTTGGAATGATTCAAAAATTATTACACTAAATGGATGATTTTTACCTAGATGCAAAAAACATAAGTTCCTAAAAATTTCCAAACTGATATTATAGTTTACCAACAAGCCTACGAAGTACATAAAATCAATAGAACGTTTAGAAATTTTTGGTTTTTGTAGGCCTCCAAGGACTCATTCGCCTAGATGGGCATATGGGTCGCACTTAGGGTTTTTGATAGGTTCAAATAGTAAAAAAAAGAGCATAGAATACCCAAAAATATAGAAAAAAGACCTATATAGGGACTAAATCACTTAAGTGGGTGAATGAGTCCTAAATTAGTGTTTTTAAGCTTGAATTAGCAAATTTTGAGTTGATTTTAATGTGTCTAGGTTGCATATCCAATTGATTGTTTTCAATTAAAAATTTCCAATGAAATTGAATGATGCAAAATGGAAAAATGCAACCTATATGCACTCTTCAATAATGCAAGATTTATAAGCCCTAAATGAAAATCAACTAATACAAATCTAATGCAAAGTTAATGCAATCTAGATATAGGACTTATAATGTTCTCTAAATTAGAAATTCAAGGGTCCAAAGTTCAAGTTCACCAAAATGATTAAACAAAAATAGGGTTCCACCTTTTTGAAGATGGAATTGGACCTATTTCACACTTTAATCATTAGGAAACCTAGATCTCTCAACCAAGTGACTTGATTGAGGGATGGACTAAGGGTTTCCTTGTGTGATTAAACAGGGGTTCACCATTAAATGAAGCTTCAAATGAGAAATGAAAACACTTATGCACAAAACCCTAGAAACTTGAAAATATGAAATCAGATTAACAAATAGAATGAAATAGAAAAGTACCTAGAGGAGAGGAGAGGCCAAGAAAAGGTCTATAAACCTTGGAAACTATTATTTTAAATTTGATCAAGAATGATATGCCATGTTGGGTGATTTAGTACCACCCTATGGTCTTCAAGGAAAGATCTAGGATTTTTTGAGAGTTGATAAGGATCTACCAAATGGTGATCAGAAAATATAATAGGACTCATATGCCAAGTTGGGTGTACATGAGTCCCACCCTATGGTTTTCTAAGTATCTTTCTAAGTCATGTGCACCCAGATCTGATATTGTTGCATTATTTTGAAAGGTTATATCACATACTAAATTTCCAAGTTGGGTGAATGAGTCTTTTCATATAAATCTACAAAACACACATCACAAGAGAGAAAAATGTTGTTTTGTTAGTGGAATGGGGATCTGGCTCAGTCAGAACCCATTTGAGTAATTGATCTTTGAAATAAATTGAAATAACATGAGGGAATGATGAATGAACAAATGAATGTAACAACTCACCAAATGTTGTTGAATTCTTGGAGTGTAGATCTACAACTTGTATGAATTGGCTTCAATGGATGTAGATATTGATCATACAACTTTGAATTCTTGAACTTGCATCACAAATTCTACATCAACATGTTAGCGCACAAACACACATGATGCATGAAGACCTTGACATAATTCTTGACTCTTAAATTGAGGCTCCAAAATGCTTGATAATCATCTCTTGAATGCGCTTGAATCCTTGAAAATCTCTCTTGAAATCTATAGGTTTGGGTGAAACTCTCTTTATTTAAGATTCTTAGTGAAATGATGATTTTAAACCATAGTTATATATAGGAATTCCATCTAATTTACCATTTACCAAAAGATGGAATTACAAAATTTGAATTGAAAACCTTGATTTCTTGCGTAAAACCATAAAAAGGTCCCAAATGGGACTCATACACACAAATATGGTTCCCAACTAGGGGAACTCATATGCCCAAGGTGGTGTATGAGTCCCATTCTAGATTTTTGGGGTGAGAGAATGTAGGGGGGTTAGAATATTAAATGCATTTACTAAATTTGTTAGGATTTTAGTTGAAATAAGCCTTGTGATACGTAATAAATGGTATTAAGGACCTATTAATGATGATTTGAAGGTCATGAATACAAGAGGGCCCAAAACTTAGTGTGAAGATGTAAATAAATACACTTTACAACACTAAATCAAGAAAACATTAGGCTCAGTTTAATATTAATTATTCCCAAATTAAATAAGAAAAAGGGATAAAAAATTTTTAGTACAATTATCTTTTACTTAGGTCCTTTCTTACAATGAATTGAATCTATTAACATCACTTGCAAACTAATTTTTGCTTGAAAATGTTGGAGAAATGCACTAACAAGTTTTGTGAATGAGGTAATTGTGTTATTTGGTAATGAGAAAAACAATTCCAAGGTCATGTATTTCAATGATGTAGGAAAGAGTTTCGCTAAGAGCACACCATCAAAAATAAAGTCACTATATAATAGAGAAAAAATTGATAGATGATTGTTAGGATCTCTATTACAATTGCATTTTTAAATTAGGGTATTTCAATATTTTGTAGGATAGGTGTTTTGAGGGTAGAAAATGATAGTGGGTTACTTGTAAGATATTATGGAGGTTTACCAATATTTTAATTTTGGTTTAAGGATAAAATTTTATGTTGAAGTGATGTCATATTTTACAAAATTTGATTTATTACTAAATCATTAGGTCACATGTTTTGAGATATTGGTGAGTATGGTGAACTAGTATGAATGACTTGTGGGTTATTTTTTTACATGTTTATGAGAGGTTATGGTGATGTTATGATTGGAGTGAAAAAACTATAAGGATTTATACTAGGAATCCCTAATCTTAGACTTATGCCATTTCTATATTGTGTTGTTAATGCTACAGTTGGAGGTGTAAAGTTGGGAATAGAAGGCATGGTTGTGGGAGAGGAATTTTTTTTTCCTACTTGGTTTTGAGAATTAGTGAAAGCTTGACTAGAACTAGCTATTATAGGTATGTTGGAATCTACTATGTGAGCTAGGTTACATAACACTTCTATTCTTTGGGATTCATTTATTAACTTCTAAAGTTTTTCCATAATAGGAATTGTCTCCCCATCTTAAGGATCAATACTTATAAAATCTTGAAGATATTCCAAATCCTTATCCAATAGTTTTAATTTTATTTAGGAACATGGGTAATAGTGATATCAAAGTACACATGAAGTTTGGATCGTGATGAATTCAATGGTAATGTAGGATTAGGGAGGGGATCTAAAATGGATTGTGTAATGGTAATACCTTGTGTGAAAGAGTTGTAGGACTCAAGCTCCACAATTGTTATTATTGCAACACGAGAGGCCATAAGTCAAAAACTATGTCTCATAGGGGTATTAATGGTAGGAGACTAGGTCATGAATCTCATATGAGATTCAAAACACTAAAGTAGTCTTCATATGAAAGGAAATTATAGTACATTTATAGCAAAGGAAATAGTATGCAAAAATAGAAGGAAGAGCTACACAAAAAACATACAAATAGAACTATAACATAATTTTAAGAAAAAATAACTAGACAATGACACTAGGCATCCCAAAATAGTAGGTTATTTTTATTAATTTCAAAAGTTGGATGTTTCCAATAGTGTCTGAGTGTCATATTCTATAACTATTTGTATCAGATAGTTTGGAGGTTATTAGAAATGCATAAAATTGTAATTTTTCTATGTAACACAATAGTGCATGCAATTTTAAAAAAATACAAAAATTAATGCAATTCAGAAAGTAATTTTCATATTGCATAGTACAATAATTGACTGATCCTAAGTTGACAAATCTAAAAATGTAAAGCTTTCTATCTTCTTTCCACAATAACAATGTAATTGTTCAATTTTTTACTATATGCATATGACTAGATGATCACTTAAACACTTTTAGATTTTTGTTTAGATTTTAAGATGACCTAATGCAGATTTATCAATGCAATTATGAAGAAGATCTACTTTGGAATTACATAAATTAACCCTTGTCTTTCTAAGGAAAAATACAATGCAATTTTTGAATTCTCTGTACAAAAATTATGTATGCATAATTGATGAATTCACACACCATAATAATATATTTAGATTTGAAATAATATGTTTTAAATTTAAAAGATTTAAAGTGTAAAAAATTTCAAATTCACCAAAATGTTTGATTGCAAAAGGGATCTAGGTCTTAAATCAAACTTCTTTTGATTAGGGACATTAGGGATTAAAAGTGATCTCAATATCCACTTGGCTTTAAACCTCAATGGAAGAGACAAAATGATGGATCAAGTTTTTAATCCCTTTTGTGTATGTGTGTGATGAGGATTGATGTAATTAATTGGATTTTAATTGATTGAATTATATGATGCAATGTTGTTCCTAGGATATGAATGAAAATGCAACAAATTAAGATGATTTGTAAGAAACCCAAAACAAAAATATAGAAATAGATTCCAAAAATATAGAGGGAAGACATGAAAGAACCTAGCATATAAATTTGAAGCTATAATGGTTGGTTAGGGGCATGGGGTTTCCTAGACTAGCTTGCTTCTATTCAAGATCTGATTTCATGATAGCTTGTTTCTCCAAATATTCAAGTTCTTTTCTCTTGGGGCCACTGTTAGAATTTCATTTATTACAGATAAAATCCACTTTCCTTGACTTGAAAATTGGTAGGTCTTGGATACATGAATGAGAAATTAGTCTTCAATATTCCTCCATTTTTCTTCAAATCTAAGAACTTGCAAACATGAAAGAGGGGGAAGGATTGCCTAAGTCAAACTCAATTTTGGTACTCCTATCTCCCTAATGGATATGATGTATAAAGAATTCTTACCCTCAATTGAGAAAATCCTAAATAATAAATATATTCATTAACTAAGGCTTAACTAATGGTTCAACACACCACTTGAATATGCATTCCTTGATGGATTGAAGTCATGTACTCATCACCTTCAAGGGGAAATTTTGGCTTGATTTGAAGTCCTGAAAGTGTTAATACTCACAAAATAAAGGAATATAAATAATGAACAAAAATACATATAAAAATGACATATGATTGACATGATGCTTTACTAAAATAAATGTTACAACAATCTTGATAATTCTACTCTTGAATTCTCTTGGCTGCTCAATAATAATATCAATTGTTTCCTTAATCATGCTACACTAAAAATGATGAAAATGACCAGTATTTAAATGCAATTCTTCTAATTTCCCAAAAATTAAATGTTGATACCTGACAAATGAAATTGAAAATTCAAATAATAAAATACCAACATTGACATATTCAAATAGGAACCAAAAAGGGATAGAAAAGGATGTGGGTCACCCTAGTCTAGACCCATCCTTTTTGAGACCTTATACATTTGGGGAAAATATTAAATTCTTATTTTCATTTCCAATGTTTGATTTTCTAAAGATATTCAAAAAGAAAGAAACTAAATGCATAATTAGGTCCAAGCACATACGAGAGCTAAAACTAGTGTGATATTATCAAGCATGATAATTTTTGATGCTACAACTTGTAATTAATGTAGAAGATTGGACTTTGAAAATTTCATAGAGCAAAAAAATTAATTAGATTTTAGGAAGATTTACAATAGTATTACATTTTTTTTTTCTTACAAAGATTTTAACTGCTTGCCTACTTATTTCCATGGTAGATGACTATTTTTTTAGATAGGAAGACCCACACTCAGGGTTTTCTTTAGGTATGTTTTTTTATACATTTTTGTTCTTTTAATTTAAATATATTTTTTATTCTAATCTGTATACTTTGTTCAAAATTCAAGAGATGTTTAGATGTTCTATTTTTAATTTTATTTTTGGATTATAGTAAGTAGTTGGATTCATAATTGTGAGGATTAAAATTGATGGTGTAGGATGGGTATGTGCAGGATCATCATGGAAAAAATAGGCCCTTACGTGGCAAAAAATTCAAAAAAATCAGAGTTAGGCAACTTGACATAAAAATTTGAATAAGTTATCTATATCATTTCAAAAATATGTAAGAATAGAATCTGTAGAAAATTGAATATGTAGGAATAGAATCTGTAGCAAATTGAATGTAGTTTCTAAACTACTAGGTTTTTTTAAAAGGAAAAAAATCTATTTGGTGAAAATTTGAAATTTCAATGTAGTAGTACTTAAATTCCAGGGAAAAAATAAGTAGGTGTCTATCTAACCATCCTAACCACAATAAAATGATTATATTTTTTTATAAGATTTTAGATATAAGTAGAGGACTCATTTCTTGATGTGCTGCATAATTTTTTGTATTTTCTTCCAAGTAAATAATTAATTATGAACTTTTTATTACAACTTTTAAAAAATATAAAAAAATCATATGTCCGACCACCTTAACTTGGTCAAAACTTTATGAAATTCAATTTTTCTTTTTTTAATCCTATAGTATGTGAAGCATAGAATGTGATGCATGTATTGGATTCAAAAAATGTGATACCATTTGAAAGCTATAGATGTTTTTCAATCAGCCTATCAATCAAGACATTAGTCGTAATTTTAATAGAAAATGAATAATAATTACTTATTAAATTCAAAGTAAAGCATAATTTATATTGGTGGAAAGCTGAGAATCTTCTTTAAAACCCCTTTTTGTTTCATCAATTTTGGGTAAAAAAAAAGTCACCAGCCACATACCCATCATATTGCCACTTTTGGCCCATCATGATCCTGCACATACTCGGATTTACCATTAGTATAAATTATTTAGATTTGAGAAAAGAAATTCCTCCCTCTACATTGTTCCTCTTATGATTTGTGGAGGAAATGGGTGTTTAAAGGTTTGACCAATATTGATTGGAGGGGCATTTACCTTCTAAATTTGTTGGAAGATTATTTCACACAAGAGGAAAAATAGTACATATTATAATACACCGTAGCATGCTTATGGGTGGTCCTACTCCTAATTCCTTGTTAATCCATGCTATTCAACATCAATTGGGTTCTTTTTAGTATGTTTATCATTTGGAGACTTGTTTGTGGAGTTAAGGAAAATATTTCTTAAGCACTAAATACTCCAATAAGAACCCTTAGATAACTCCAATTATAATGTTAGGGTAACATCATGCCTTAGAATTGAACTTAGTTCATTATGGAACTAAGCACTATTAGTGAAGGACAATGTTCTATGAATTATAAAATAGAACGGTTCCCCTTAATACATTTCTATCATCTAGAGAGTTTCCTTTGAACAAACAAGCTCATTGAAAATGCAATGAGATTGCCAAATGGATATGATAGAAAATAGTTTTCATGAATATAGTGGTATTTCATACTTGATGTTTTGGTATATGTAATGAAATAGGTGCACTATTTATAGTGTCTTCCAACTTATGTGTGAATAATAAAATTTTGAGGGTATATCCCTATAATTTTTTTTAAATTAAGTTTTTCTTTTTACTTCCTATTTATATCTAATTGCAATAAACTATCTATTGATAGTATCACAAATTCAAGCAAAAACTAGATACATCTTTCTTGAATGAAGCATCCAACTATTGAAAATGCATAAAAAATCAATCCTAACCTCTCAAAGGAGTCTATGCAAGGATTTTTCCAATGTGTCAACATATTTCTTGAAACATCTAGAAAAGAAAACAGTGAATAAAAAAACAAAAAGAATTTTCATTATATAGGACAAGTACCTAATGTGGCCACAAATAGAAGGGAGCACATTCAACCATGTTAAATTATTTAGTATTTGGGGATTCCCTTTACTGTGTATTGTCATTTGCAATCAATAAAGGTGTGTATAGAAGAGACTTTAAATAAAGTTACAAAAAAAGTACCATTAAGATCTACTCTTATCTAGGATACGTACTACCATAGATCAAATACCTGCATAAGTTGTAGATTGATCTTAGGAGGTATTCCTTTAGAGTCACATGGTGGTAAAATTTTCCTCTCCATGAGTATAGAAAGGAATGTAATCTTTCACAGTGAGAAATTTGAGTAACTCATGTTAGACCAAATGGTATCCTTTGGTGACCACACCAGAATATTAAGAGGGGGGTGAATTAGTATTCTATGAGATCTCAAACCCTCCAAAATAAACATATACTTTAAAATCTATGGAATAAGAAAGAGAATTAAAGAAGAAGACAATTCCCAACATAACGCAACATTAGATATATGAGGAAAACCACATAGATGAAAAACTATGGTGATAAAAGCTACTAGGAGCTACCGTCCTAATCCAACCTCACAAGATGAACAACATTTATAAAAAAAAAATTAAGGCTACAACCCAAGGAATATACAACTCCTTGATATGAGAAAACACTCAATAATGATTAAAAATCCTTACATTTCCTATAATAGACAATTAGTCTCAGTGTTCTTTTATGATTGCAATTTTTTTCACTTTTTCAAATGTCTTCTCAGTTGCCTACTAGCTAACTACTTTCAACAAACAAGAATTTTTTCCTTTGACTCGCTGCCTCCAAAAAACAATTAAGAAAACTTCTTCACTTTCCTCTTGTCACAAATATATGATCTAATTATGATCATTTTATTTTTCCCTAGATCAACTAGGTTTACAATTTATACAATATATTATTAAACCAAAGAAAATAGTGTGTCCACCTTTTGGGAGATAGAGCTTAGGGACCTATTTCACTCTTTAGTTCATTAGGAAACCAAGATACCTCAACCAAGTGACTCAATTGATGGATGTACTGGGGGGTTCCTTGTGTGATTAAATGGGGGTTCACCACTAAATGAATCTTCAAAGGAAAAATGCAAACTCTAATGCACTAAACCCTAGAAACTTGAGAACATGAAAACAAATTAACAAACTAGAATCAAATAAAAAGGTACCTAGAAGAATGATGGAGTCAAAGTATGTTTTGTAATCTTGAAATTCTAATTTTTGAAGTGCACTCGAAATGATACACCAAGTTGGGTGATTTATTCCTACTACAAGAATCTAAGTAGAATCTAGAATCTTCTGGTGACTAATTTGGATCTATTGAAATCTAGAAAAAGGGTTCTATCAAGACTGATATGTCTAGAGGGGTGATTTAGTCATAGTATTAGGGTTTGATTGATACTTTTGTAGCCTTTAGTGATCATTTGTAGCTTCTGTCTTGTCTAATTTTCAAGTTTGATAGTTTGAATTCTGACCTATAGGTGAGTTTCCATGAAGATGGCAGCTTCTTGAAAACTTTGTCTTCAAAGGATCTTCACGCTCTAACTCACCTAGATCTGCAATCACACATCAAGAGGGAAAAAAATTGTGTTAGGGAATAGGGGTTTTCCTTGGTCAAACCATATTTTGGTAATTAAACCTTGAAATGAAATGAAATAGCATGAAGGAATGATGAATGAACAAATTTAATGTTGCAACTCACCAAACCCTTGAAATAGAGCTTACAAACTTCTGTGAAATGTCTCCAATGGATGTGGATCTTGACTCTTGATTGAATGATTGAATACTTGACTTGAATGCTTGCTTGAATCATGAAACCTACATCACAAATGTTATCTCACAAACACAAATGATGCATGAATAATTTGACATGATGCTTGAATCTTGAATGCTACTTCAAATGTTTGATGATTTTCTCTTGAATTCTCTTGATCATAAATTTTCTATAATGCTTGAATACTTGAATGATTAGATCTTGTTAGGAGAAATTATGTGAAATAAAGTTTTATTTATAGTTTTTTATGCCTAATTTCATAAAATTACAACACTACAAGCAAACATTAGATGGGCATGTGTAGGATCATGATGGGCCAAAAGTGGCAATATGATGGGTATGTGTAGGGTATGTGGCTCATGACATTTTTTTACCCAAAATTGATGAAAAAAAAAGGGATTTTAAAAGAGATTCTCATATTTTCACCAATATAAATTATCCTTTACTTTGAATTTAATAAATAATTATTATTCATTTTCTATTTGAATTATGACTAACGTCCTGATTGATAAGCTGATTGAAAAATATCTATAGCTTTCAAACGATATCACACTTTTTAAATAAAAAATATGTGTCACATTCTATGATTTGCATACTATAGGATTAAAAATAGAAAAATTGAGTTTCATGAAGTTTTGACCAAGTTAAAAGGTGGTTAGACATACGAGTTTTTTATATTTTTTAAAAATTGTAATAAAAAATTCATAATTAATTATTTAATTGGAAGAAAATTACAAAAAAATATGCATCACATCAGGACATGAATCCTCTACTTATATCTAAAATATTATAAAAAAATTTATCATTTTATTGTGGTTAGGGTGGTTAGACAAACACCTACTTATTTTTTCCAATTTAAGTACTACTACATTGAAATTTTAAATTTTCACCAAATAGATTTTTCTTTTTTAAATAAACCTAGTAGTTTAGAAACTACATTCAATTTTCTACAGATTCTATTCTTACATATTTTTTAAATAATATAGATAACTTATTCAAATTTTTACGCTAAGTTTCCTAACTCTGATTTTTCTAAATTTTTTGCCACTTAAGGGCCTATTTTTTCCATGATGATCTACACATACCTAGATCTAGGATAATAAAATCCTAGCAATAATTTGATTTAAAAAAGGTCCAATTTAAATCGAGACTCATATGCTAGGTTGAGTGTATGAGTCCCAATGGCTTACACATGGGACATAAACTCCAAGAAGTGTTAAGTTCAATGCAATATTTAAAATCGGGTCCCAAGACCTAGGTGGGACCGATACACCCAAGGTGGCCTATGAGTCCCATATCACTAGATCTAGAACACATAACCTCAAACATTAAATTATGATTTGTCATTTGTTAAATGTTGGGATCATCCTTAGAAAAATGCATTTAGTAAGGCTTATGGATGCAAAATAAGACCAATTAAGGCATAAATAAACCTATTTTTCATAGGGAGGGCCAAAAAAAAAGTGTGAAAATGTAAAGGGATAAAATTTTATACACTACAATTATATTGATTACATCTCATTTCAGCCTATAACAACAAAAATATTACATCTCATAGTCTGCCAAGGATAAAACATTCAACATGAAATATGTAGAAGAAAAGAACCAAAAGACTACACACAACACCAAGAAGAGGAACACACCTTGTGGATTCCAACACACACTTAAACTAGTCCCAAACTATCTTCATACCTTTGATCTTCTATAGACATCATCTGCACACTTAACAAATATAAAATAAGTAAGCCACAACCAGAAAACATGTAACTTGTAGCATGTCAACCTTCAAAACCATTGGTGGTACATAAAAATGATAAATCATTATTTTTGTTTCTCATAGATGATTCGGCATGATCCATACAAGATCTTCAAACACTCATCAAGTTGCATTCAATCATGAACTTATGGAACACACTACCAACAAACCCTATTCAGCCATAACAAAAGCATAAACCAACAACACACTCATTCTGAACCACAACCTATATCGAAGAAGCCAGAAAATAATTTGTGGAGAATAAACAATAATAAAATGATATTTAAGAGAATTCACATGCATCCATTTCACATATTCATGCCACAACAAAATGTCACAAGCCAATAGACATGAAACTAGTGTCCAAACAACATAGTTCAATACACTGTCACTTCCACTTTCTTTATAGAAGGATTATTGAGATAAAAATTTAGATATAAAACTTTCACATCTTAGTGAACATAACTTCTAAACCACACATCTATACCTATAAGTGTGAATATATGTAGAGCCAATCATCACACCTCTAAGAAAATTCACATAGAATCAACATAGACTTTAGCCTGTCACTCTTAAAATCACATTTTTGGTAACCCAAAAGACTTGAAAGTTGGATAACACATGCCTTGACACAATATGAGGTTTTCCTCCAAACAACAAGAGAAAAATAACAACAAAGAAATGTAGATCATTTCTCAAAGACTCTAGAAATCAAATAACCAGACTGCAACACACTCCATAGATATTTTGACATCAATGAAAACCAAACGACAACAATCTCCCCTTTGGCATTGATGAAAAAATCAATTTGATGTTCACATTGTCTCCCCCTTTGACATAAAGGAAAAAGATAAAATGAAATTTCTCTCCTCATTTGGTGAACAATCTCATCCCTTGTCAACAACAACCACTACCCACTTCCTTTGAGAGGTAGCCCCCATCAGTCCAAGAATAAATATATGACTTGAAACACTCCCCTTGGATAGATGCATGAAATATACATCTAGAAAGGAGTGGCAATTACCCCTAGATTTTACTTAAGATATTCAAATGTATCCTTTACAAGTGCCTTTATTAAAATGATTACAACCTAATCCTTTGTAGATACATACTTCAACTTCACTCCTTTATCTACATCCTTCTCTCTCAGAAAGTGATACTAGATTGATATGTGCTTAGTTATAGAATGCATCACTAGATTCTTTAAAATATTGATAATTCTTGCATTATCACATTGAATAGGAATGGGCTCATCATGCTTTATCCTAATATCCTTTAATATTTTCTTCATCCACAACACTTGAGTACAACAAGATTCTACAATAAAATACTTTACTTTTGTTGTTGATAAAGATATTGAATCTTTCTTCTTACTATGTTTAGTAATGGAAAAAGTATCCCTTTTCCTCATCTAATTTTGGAATAATTAATATTAAAATGAGCCTAATGTTGCCTTGATTTAGTGTTGTAATGTGTTTTACACATTCACATTAAGTTTAGAGCCCTTTTAAACTAAATGAACCTAATTTTTCCTTATCTAGGGTGTTGTGAAGTGTATCTTTACACTTTCACACTAATTTAGGGCTTTATTAATTAGTTGTACTTATTTATGCCTTATTTGGTCCTATTTTGTATCCACAAGCCAATTCAATGCATTTTTCTCAGGATAATCTTGACATTTCGCAAATGATAAATCATTAAATTCAATGTTTGAGGTTGTGTGTTCCAAATCTAGTGATCTGGGACTCACATGCCACCTTGGGCATATGGGTCCCACCTAGGTTTCAACACTTGATTTTAAGCATTGCATTAAACAAGAAAATTTTTGGAGTTTGTGTCTCATTTTTAAGACATTGGGACTTGTGCAATTTTTGAACACACAGGCCACCAGAGGTGGAGACCCTCTTTTCTTGCTTTTCTTTCTTTCTTGTTGGTTGTAGGGTCTTGACCTTTTCCCGTTAAGGGATAGGTCTCTCAGTCTTGGTCTTGTTTCACCTAGGCACTTAATGCTTAATCAAAATTTGAGATACCTTATTACATCACCACAATGTCATTCTAACTCCTGGAGAATTGACTCTTGCTTGAAATTTTGATTAGGAGGTAGATTTAACTAAGTATGGAGCAAGTTCAGGGAATCCTAGGTAGCTTGGATTACCCGAGCCTCATTCTAGTCAGAAAATCTTAGCTCCCTCAGATTTTTTGAGTCTTAGCCTCCTTCACATACTCGAGTCCCTTAAAGGTGTCATTTTGTACATTAATAGAGAGCATTTATGGTGTGAAACAAAGATATATTTGAAAAATGTGATTCATTTTGGTCATTTTGCTTGATGAAGAGCTGAAACTTGAGTGCTTTCTTTATCCCCATTTGCTAAAGCTAAGAGGTGAGATTGTGCTCTCCATCTGATTGCTCTAGGATTGTCAAAGGACTCTATTGCAGGTTTCATCATGTGTCTGTTTCCTCTTGAGTGACATTCGAAGGTTAGTTTTTTTGGTATCTTTCAGTGATTTTGAATGAATCTTCTCCTTGATTGTGATTTCTTGCAAGTGAATTTTTGATTGCCAAGTTAGGTATTTACATTTTCTTGCTTCTTGTTGTACATTTTATTTAAAGGTGTACTCTATTAGGGTTCATTTTTTAATTTCTTTAGGGTAAAGGGGTGATTTGGTGTGACTAAAAATCTTTAAAAATCTTCCCTGTGCCTCACATTTATAGGATTTATGTTGGGATTTTGAGTATCATTTTATCCCTAAGTCAACTTTAAACCTTAGATTTCCCAAAACCCTAGTTTTATGTTGTGCATTTTATGAAGGGTCAAATGGTATTAGGTGATCATTATGTAATGTTTTGGATCTATGTCATTAGGAGTATTCAATCAATTTTAAGAGGTGAATGTTTAATTGTTTCAAAATCGAGCAAATTGAAAACTTAGTGAAATCATGCATTTGAGTGAAATGCTTGAAAAATCTCAGCCCTCTCGGATTTCTCAGATTCCAGGACCATCCTAAATCCTGAACTTCAAAAGGTGAACACTTAGAAAATTTCAAACCTATCCTCCATTCAATAATTTTGAGCTAGCTCAGATTACCTAAATGTTAGTTCATCCGGGTAATCTGAGACCCCAGTGCATGAGATGAATTAAGCCTTGAATGAAAACAACATTTGGAATGTTCTCAAAATGATTAATGCCTAATAATGATAAGGAATTCCATCCATTGAAATTTCCAAGGAATTGCAAGTCAAATGTATGTAATATGCTAAGTTGGGGAATCTGAGATTGCTCAGATTACCTAAGCTCTAGTTCAGCTGGGAAATCTAAGCTTGGATTAAGATGTAGGTAGAATTGACTCCCGACAAGGCATCTAAGTGAAAAGATGCTTTAGTAGAAGAGGAGGTCAAGAGAAGAGTAGAAAGGATGAAGTATGACTTTAATGGAATATGGCTAGAGTCCAAGATTGCCTCTGCTTGGTCAAATATTATAGATACAAACATGGGACATGTCAATTATGATGACTTTCAGTAGAGAATGTATGGAAATGCACCAACTCAGCTTGCTCAAATTCTCACTCACATTGGATTGGCTCAAGGAACAGGATTTCCCCCAACACAAATTTTTCTAGAGTTGGTCTTGGAATGTACAAAACACTATGGCTCAAGAACAAGAATTATAATTGGATCTCAAGGAAGGGTCATGGAAAATCTCACCGAGGAGTCCATTGCAAAGATATTCAATATTGCTTCACATCACAAGCTTATTGAGGAGATTAACACTGGGGAAGCAAAAAAAAATTATGATGAAGACCCCAATAGAGCTTTGGAGATCATGAATAACTTCTAGATATTGAAGCCCAAATGACATTACTCAAAGTTTCCTAAACAACTGCATAGGAGTGATTTCAAGCTGGAGTATCATGATATTATAACTCTTCTGAGTAGGGTCATGGGAGTAGAAGAAGATTATATTTTCAAAATTGGATATTCTACTCATCACACGAATTGTGGCTAGAAATAATTATCATTAGGCTAGAATCATAAGCAACAATTTGGGTGCCCAATTAAGAATTGCACAAGAGACCAACAGATTCACCATGACCTCATATCTTGTTTATATGCTGGCAAGCAAGACTAAGTATAAAGGTCTCAGTTGTAAAGTAACTCTAGGAAAGGATAGGATATGGGACATATACCCATAGCTACATCATAAAACCACTAATTATAGGAGGGAAAATGATTCATTTTTCATGTACATTTCTAGGTTGTTGCAAGATGCTCTCCATGTCAGAGTCTCTACTGATGTCATGGACTTAATTAAGCAATATGGTCAATGGTTTATATAGTTTCAAAGGTTCACATACATCCGAGCACAAGGATATCTAGTTGTTTCACTCATATTACCAAGGTATCCAACCAACAAACTTATAATGTTGGAACTGACAAGATAAATGATAGGCTTTGAGGAGATTCTACAAAAAAAATTGCATAAGAAGGAGTCGAGCATAATTCCCCTTGAGAATTGGAACTTTGGAGGCATGCCCCTCTATTCAAACTTCTCAACAATTTGAGAAAGAGATGGCATAGTTTGAGTTATACTCTCACAACAATAGGAGTAAATTTGATCCTTATGGAAAAGTCCAAAAATAAGCCAACAGAACATTCAGGCATAAGGATCACATTGAGGATTATTGGGCCAATTGCAAAGATGAATTTGATGTCCTTAGGAGGAGATTTTATAACCACATCTTAAAATGATAAGGCTATACAAGGTAGAAAATGTGCCTAATCAAGTGTAGGATGATGAGGTAAACCTGGTTCAACACCATGACTATGAGCCCCATAGGAACAAGCCCTTGCCTTCAATCAACTAGTTAGAGGAAGAAGTAACAAACTTGGATCAAATCACTGAGCCAATAAATAAATACCCTAGGTTGTGGGTAAAACACAAGGTATTGGAGTTGGAAGATGATGGTACTAAATTCACCTATGATTTGGTGGGAGACTTGGAGTCTCAATCTGAAGAAGAGATTGAATTGATAAAGGTAATGATACTACTGAGCCTTGTGAGGAGGATGTTCAAGAGGAAGAGAGACCTATGTCAATTAAGAGAAAAACTAGGAGCTAGGAACAAGATAAGAAAGGAGAGAAGCCATCTCCCAAGGAAAGGAAGGTTCTTGAAGTTAATGTTACAACTGAAGTAGAGGGAGAGGCTTCATAGCCGATTAGGAAGATGAGACTAGTCACAGAAAGACAAAAGGCAGCAAAGGATAGAAAAGGTAGTACTACTATTGATGCTCCTTCCTCAGCCAAGGTGGTAGATGTAGAAATTTCTGGGGAAAAGCCCCAAGTATATGTCAGGAGGCATTTTCTTAAGCATAAGCATCTCCTGTGACTATGACAAAGATCACAGAGAAAGAATGACAGAATGAAGAGGCACCTGCTGATAATGTAGATAAGAGAGCAGCTACATGAAATAATTCCCCTTCTCTTTATCCTCATAATATGCAAATTCTAGAGGAGGGCATCCATGAAGAAGGAAATATATCAAATTACCCTGAGTAGCTAGAGGGAGATGATGATGATGAAATTTCTACTCTTGAAAGTGGAGAATGGAGAAAGTGTGTACAGGAGATAAAGAAATCAACCTCTGGAGTAGAAAGCAAGAATATGGAATTAGAGGTAGTTCAGGAAAAACCATCCAAGTCCTTTGAGAAAGTAGTGATTGATGAATTGGAGGACCATCCTAAGGAAGAGAAGAATCTAGAAGAGGTTCCTGAAAATCCTCACAAAGACAAAGATGAATAGGAAGATCAACCAAAAATAGAGAAAAATGTTGAGGAGAATGTGGTTCATAGCCCAATAAAGAGATAGAAATCAAGCAATATTCTATCCCCAACTAGCTAAAATAAAAGCTCAACAAGAAGCCAATAATTCTACAAGAGGAAAATCCTAGTTGGGACAAGTTGCTTGAACAATGGGGGCAACCCAAGCAGAGAAAAAGGGCTAAGACTATTTCAAGGTTTTCTAGAGATGAATTTAATAATAGGGCTATTCATGTAGCTATTCATGCAACTGATAAATTCAAAGATGAAATAAGACCCACTGATTACAAGGTGTAAACAATTAATTTGGGTCCTACTACCAAAGAACAAGAAAATGAAGAGTTTCAAGAGTCTTCACAAGCCATTCTTAGAAGGCTTGATAAAGAAATAGGGGAGAAGGAAAGGATACAAAAGCAGTTGAATGATATTTATAAATATTTTCAACACCTAATGAAGCCTTTGCAATCTTGTACTGATGGTAGTTCATCAATTCCAGAGGGATTGTTGCCTAAAGAAGCCATGTCTAAAATAGAGAAGTTAAAATCTTCTGTGCACAATACACATGAATGGATTCAACAAGTCAGTAAGAGATGGGATGAATCAATTGAATAGATCCTTGTCATCCATACTAAGGCAGCTGAATTTCTTGAGGACACATCTCATTTTGCTGCAAATTGTAATAAAATTGATGAGTATATTGTTGAAGAGCTAAAGAAGATCCTGCAAGTACCCTAGGAGGAATTGACGAAGATGGATATTTTCACTTCTGATGATATTGGAAAAGTAAAGGAGTGGAAAGAAGTTTGGAATTATAGGAAAGAACACCTTACTAAGTCCCTAAAGAAGATAATGAAGTTACAAGGAAAAATGGAGATATATAATAGTTGTATTAGTTTTCTAGAAATAATGATTGCAAGAAGGAAATTTGGCCAAAAGAATATGAATATTGATAGGTTACAGTCATGGTGGCATGAGATATATGCTCCTTCTGATAGTGCACCAATTAATAAAGATAATTTGGAGGATTCAGCTATATATATCTCAAAACTAGATAAATATCATGAGTTACAGGTTGAGTGGAATAAAATGATGCCCTAGTATTTAGAAGAATACAAGACTCACAAAACAAGACTTAAATTTATTCCAGTTCCAGATCGAGGAGATATGAAAGAGATATTGGAGAAAGACAAAGAGTTGACTAACAAATTGGAGGCCAATAAAGAAAGGGAAAGTAGCCAACTAGAAGCCACCTAGGATTATGTGCTAGACATGTGACTTCCAACCAACAAGGACAACCTCAAATTTTGTGCCATCAAGTGGAATATTTCTAGAAGAGTCCAGGATGACCTAGAGTTAGTTTGTAAATATTTAATGTAATTTTATTTTTTTAAAAGAAAAAAACTCTAGGCCAACTTGTTGGGCTGACCTAAGCATGTAAACCCTAATTCTAGGCCGACCTAATGTTACTTTTCCATAAATTGAAGCCCCAAATTCATTTGTAAGGGTTAGACATAGGTTGAATAGTGAGAATTGAGCTAGGAGTTAGTATTTTTTAAGAGAAAGTGATGAAACATTATGGATACTTGAATTGTTGCAAAGTTGGGTGATTCAATATAAGTAAAGACATTGTCATTTGTTGTTCTTTCTTATGTTAGTCACTTTACATGGTTCTTGTTTTTCTAGATCTTTGAGAAATTTCTTTAAATTTTTGATTAAATGTTATATTTTAGATTTAGATGTGATACCATTGTGTTAATAAATTGAGATTTGAAGTGTTTGAGCAATCCTTGGTCCATACTTTTAGTAGTTTGTTGATTGTAAGTTGTTGTGTAAAGTTAACCTAGGCCTTGAATTTATGTGCTGAGTTAAATTATGGGTATTTATTCATTTCAATTCCAAAATAAGGTTGATCTGTGTGAATTCCCATGATTTAAAAATCTTTATTTCCTTAGAAGATTGCACTATTCTTGTGAGATTGTAGATTTAATCTGGGTTAAGAAGGAATTGGTTTTGAAGGATTGGCCAACATTTTTTTGCACAATTGGTCTTAGGAATTAGTTTAGTTTTAGAGATCTCTCTAAACCTTTATCTTTTGTTATTTCTTTTAAAATCTAGGTTAGTTTTAGGATTAAGAGCATCAAGATATTGCAAAATTTGATTATTTTGAAGTCTCTAGCATTTGTTTTGTAGGGCCCCTTGTGATTGCCAACATTTTCACATTTATCACTGAGTTTTATGCATTGTCAAGACTTGACATTAGAGGTTTTGGGGTTATATCTTAAGGCTTGCTGATAGAGATTTACCTTTAAAGAGAGATAGAATATCATATTTTGTCTAACTTGTTGTGCAGAAAACCCCATCAACAAGACTCATATGCCCAAGGTGGTGTATGAATCCTGCTTTAACTAGGACCTATTTTTAAATCAAATTCTTGGTGGTATTTTATTATCCTAGATTTGATGTTAGCTTATAGTGTTGTAATTTTAGGAAATTTGGCATAAAAATGTATAAATACGAGGTTATTTCACATAATTTCACCTAAGAAATCCTAACAAGATTTAAGCCTTCAATTATTCAAGAATTATAGAAAATTGATGTTCAAAAGAGCATTCAAGAGATAATTATCAAGCATTTTGGAGCATAAATTCAAGATTCAAGCATCATTTCAAAGCCTTCATGCATCATGTGTGTTCCTTAGATAACATTTGTGATGAAGGTTTTTTATGACTCATGCAAGTATTCAAGGTCATGTTTCAAGCATTCAATCAAGAGTCAAGATCCAAATTCATGCTAGCCATCTCACACAATATTTTATCCTTTATTACAAGGGTTTGGTGAGTTACAACATTACATTTGTTCACTCATCATTCCTTCATGCTTTTCTGTTTCATTTCAAGGTTTGATTACCAAAACAAGGTTTGACCAAGGTAAAACCTTATCCACTAATATAACAACATTTTTCCTTCTTCATGTGTGATTGAAGATTTAGGTGATTTGGAGCTTGAAGATTAAAGAAAATTGTCAAAGTTGTCATCTTCACAGAAACTCACCTAGAGTTTGCAATTTAGACTTTTCAAACTTGAAGATTGGACAAGACAAAAGATATGGAATATCACTTGAGGCTATAGAAGTTTTAGTCAAACCGTAATACTTGGACTAAATCACCACCTTGGGTGTATGAGTCCCAATATATCTCTTTTCAGCAGTTTTCTATAGATCCTGGTTTGTCAACAGAAGATTCCAGATTCTTCCCAAATTCTAGTACTAGGAATAAATTGCCCAGTATGACGTATGAGTCCCAGTGCACTTCAAAAAGAAGAATTTTAGAGTTGTAGACCTTGATTTGAAGCCATTATTTTTCCAAGTTCCTTTCTATTTGATTTCTATTTGATCATTTGATTTAATGTTCTCATGTTTTTAGGGTTCAGTGCATTAGACTTTGCATCTTTGCTTTCAAACTTCATTTTAATGGTGAAGCCCCCACTTAATCAAACCTAAGAAAACCACCTAGTAATTAGGTCCTTTCCCTCAATTGAGTTACTTGGTTGAGGGATCTTGGTTTCCTAATGAACCAAAGTGTGAAATAGGTCCCCAATTTTTTCCATCTCCTAAAAGGTAGAAATTCCTATTTCCCTTGTGTTCACTATGAAATGAAACCAACTTGTTTCATAAAAAGAAAGAAACACCCCTGGTAGTCCTTCTATCATCAACACAACCAACCCAATCAACATCAGTGTATACACTCATATCAAAGTTATTACCTTTTGGATGCCATAATCCATAATCCAAAGTGCTCTTCAAATATATATATATTCTCTTGACCACCTTCACATGTGTTTCTTTAGGATTAACTTGAAATAATGCAACGAAACATACCACATGCATAATATATAAATATTATCTTAACTATCTTCACATGAGTTTCTTTAGGATTAGCTTGAAATATTGCAATGAAACATACCACATGAATAATATCAAGTCTTGAATTAGTTAAGTACAACAAGTTTCCAATCATAGATCTATATTGAGTCTGATTAGCTGGAGGAGACTCATCATCTTTTCCCAAATGACAACAGTTACTAGAGGAGTGCTCACTGGTTTGAAATCTTCCATACCAAAATTCTTTAAAATCTTCTTGACATAATTTTCTTGATAAATAAAGAAACCATCATCTAGTTGAGTAATTTGAAGACCAAGGAAGAAGGATAACTCACCTATCATTGAAATTTCAAATTCCTTCTACATTTCTTCAGCAAAATTCTTGCACATCTCATTATTTCCTCCAAATATTATATCATAAAAATATACAACTATCAAAATTATTTCATCCTCAATCTTGAAGTGAAGATTACTATTTTTGGTACCTTTCTTGAAACCTTACTAAAGCAAGTACTTTTCTAATCTTGCATACCAATCCCTAGGAGCTTGTTTGGGGCCATATAATGCCTTTTTGAATCAACACACCATGTTTTTATCTTCTAATAATTGAAATCCATTAGGCTTCTCTATGTGGACTTTCTTCAAAATCTCCATTCACAAAAGCTAATTCGACATCCATTTGATATACTTGGAAGTCCTTGAAGGTTGAAAAGATAAGAAACATCATGGTTACTTCCATTATTGCTACCAGAGCAAAAGTTTCCTCAAAATAAATTCTTTTTACCTATGAATAGCCTTTACATACTAGTCTTTCTTGGTTTCTTACAAATTCTCCATCTTCATTCAACTTATTCCTAAAAACCCAATTTTTTCCTATCACATTCTTGTCTATAGGACTTGGAACCATTTCCCAAGTTTATTTTTTCTTAATTATCTAATTCAATTCTTCTTCCGTTGTTTGTATCCATCCTTCATCCTTGCTAGCATCAACAATTTTTTCTGGTTCTATTTTTTACAATAAACAAAATTTTACTTATTCAATTTTCTTTACAATATTTCTCTTGGTTAGCACTCCATTATTATCTCCAATAATATGATCCTCTGAATTCCTTTGAACATACTTGCTAGGAATCTTACTATTCTTTTCTATTGTTTCTTCTTTCTCTTCAAATTCTTCTTATTCTAAGTAAGGAGGTGCATCAGATCCATAGTCCTCAATTTCATACATATTTTGATGTAATTATTCATCAACCCTAACATTTATACTTTCAACTATCTTTTCTAGTACCTTTTTGTAGCACCTATATGTTTTACTCTAAGTTGAAAATCCAAGAAAAATAGCTTCATCAACTTTTGAATCAAACTTTCCCAAAACATCTTCATCTCTTTTGATGTAACATTTTCTTCCAATGGCTCTAAAATATCTAACAATTGTAGGTCTTCTATACCATAACTCTTAAGGGGTATTAGTGCTATTAACCCTTAACAATCCTCTATTAAGAATATAGATTGCAGTATGAACTGCCTCTTTCCATTAAGCATTAGGTAGATTTTCTTCCTTCAACATAATCCTTGTCATGTCTTGAACAATCCTATTCTTTTTTTCCACAATCCCATTCTACTGAGGAGTTCTAATAGAGGATGGATGCCTTTTTATTACATGTTCTTCACAAAAATCATTAAACCCATTCGATGTGAAATCACCTCCTCTATTAGACCTCAAACACTTGATTTCAACAGTCATTTCATTCTCAACTTTTTTATTTGAAAATCTTGAATCTAATAAAGGCTTCAAATTTATCCTTTTAGAATGTAACCGATGTCATCCTAGAGAAATCATCACTAAAAATAATAAAATTCCTTTCTCCTTTCAATCTTTTTAATTTTTGAGGTCCACACAAATCACTATGAATCACCTCCAATGGTCTAGAAGAAGGATACACTTTGGACTTGAAACTTATCCTTGTCTATTTTCAAAACTGACATTCCTTGCACAAAGTACTTATAGGCTTGATTACCATGGGCATATCTCTTACCACATGAAATGAATTTATCTTCACAAGATTGTTAAAATTTATGTGTCCCATTCTACTATGTTAAAGGTGACATTCACTTGCTTCTCTTAGAAAACAAATTCTCCCATTGACATCATTTAGATAGTATATGTCACCATTAGTCCTATATCTTTTTGCCATAAAATTTCTAGACTTTTCATTTTTTATTTCGCATCCTCTTTCATTGAATATTAGATTCTATCCATTGCTACACATCTGACTCATAATAAGAACATTGTGCCTAATTAATTTGACATAAATAAAAAAAAATCTTGTGTTTTCCATCGATACTTATTGTACCTTTTTCCACATATATGTACCAAAGTATCATCTCCAAGCTTTACTACGCTTCCACTCAACTTCACAAGCTTCATAAACTTTCTCCTATCCCATGTCATGTGTTTAGAACAACCATTGTCAATCACCTAGGAAATTGCCTCATCTTTTGCATGAAAAGTACACACAATACTTAAATATTTAGTCTTCTTAGCTTTCAAGAACAACATTTCATCCTCACTATCTAGACCACTAGATTCCTCATCCTTTGAAGAGTAGGAATCTTCCTTGGAGTAGAGATTATTTTTAAACCTATTTCTTCTAGAATCTTTATTTCTCTTTTTATAATATTTTAAGGGAAATTTGGAAGCAAGATGACCAACCTCTCCACACTAAAAATATTTTAAGGGTAGCCTACCTTTGTACTCAAAACATAGAAAAATAAAAAAGGCTCACCAAAACATAAGGTTTTATACTAAATTTGGAATGTTTCACCAAACTTACTATAAATAGAAAAGGAAAAATGGAGTGTAATGAACTGAAATGAAGAAAATAGGGTTGGAGTGTGTTAAAGTGGAGGTATACCAGACCTATATTCCTTATTTCATTAGGAAATGAGATCCACATAAAGAATTGACATAAAATCCTTAGGTGAGTTAACTCAAGGGGTGAATCTATAGATTTCCTTATGTCTAAAGGATGAGGGTCAAGGTCAAACAACACTTTTGGAGAGAAAAACTAAAAATAGTAAACCAACACCAAAATACAATCTAACACTTGAAACAACAATTTTAAGCTCAATACTGATAGAACCTACAATCAAATTGTAAATTATAGAAGGGTAGATCTGAGTGTACCTTTCACCAAAAGTGAGTTTTCAAAGGCTGACTATGACTCATTCTCCGAGGGCTAAATGGTTCCACTATTAGGGATTTTCTGTAACTTTTGGAAGTCTCTAATATATATTTGAATCTTCCAATTTTTCTAAGTGGGAGTGTCGAAATGTCATAAATAAATTATGTAGATGAGTTTCCATGAGATGACAACTTTTATGATAAACTTTTCAACTTTTTCGACTTCTTCAAATTTTCTCTTCAAAGGATCATCAATCTTTCTTCCACCTAGATCTACAAACATAGCATGAAAGGAAAAACTATTTGTTTTGGTGAATGGGGGTTCCTCTTGGTCAAACCCCATTTTGGTAATGAAACCTTGAAATGATTAAAAGTATGAAAAATGGAATGAAGAATGAACAAAGGTATGCTACCAATTAACAAACCCTTGAATAAACCTTGGAATAAAAGTCAACAACTTGCATGAAATGGCTTCAATGTATGTGGATCTTGAACTTTGAATCTTGCTTGAAATATTACTTTGAATACTTGATTTGATCATGAAACCTATATCACAATATTAGCTCCCAAAACATGCATGATGCAAGAAGAATTTGACATGGAAATTGGATCTTGAATGCTAAAATAAAAATATGATAAATTTTCTCTTGAATCCATTGAAGTTCTCCAAAAATTGTCTTGAATTTCTCTTATGAAGTCACATAAAAATTTGAGGTGAAACATAGTGAAATGACTTTATACATATAGATATGTATCCTCAATTTACTAAAATTCAAATATCACAAGTTGACATTGAATCATAGATTTGAATATGTTAAAATACCACCAAAAAGATAATTTAAATTTTTGTCCTAAGGTTTAGGGAGGACCCATTCACCCATGGGTGAATGGGTCCTAGGTCCATAAACCTATGACACACATTTCTCAATGAGAAGTGTTATGTTTAGGAATTAATGAATGTCGAGTTTCCTCTTTGGAAAATATAATTAAATAGGCTTGGTAAAAAAATTAAAGGGCCAATTAAGGAAAAATTAAGCTTAATTACTTAAGGGGGGCTTAGATAAGTGTGAAATTGTAAATAAATACATTTTACAACACTAACTTAAGAAAAAATTAAGTCCAATTTAACTAGGAGGGCCTAGAAAAGTGTGAAAATGTAAAGGGGTACATTTTTTTTCACTACATTTAGCACCCACTTTAGTGAGAGGATGACCATGTGTCAAACTCACTCTAAAGTAGACATTCAAAAAAAATGTATGCAACAACAACAAGATACTCAATTATACAACATCAAAGACTTAAAGAAAAGGTAAAAAAAAAGGGTGGATCAAGCCTCAACTATCCAATGTGATGTGGAACATGCCTTGGTTGTTTTTCCAAAAATGTTCACAAGAAGAATCCTAGTTGTCCACTATGCAAACAACACACATCATCACATGGGCTAATGGAACTCCAACTATCCATTAGGTTAGTTGTGAAGGCTAGAAAATGAGAGAATCTTATTAGGCTCCCATACCATACCAAAGCCATCCCTCTAATAACTTCAATAAGGTACCACAAAAACAAAACAAAACTTTTAACTTCATAAGGCCTAACAGGTTGTGCTATGCTAAGAACTTATGAACAAAAAAGGGAATGCTCCACTAGCAAGAAAAGTGTGTTATGCTTGATGACCTTGAAAAGGGTTTGAGCTTCACAAGGTTAGCAGGTTGTGTTATGCTAAACACATGAACAAAAAGAATGCAAATAAACATGTTCAAATATATTTTTCTTAGTTCGTGTAAGGTCTCCTCTTAGGGCACATCATGCCTAATGTCTCCAAGAGAGGACAAGTCAAGGATAAAAGATTCAAAACTTAGGGAATGCAACACATAGCATCACCACTAAAAGGGAAGTCATATGCCAAGAAAGGTCAAACCTAACGACACCACCAAGAAAAATATGCAACTCAAGAAGTAAGAAAATCACACAATGAAACACAAGGAATGTCAAAATTTTTTAAAATAATAATTCCAATGTATGCCCCCACTTTAAAGAAATTTCTAACACCATTTGTGTGAGAAATTTACTTTAAAGTAGCAAATAATCAATGCTAAAAATAAAGAATACATGAGAGCTTATTTAGAAAGCCCTATGCCAAGTCATATGTTTCCAAATGAAGTTATGTCATGAAAAATAAAGGGGTTTCCCCCAAAATTAAATCCCAAATACATAAGGTATCTATAGATTTGGGTTGAGTTTTTCTTTACTACAATGTTCTTATAGATCTCGAAAATGTCATGATTCCCCAAATACTCGTAAAAGAGGAAGAATGACACATAGAGAGAGAAAAAAAAGAAAAAGATTTTCAGTCAACATGGAAGAGACCTAAATGTCTCAATACCTTACATCATCCCAAAAAGGAAAACATAAGATGAAAGAAAAGATAAATGTTTACGACATATAAAAGAATGTAGATACAAATAGAGGAATGAACATGAAGAGATACATCAAATAGAACAGTATGGGGAATCAAATTATGCACATGCAATAACATAAAGAATATGAAAAATTAAACAAATATAGGACTAGTAAGGCACAGGCGAGTCAACCTATACCAAGCCATTCACATCCCAATCTTGTTTAGTATGTGCGGAAGGTACATAACTAGCCTAAGGGACCAAAAAAGTGCCAAACTAGGACAAGGATATCTAACCCCTTTCCCCCACTAAGTGCAAGGAAAGGATGAGCTAGGATGAGTGATGAGAATGAGTTCCTTTAAAGAAAATTATTTGCTATGAATGTAAAGCATGCAATAGTGAGTATGTTATGATTCTACAAATGTCACATGGCAAGGAGCAAAGTTTATGTAATTGCTATCCAACGATTTTACAAATGTTAGGAGGAGAAAAATTACTCAATATGAACTTTAATGCATGAAACTCATCAATAAGATGCTTGAGAGTTCTTTGATATGTGCAATAATTTATGTTCTTATGCTTGTTACTTTTACTAGGAGGTGGCAATGTAATCCACCCTAAATGAAGAAGTTGTTGCATTTTTCATTCAATTTATGTTTTAGTATGTAGGAATGGAAACTTTTTGAGTTTATAAGGTTTGGATTTCTTGCTTGTTTCATGATCTTTTTGAGGTGAATTCAAAGGAGAAGGACCTAAAATTATCCTATCATCCTTGTGAGACAAAATTTGATCATTATGAAGGAGGACATTTATATCCTTAGAAGATGTGGAGGGAGCAAGATCTTCATATCCTAGTCCTTTAGAATATTCAATTGGGATATGTTATAAAATTTTGTTAATTTCATGCTCATTAGTTATGTCACATCCTTTCTTAGTTAAGATATTAAAGCCTTGATCATAAGTCTCTTCTAGATTGATGGGTGTGTTGGTCACTTTATGAATGTAGGATGGATAGGTATGTACTTGGTTAGAGGAACTAGGTTCACTCATTTTTGGAGGTTTAGGCTTGATTTGTGATTCAATTTTAGGATGTAAAAGACCAAACATCTCAAGTTGTGGGATAGTAAGAGTAGTTGTTGCATGGTTTAGCGTAAAATGATGCATTGTTCTCAAGGTTGTTAATGAAAGTGTTTATGAATTCATGCATGTTGTCATCATATCCTATGATGTCAACTTCATGAGGACATTCATTAGGATTCAATTGAGAATGATTAGGTTCTATTGCATTGGGGCCATTTCCAGAAACACAACTTGAAACATCAACCAAAGAGATTAAGGACTTCCTTAGTTTACCAATACACATGTCCATGATGAATTTAAATGCAAAGAGATTATCAGATTTTCAGATTTCAAACAAGATAATTTTCCAATTATGCTATACAAAAACCTAAAAATGATTTTTTTTAAAAGAAATTTTGAATTCATACAATGCAATGAATTTATCAAATGAAGTTCAATATGATCGATTTGAGATAACTTAATTTTTTCAAACTGTAACAACAAATAAAGAAAAAAAAATAGAATACAAAATAGAGATTTTGATGCCCAGAAATACATGAAAAAGCCCTAATCAAGGACTCATTATCCCAGGGGTGAAAGGGTCCTAGTTGAGGGTTTTGAAAAATGAATTTATAGATTTTTGAGTGGATTCCTATGGTTCAAATTTTGGACTGAGACAAGTGATTACAGTTTGAATTTTCTATGAAATTTAAGTCTAAATGAAAATGCAAAATAGTGATAAAGGACAAAATAGGAGACCTAATTTCATATGAATTTTTGATTTAATTTTCAAATTTAAACTAGTGATGATGCAATTTTATGGAAATGATTTACAAAATGACTATTTTTTTTGTATTTTCCAAATTTTAAAAGATGCAAAAATGCAATCCAAAAACCCTAAATGAGAATTAATTCAATGCAATGAAGGGAAATAGGGTTGGAGTGTGTTAAAGTGGAGGAATACCAAACCTATCTTCCTTATTTTATTAGGAAATTAGATCCACATAATGAATTTACTTACAAACTTTAGGCGAGTTAACTCAAGGTGTGAATCTATAGATTTCCTTATGAGTAAAAGACAGGGGTCAAGGTGAAACAACACTTTGGGGAGAAAAACTAAAAATAGTAAACCAACTCCAAAATGCAATCTAACACTTCAAATAAAAATTTTAACCTTAATTCTAATAGAACCTACAATCAAATTGTAGATCAGAGAAGGGCATATCTGAGTGTACCTTTCACAAAAAGTGAGTTTTCGAAGGTTAACTAGGACTCATTTGTCTAGTGGCAAATGGGTCCACTGTTAGGGATTTTTTTGCAACTTTCAAAAGCCTCTAGTATAGATCTGAACCCTCAAAATTTTCCAAGTGACAATGTTGGAGTGTTAGAAATAAATTTTGAAGATGAGTTTCCATGAGATGAAAACCTTTATGACAACTTTTGTGTCTTTTTCAACTTGAAATTTTCTCTTCAAAGGATCTTCAATATTTCTTCCACCTAGATTTGCAAACACAACATGAAAGGGAATTTTTTTTTTCATGAATGGGGGTTTTCCTTGATCAAATCCTATTTTGGTAATCAAACCTTGAAATGAATAAAAGCACGAAAAGGGAGTGCAAAATGAATAGAGCTATGTTACCACTCAACAAAACCTTGAATAAACCTTGGAATAAATGTTTGTAACTTTCATGAAATGACTTAAATGGATGTGGATCTAATGCAGGAGCATCCAAGGAAAAGAGTAATCATGCATCATCATTCTATTTTTTTGACAAAATAAGGGTTGGCATGTTCTATTGGTGGAACCTTGACATATCGGTGTGACTTCCCTAAAGGTCCCAATTACATAGCAATGGAACCAATGAGTAAACAATGCATGGATTTACATCAGCAGGAAGACCACCTATCGACAGAACTATACTCGGTGTTCTAATGACAAATTGATATTCATGGCTGGTGGCACATATATCATTAAAAGGAGTGTGTTTAATTGGTGGGATGCTAACTTTGGTTTCCCTAATAGACCGATGGCCATCTTTGGTGGGAAACTTGTGTATTGATAGGATTCTAATGCAAGTACCTATGATAGGAAAATGTTTTAAGAGAAGCTAAAAAATAACATTAGGAGGACTCAAATGTATCAATATGATGAAAGAGGGAGTTTTAGCGATGGAGAAATGAGTGATATGGGTGTAAAATGATGGTTTTGGTGGAAGGAAAGTTGGAGTCTGGGTGATAGTCTGATGGTAGTAGATGCACAAAGTTAGTCAACAAAGGTGGATGGTGAGTTAGATCACAATAAATGGTGAAGCGATACTAGGCATTTCACATTGTTGTTGTGAAATACAATCTCAATGACTAACTTGTGGGAACTATTGATTATGATGTAATGATGTGGAGACTTCAACTATTGATTAGACAATGCTAGTAACTATGAAATAAGGAATAAGACTGAATTGGAGAGTTTGATTGAGATATAAATAGGGATGGAATGCCTATGCAGTGGAAAGAGGAGAATTTTAGAAGAACATACAACGTGGAACAAAATGGGAGTTTAGATCTGCAATCTATAGATGCATGTAAGAAGCCCATAAGATGGCATGCAATTTGTAATCTCTTTGAGTAATAAAAGTAAATATTTGTTCTCTTCTTGCAACTAGTTGTTCTTTTTATATGCTTGTGTTGATATTCTATAGGTAAGGGGAGTACCCTTCATCAAGCTATATCAGAGTAGGAGTTCCTCAGTCTGTAACAAAGTGCTAAACATGAGGCAGTTGTAGCAATACTTATGAGTGTGGGTTGAGAAAAAAATGCCTCCAAGAATGGCCCAGTGTGGTAGAGGTAGAGGCAGAGGTACTGGAGGTGGAGATCCTCTTCGAGATGAAATTAGATTTGTTAGAAGGCAGATGCAATCCTTGCAAGAAGAGGTCCAAAGAGGAAGAGGAGCACAACATGAAAGAGATGATAGTGAAGATGAGACTTAAGTGGAGATAGAAAAGGAAGAATAAGATTAGATAGATCCTAGAGAGGTAAGATTTCTAATAGTGATATCTAGTCTAGGAAAGAAACCAAAGATGGAAGTTTTGACTTTTAGCAGAAGCTTGAATCCAAAAGAATTAATCAATTGGATCAATGACATGGAAGAATTTTTCAAATTTGAGGAGATTGAAGATCCTCACCAAGTAAAGTTTGCAAAGACCAAGTTAAAGGGTCATGTGAGTATATGGTTGAAAGAGGTCCATCTTGAAAGAGGTAGACAAGGAAAAGATAAAATCTCCAGATAGGACCGAATGGTGGCAAAGTTGAAGAAGCAATTAATTCCTATTAATTATGAATTAGAGAAACTAAAGAAAATGTAGAGTCTAAGAAAAGGAATGAGGAAAGTGAAAGAATACACTAAGGAATTTCACAAGGTTCTAATTCAGACAGGACACTTAGAGGGGAACAAAGAGAAGGTTGCTTGGTATATCAATGGACTAAAGCCAAGTGTACAAGAGGAATTGGCACTAGTAAGAATGACTATCATTGAGGATGCTTATCAGTTCTCTCTAAAGGTTGAAGAGTGACTAAACAAGAGGTTTAAAAGCAAGAAAAGAGGAGGTCAAGGTGGAAAGACTGGGAAACAACCATATGGAGGTAAAGGTGGTGATTATAAGAAAAGTGAAGGATCCAATACCAGTCAAGATCAATCAAGAGATGAATCATATCAGCCTCTTGACTAGAATAGTGTAGATCAAAAAAGAACAGGAAGGTTTGAGTGCGAACGAGGAAGAGGGGGCTTTAGAGGAACATGTTTCCAATGTGGTGAAGAGGGACATAGAGCCTATGAGTACCCACAACACCAACAAAGGATGAACAAGAGACCGAAAGGCAAGGTACAAGTAGCCCATGTAGATGAAGATGCTTGGTCATCACAATCTGAAGATGCAAAAAAGCGTGAGTCCCTTATTATCAGAAGGGCCTTGGTGAATGAAGAGAAGGAACCCAACCAATGAAAGATTTTTTTTCGCACCCATTGTAAATGTGAAGGAAAGGTTTGTAATGTCATCATTGACAGAGGTAGCACTGACAATCTAGTATCAAAGCAAAATGGTCACCAAATTACAACTGGAGAGGAGAAGGCACCCGAGTCTCTATCGGATTGAATGGTTGTAGAAGGGTCAAGGGTCTTGGTCAATAAATAGTGCCTAGTAAAATTCAAAATTGGTAACTATCGGGATGAGGTTTTGTTTGATGTGATACCCATTGATGCTTGTCACATGTTGTTGGATCGACCATGGTAGTTTGATCGATGAGTAATACATAATGGGAATGCAAAAACTTATTCATTAATGAAGGATGGAGTTCGACATTAGCTAAAGCCTCTGAAGGAAGTAGATGAAAAGATATGCAACAATGCATGAATTTTTTTGATTGATGGATGAAAATTCTTGGAAGGTATGAGACATGAACACATATGTTTTGCATTGATTCCAAGAACCGAAAAGGAAGTTAGGAGTGATGTTCCTATAGAAGTTCATGGTTTGATGGATGAATTCTAGAGTATTATTTCTAGATAATATGTCTAAAGGGTTACCACCCATAAGGAAGATTAGTCATCAAATGGATCTTATTCCTAGAGCCAGTTTTCCAAATAAGGGAGCCCATTGATATGATTGTAGCAAAGAGTGAATAGTTTAATAGACAAGTGCAAGAGTTGTTGCAAAAGGGATTGATTAGGGATAGTTTGAGTCCATGTGTAGTACCTGCATTACTATCACCTAAGAAGGATGGAGAATGGTGAATGTGTACTAATTCAAGAGCCATTAATAAGATTACCATCAAGTATTGGTTTCCCTTGCCAAGGATGGATGACATTATGGATTACTTGAGTGGAGGTGAGTATTTTACAAAGATTGATCTGAAGAGTGGTTACCACTAGATTCGACTCAGAGAAGGAGATGAATGGAAGATAACTTTCAAGACCAAAGAAGGCCTATAAGAGTGATTAGTCATGCCTTTTGGGATTACCATTGGACCCAACACATTTATGAGGCTCATGAACGAGGTATTGAAAGAATTTTTGGGTAAGTTTATCATTTTTTACTTGTATGAAATTTTGATTTCTAGTAAGATGTTGGAGGAGCACTATAGGTATATCTAAGAAGTTTTTGAGAAGCTGAGAGAGAAGTTGTTGATCAACTTGAAAAAGTGTAGTTTTGTGAAACACGAACTGGTGTATCTAGGATTTTTTATCTTAGTAGAGGGTCTAAGAAATGGATCTAGAAAAGGTGAAGGCTATTGTGGAGTGTCCGACACCAAGAAGTGCTACAGAGGTAAGATCTTTTCATTGTCTAGCTACTTTTTACTAGAAGTTCATTAAGGGATTTAGTAGTATTTTTTCACCCCTAACTAAAACAATGAGATAGGATAGAAAATAATTTAGATGGATTACATGAGCAGAAAAGAGCCTGGATATGTTGAAGAAGAAGGTCAAGGAACAATCTATTTTGGCACTCCCAAACTTCAATAAAGTGTTTCAAGTAGACTATGATGCAAGTGGCAACACCATTGGAGCTATTTTATGTCAGGAAGGTAGACCCATTTCCTATTTTAGTGAGAATTACACTAATGCAAAGAATAAATATTTTGTTTATGATCAAGAATTCTATGCCATAGTCTAGGATTTTAAATAGTGGAGACATTAGTTGTTGCCAAAATATTTTTTTTGTTTATTGATCATCAGGCTTTACAGTATCTGAACAGCCAAGGAAAACTAAATCAAAGGAATTTGGAGTGGGTTGAATTTCTATAGAGCTATACATTTGTGTTAAATCATAAGAGTGGAAGGTAAAATAGAGTTTTAGACACCTTGAGTAGAAGGTAAAATTTGTTAACAGAATTGTGGGTGGAAGTGGTTACGTTCAATGAACACAAAAGTATGTATTTGAAAGATCCTAATTTTGCAGTAGCTTGGAAAGCTTGCAAGGAGCCTATCACATTGAATAGGACAAGGTGGTTGAATTATACCATTCAAGAGGGTATTTTGTTTAGGAGGAACCAATTGTGTACTGCTAGAAGTTCCATGAGAGATAACTTGATCAAAGAGAAGCATAGTGATGGATTGGCAAGACATTTTGGTCAGAATAAGACCATTGCCATTGTTGGGGAGCATTATTATTAGCCACAACTATAGTAGGATATGAATAAGTTCTTGCAGGGTTGTACAATATGTCAAATTGTGAAGGGAATTACTTTGAATATTGGACTATTTCAACCATTACCAGTTGCTGAGAAGTCATGGGAGGATATCAACATGGATTTTGTTCTTGGTTATCCAAGGATGCAACACATGGTCATAACTCCATATTTGTGGTGGTGGAAAGATTCTCAAAGATGGAACACTTCATTCTGTGTCATAAGATTAGTGTTGTTCATTTTTTTGAATTGTTCTTTAAGGAGGTGGTAAGTGTTAAACAGGCACAAGACAACTGAGAGGGGGGTGAATCAATTGTCACACAAGTTCAAACTTAAAAATTTATCACTTATCAATTCTTCAACCACACTATTTTGTTATTAAATGTGAGCATGAAACACAAATAAGAGAAAGCAAATCAACACAATGAACACCAAATTTTTATGTGGAAAACCCAATGAAGGAAAAACCACAGTGAGGGTTACCTCACAATATAAATATTATAAAGCTGAATATAGAGGCTCACTATCCAAATACAAAGGCTCACTACCTACAAAGGACTCCCTATCCAATAGGGAGGCTCACTGCCTACAGATAGAAAAGAGAACAAAAGAAGCACCACATCAATTAAAGAAAATTCACAGGATTACAGAGACATTCAGCCCACTACCTTCAACACACTAAAAAATTGCTATCACAACTCACTCACACACACTTCTACTCTTTTGATTTGTAGCTCACTTTTGTTACTTTGCATCCCACTATCATACAAATATTCACAACTCATCTTGTTTTTATACCATTCTCAACCTTAGAATCATTTTCGAAGGTTGGCCACAAATAACCCATTTCATAAATTCAAATTAGGTCAGCAACTCAAAATTCTCACGATGGAAAGGAATAAGAGTGGACCAATAAAATTATTTTTCAAGATCAAAAATAAAATTCTTGAATCAACCACATGCTTCCCTAATTATTTTTATTCTTTGAATGAAGTGTAAACACAAGGTCAGGCAAACCTAATGAAAACAAAAATGAACAATGATGCACATCCTTCCCAACATGAAGATGACATATGAACAACTCAACACACTTCAATATTCATGAGACTTCATCTCAAACTTCTTCAGATACATCCACAAAAAAAAAAATATACTTCATACATTGAATACCTTTCACCAAATCATTCGAACTATTCAAACTTGCACTGGAATATAGAAACATGACTTCTAGATTACCAATCATCAACCTTCTTTTCTAAAACATAGAGATCACCATCATAAGACACATCTAAGATCCATAAGATGTGAAACAAACCAGTGGAGGAATACGGAGTAGAAACATTTCCCCCAATCCATAGAAGATCAACTCTACCGGTAGAACACATGTACTAATGGACACAACTTTCACATACCATCTCACTAGAAGATGAACTCAGAATATATCACCATCAAATCACCGTAATAAAAATATCAAAACCACACAGGTATAGGATCAACATAGAAGAAACACAGAGCACATACCAGAGCACAATCTAAACACATTCATCACTTTGACGTCTCTTCTTTATTAATTTTCTCAAAAGAACTTGGAGACTCATCAACACAACACATCTGCAACCATATAAGATAGCTCCATGTACTCACAACATCTCAGTAGTATCTCAACTATACATGTACAATATGCAACATACTGAACAATTTTGACATCAATGAGAACACCACCAGACTAGCCTATACTTGCAACAATATCCCCCTTTGTCATTGATGGCAACACATGGTGTGAAAAACCATCAAATACAAAAAATTACACAATATTATGAGAGAACAACTTCTCTTCTACTGCAAATATTTTTCAGATGAATTTCTCTCCCCCTTTGACATCAATGGAAAAGAAAAAATACTTTGATTACTCCCCCTTAGGAGTACACCCATCTTGCAACAATGAAAACCTTTTCTACTGCTCCTATAGAGTAGACCTATCTATTAGTCTAGATAAATAAATAAAATATGATTTCATTGGACTGATGCACCTTCATTTGCACTTAGTTATGAGGGCCAATGACCCCCAACCTCTCCCTAAGATGCTCAAAAGTATCCTTCAGAAGATCCTTAGTAAATATATTTGCAATTTGTTCCTTTGGTGTCACATACTCTAGTCTAACCTCATTCTCCATCACTTTTTCTCTCAAAACATAATACTTGATAGATATGTGTTTTGTTCTTGAAGCTTGCATAACTGGGTTCTTCAGAAAATTTATTGCACTTGTATTGTCACAAAAAAAAGAAATAGGCTCATCACAAACTATTCCAATGTCCTTCAGAGTTTTCTTCATCCATAGAACTTGTGTGCAACAAGATGCTGCAATGATATATTCTACCTTGGCTATGGATAAAGAAATTAAGTCTTTCTTTTTACTCAACCATGAAACTAATCTTCCACCAAGAAAGAAAGCACCACCATTGGTACTCTTTTGGTCATCTACACATCCGACCCAATTAGCATCTGGATAAGCATTCAAGATGAAATCACCATTCTTAGGATACCATAGTCCATAATCCACTGTAACTTTAAGATATCTAAATATCCTCTTAACAACTATGACATGTGATTCTCTAGGATCTACTTGGAATCTAGCAACTAAACACACTACATGCATAATATCTAGTCTGGTAGCAATAAGGTACAACATTCCGCTAATAATGGATCTATATTTTCTCTAATCAGTCTTAATAGATTCATCATCCTTACTTAATTTACATTTGGTTACCATAGGGGTACACACTAGTTTAGAATCATCCATCCCAAACTTCTTCAACAGTTATTTTACATACTTAGATTTTGAAATGAATATCCCTTTGTCATTTTGATTCACTTGTAGACCAAGAAATAAATCCAATTCACCAATCATAGACATCTCAAATTACTTCTACATCTCTTCAGCAAACTTTTTACACATGCCTTCATTTCCACCAAAAATGATATCCTCATCACAAAAACTACAATCAACATCTTATTACCATGCACTTTGAAGTGGAGATTGCTATCAGTAGAACCTTTGTTGAATCCTTGCTTTATCAAATATCTATCCAATCTTTCATACCAAGCTCTGGCAGCTTGCTTTAGTCCATAATGCCTTCTTCAATTGACAAACCATTTCTAGTTTGTCAAACAATTGAAACCCTTCAGGTTGCTCCATATACACTTCTTCCTCCAACTCACCATTCAAAAATGTTGACTTAACATCCATCTAATATACTGTAAAGTCCTTGTGGGCAGAGAACGCTAAGAACATCCTGATAGCTTCCATTCTAGCCATAGGGGTGAATGTTTCTTCAAAATCTATTCCTTGAACTTGTGAATATCATTTGCAAACCAGTCTTGCCTTATTCCTTACTACTTCTCCCTTTTCATTTACCTTGTTCTAGAATACCCATTTTGAGCCAATCACATTTTTTTTCATAGGCCTAGGGACTATTTCCCATGTCTAATTCTTTTCTATCTACTGCAATTCCTCTTTCATAGCTCTCATGAAACTTTCATCTTCACATGCTTGTTTTAATGATTTAGGTTCTATTTTAGAAAGTAAACACAGATTTACCTTAGTTGCAACTCTACTTCTTGTCTTCACACCTTCACTTTTGTCTCCAATTATCTAATCTTTTGGATAATTCTTCTATACATATTTAGGAGTCCCTACAGTAGGTTCTAGTTCATTCTCTTCTTCTTCTTCTTCCACTTTTTCTTCTTCTTCTTTCTCTTTTTGTCTTCTCTTTATTCTCCTCCGATACATGTCCACAAATAGGATCATCAGGTTCAACTTCACTTATTTAAATAGGTTTGTGTATGTCTTCATCAACTTTCACATTAGCACTTTCAATAGTCTTCCTCAATCTTTTGTTAAAACATCTATATGCCTTGCTAGTAGTAGAGTATCCAAGAAATATTCCTTCATCACATCTAGCATCAAAATTTCCAAGATTTTTATCATTGCTTTTAATATAACATCTACTTCCAAATACATTAAAATATTTTATAGTAGAATTCTTACCAGTCCATAACTCAAAAGGTGTCTTTGTGCTATTGTGTCAAATCTGAACTCTATTAAGAACATAAATAGTAGTATGTATCACTTCTCTCCAATATGCATCTGGTACATTGGACTCTTTCATCATAGTTCTAGTAACTTCCTATAATATCCTATTTTTCTTTTCAAGTAATCCATTCTGCTATGGGTTTCTCAAAGAAGAAAACTATCTTTTATGCCATGCTTCTCACAAAATGCACTAAATTCACCACCTCTATTAGATCTCAAACACTTGATTTTCAGATTTACTTCATTCTTCATGAGCTTGCTTCAAATACCTTAAACCTATCCAGAGCCCGAGTCCTTTCTCTAAGAAAATCCACCCATGTCATTTGAGTATAATCATCAATAAGCAACATGAAATATCTATCACCATTCAAGCTTCCAATCCTTTTCAGACCACAAAGATCAGTATGTACCAACTCCAACATGTTGGTAGTAGAATGCTCTTTTCCCTTAAATTTGCATCTTTTTTGTTTCCCTAATTGACAACTTCTGCAAATATCATTAGCAAGTCTTGTGATTCTAGGTAGCCCTCAAAAAATATCCTTTTCACTGATCTTGACTAGGTTATCAAAATTCACATGTCCCATTCTCTGGTGCCATAACCAACTTTCACTAATTTGAGATGCAAGACAATGACCATCGATTCCCTTCACCTGATAGATGTTTCCATGAATTATTCTTCCAGCAACAATCATATCTCCATTTCAAGATCCTTTTCTAATTTCACAAGTATTATTTTGAAACAAAAATTTAAAACCATTTCTACACATCTAACCAACACCTAGAATGTTATGCCTCAAACCCTTCACATAATATACATCATTAGTATTGTGCTCTCCATCAAAACTAATTGACACTTTACCACATATCTTAGCTCCTGAATCATCACCAAACATAACTAAACCACCATCATATTTTTCAAGTTTAGTGAACTTACTCTTATCTTTGGTTATGTTATTTGAACATCCACTATCAATTACCCAGTAGTATTCATCCTATCTTGCATGAAAAGTGATAACCAAGGTACCTTCCATCATATTCTTCTTAACCTATGGAGCCTTCTTACTTACAAATTTTCTAGAGTTAGTGGATACAAATTTATTTTCCAAACCTAAGAATAAGCATTCACTATCATCAACCTCATTGTCAAATTCATCATCAGAAATAGTTGCGTCTTCCTTATCATAATACGACTTCTTATACTTCTTATCCTTCCTATCCTTATCCTTGTTATTTTTTATGTGTAACCCTATTTGGACATATCAAAGCATAATGACCGATGTTACCACAACTGGAACATTTAAAGGGTAACATTTATATTTTATGATTCCTTTTAATTTCCTAGTGAAGTTTGATCCCAACTCTTCATAATCGCTATCTAGTTCTTCAATCTTCAAGGCCTTAAATGTAATTTCCATCTTCTCTTTTGTATTGTCATCTTTTTGGAACTTATCTCAAATTATTCTAGGGTGTCAAAAAACTCTTATAGAGTGTACTTCTTAGGAACATCATTTCTTCAATAACAGAGATCTTGTCATTGTAACATTCCGGTAAAGTGATCAGGATCTTCTCAATTATATCTTCATCTGATAGTTTTCCTCCTTGATTTCTAACTTCATTTTCTTCTAGTTCAACTCTCTGAAAGAAATTTGTAAATTCTTCACCATCTTCCATCTACAGGTTCACAAATCTACACTTTTCCGCAAGCCTCTTTGTAAATTTCACCTTTTCATTTCCTTCATACATGTCTTCCAACTTCTTCCAGACTTCATATGTAGTATCTAGAGAATTAACCTTAACTCAATCATTTTTAGATAAACCACTAAAAATCACATACTTCACCTTCTCATTTTATTCATAATCAGAGATCTCATCGACAAAATTAAAACCACCAGACAGAGGTGTATACTTCATCTCTACAAACTTCCAGGTCTTGAAACCAAGTGAGATAATATATCCTCTCATCCGACCCTTCCAATCATTGTAGTTAGTTCTATTGAACATAGGGATCACCAATTGTGTGCCATTAGATCTTCCTTAAGTGGTTAAGCTCTAGATAAGGAACCAAATGCTCTAATACAAATTGTTAAACATGCATATGGCAACTAAGAGGAGGGCTGAATCAGTTGTCACACAAGTTAAAACTTAAAACTTTATCACTTATCAATTCTTCAACCACACTATTATGTTATTGAATGTGAGCATGAAACACAAATAACATAAAGTAAATCAACACAATGAACACCAAATTTTTATGTGGAAAACCCAATGATGGAAAAACTATGGTGAGGGATAACTCAAAATATAAAGATTATAAAAATAAATACAAAGGCTCACTTCCCAGAAGAGGACTCATTGTTAAAATACAAAGGCTAACTACCTAAAAAGGAATCACTTCCTATAGATACAAAAGAGAACAAAATATCCACCACAACAATTAAATCACATTCAAGGATTGTAGAAACCTTTAGCTCATTGCCTTCAACACACTAAAAAACTGCTATCACAACTCACTCACACACACTTTTGCTCTTATGATTTGTGGCTCACTTTCATCACTTTGCATCACACTAGCATACAAATACTCACAACTCGTCTTTCTTTTATAGCATTCTCAACCTTAGAAGCATTTTCCAAGGTCAGCCACAAATAAACTATTTTGTAAATTCAAATTAGGTCAGAAACTTAAAATTCCCACGATGGAAAGGAATAAGAGTGGACCAATAAGATTCTTTTTCAAGATAAAAAATAACATTCTCGAATCAACCACACACTTCCTTAATTAGTTTTTATTCTTTGAATGAAGTGTAAACACTAGGTTGGTAAAACCTAATGTAAACACAAATGAACAATGATGCACACACTTCCCAAAATGAAGATGACATGAAAACACCTCAACATGCTTCAATATTCATGAGACTTCATCTCAAACTTCTTCAAATACATCTACAACAAAACAATATACTTCATACACTAGATACCTTTCACTAGCTCATCTGAACTATACAAACCTACATTGGAATATAGAAACATGAGTTTGAGATTACCAATCTTCAACCTTCTTTTCAAAAGCACAGAGATCACGATCATAAGACACATCCCAAATCCACAAGATCTGAAGCAAACTAGTGGAGAACTGCGGAGCAAAAACATTTCTCTCGATCCATAGAAGATCAACTCTATCAGTAGAACACATGTACCAGTGGACACAAAATTCACATACCATCTCACCAAAAGCTAAAACTTCAGAACTACACAAGCATAGGATCAACACAAAAGAAACGCAGAGCACATATCAGAGCATAATCTAAACACATTCATCACTCTGACTTCTCTTCTTTATTAATTTTCTCATAAGCACTTTGAAACTCATCAACAGAACACATTTGCAACCATATAAGATAGCTCCATGTACTTACAACATCTCAGTAATATCTCAACTATACATGTACAATCTACAACATACTGAATAGTGTTGACATTAGTGACAACATCAATGACAACACCACCAGAGGAGCCCATACTTGCAATAGTAAGACTACATGGTATACCCAAGAGCATAGTTTCAGATAGAGATACCAAGTTAGTTGGGTATTTCTAGAGGACTTTGTGGAAGAAGTTAAAAACTGATTTGATGAACCATAGATTTTTGAGACTCGAATGCTACTCTAGCACTTCTAGGGTTTTCACCTAAAAGAAGAGAGATTAGGTCCAAAAATGCTAATTTTTTATTCAATTTAGGATGTGTCTTATGTGATATGATGTAAATTAAGTTAACTAAATGAAATTTACTAATTGAAATGAGCTAAAATGAATAGAAATGTGTAATTAAAGCTATGTTTGAAAACACACTATGATATGCAAACAACTATGTAGAATGAAGAAATTGAAAGAAATATGCAGAACATAACGTACAAAGGTAAATATCAGTGCCCCTAGATGAAGTAGGATGATTTTGGAGTGTTTTGGATGCTGATGAAATTTACTAATTTTTCATAGTGGGACCCATTCACCCAAGGTGGCGAATTAGTCCACTTATTGATGAAAAATTGTTAAGAGTTAGTTTTTGTCTGTTGGGATCTGAAATTTAACAAAACTCAAGTTTCTAGCCCTAAGGTGGGACTCATTCACCATAGGTGGTGAATCAATCCTCTCCCAAAATTCTAAAAAATTAGGAGACAACTCTGCAACACTAGATCTGATAATTTCTACTTGTCTAGGTCAAATCTATAGAAAACAGACAAATATCCTTCTCCAAGCTTGAATTTGACTTATGTTGACTTGAAACACCTAGTTGAAATGAAAATAAATCTTCAACACCTAACAACCTATCAAATCTACAAACAAAGGAAAATCCTTATTGTCACAAATCTGAAGTAATGTCAATGGCAGCTTCAAAGTGCTTAAATAGTGCTTGAAATGATGATGTAAAATGCTTTAATTCTTGAGATTACTTGAATATGATATGTGAATGTTGGAGGATGTAAAATGAGATGACAAACACTTATTTATAAAATTATTGTGCTTTAGCATCCATTCATACCTCATCAAAGACCAACATCAAGTGAATTTGAATAAAATCTCAAAAGGAAATTTGAAATATTTGGAATTTGGGGCCAAGGGGGACTCATTCGCCACCCTTGGCAAATGGGTCCCACCTAGGACCTAAAGTTGTGTGTCGGGAAAAAATGTTGTGTTTAATGTTATTAGTTGGGATAACATCCAAAAATACACTCAATATAAGCATAAGAGGGCATAAAGGGACAAAATTGAGCATGAGAAAGGTGTAAATAGTGAGGATGTGCCTAGAAAAGTGTGAAATCTTATTACAAGATTTTACAACACTTCAAAATAGGACTTGTTGATGAGTAAAAAGGTGATTTTTAGGTGAAATGTATTAAATAGAGTCTAGAAGAATGTATAAATGTCTTACAACACTTCACAATACCTTCACAAGACGTCATTCTTTGAATTTTAGTACCTAAATAAGCATTTTCAAGCCATGATACATCATAAAATAAAAGAAACATAGTTTCCAGTACCATGAAGCAAGACCTAAAAGGACATGGAAATGACAAGGGATCATATTTCTATGGGACATTTAGCCCCCACTTTAGTGAGAGGATGAACCTGCTTCAAACTCACACTAAAGTAGCCATGAACATCGAGGGGAGGGTTCAAATGCACTTACGTTAGAAAGATAGAATACAATGAGCAAGAGGGATGATCAAGCCCCTAGGATGAAGATCTAATGACATTGAACATAAGAACAAAGGAACACATAAGTGTTGAGAATAATTGAATCAAGCTTCAATCATCAATCCAACTAGTTGTGAAAAGAGATCTAGGCTGATTGTTTGAAAAAGAGAATGTGTACTCACTCTGGGGCCATGGAACTTCAAGCTATCCACGGGGTGAGAATTCCCAGAAAGTAAGATACATACACTAGTCGGTATGTACTCACAAACACAAAGGTGGCTATGGGGAAAATTCATGCCACTAGGTGGGATTCCCACTCAACCATGCTAAAGCTATACCTGTTCGATAACTTTAACAAGGTGCCACAAAGGAAAATTCCATGAACAAAAATAAAAGGGTACCACAATCATGCAAGTTGTGTTATGCAAGGTGGAAAAATTTAAAATGTGAAATGTAAAAATTCAAAAGTGTAAAAGTGGAAAAATGTAAGAGAAGTTCAAAGGAGTCTTGTTTAGTTTATGCAAGGTCAGTTACTTAGGGAATATTGTATCTAATGTCTCTAAGAGAGGACGAATCAGAGAATAGTATATTCACAACTTAGGGGATGCAGTGTGTCACATCAAACCACTAAGAGGAATGTAATATGTTGAGAAAGATCACACTTATGAAGGACATCACACCCAATGTCATCCACAAAGTAACAAACACATCACGTAAATGACAAGGCTTCACTATGAACCAAGAATGCATATGAATTAATGGTAATGTATGCCCCCCACTTTAAAGGAATTGCTACACATCGTTCTATGAGCAATGACTTTAAATTATAAAGAGAAAGAAAATAAAAAGAAAATAAGACATGAGAGCCAACCTAGAAATCCCTATGCCAAGTCATATGTTTTGAAGTTAGGATGCATCATGTCAAGGAAAAATGAAAAAGAAAGAAAGGGAGTTTCCCCCTAGAAAAGAAAACACACCAAACACATAAGGGATCTATGGATTTGGGGTCAGTATGTTCATTGTTGCAATGTTGTTTATTTAAAGAGCTGGAAACTATCATCATTCCCCAAAGTACATAGAACTAGAAGAATGACACAAAGAGAGAAAACAAAAACAAAAAAAATTCTATTTTGAGTCAACATGGAAGAGACATTTCGGGCTCGATGCTTTGTGTAATCCCCAAAAGGAAAATACAAGCGAAAAGAAAAGATAGAAAAAAATTGAAAAATCTTTTGGGTCAACATGAAGGAGACATTTTGGTCTCAATGCCTTACATCATCCCCAAAAGGAAAAGCACAAGAAAAATACAAAGAAAAAGGAAATGGATAAAGGGGTTGGGTCAACATGGAGGAGACTTAGGACATCTCTATACTTTGCATCATCCCCAAAAGGAAAACACAAAACAAAAAGACAAGGACCTTTGTGGGTCAACATGGAAGAGACATAGGGTGTCTTTATGCTTTGTGTCATCCCCAAAAGGAAAACACAAAACAAAAAGACAAGGACCTTTGTGGGTCAACATGGAAGAGAAATAGGGCATCTCTATTCTTTGCATCATCCCCAAAAGGAAAACAAAAAACAAAAAGAGAAAAAGACAAGGTACAAAAAATAAAAGAATAGAGGTAAGAATAGAAGAAGTGTACAAAGAGAGAGAACATCAAACACACAATATGGGAGAATGGGATATGCACATGAAAAGAAAAATGAAAAGGAGAAAGTAATGCAAATTAAAGTCAACCATGAGGTAGTGAAAGATAGTGTAGATAATGTTCACCTCTTGCAAAAAGTTGGTCCAGAGGTGGGCAAGAAGAATATTAAGGCGTCCTCTCAGTTGGGTGTTCTGCAAAAAGTTCTCAAGAAGGGGGGGCCGGAGAAAATTTCTAAGCTGGGAAGGAAGAAGGATGAGGAAAAGATTAAGATGATAGGGGAGACTGGTGGAGTCAGGGTCAGTCAAGATTCTGGATTCACATTTTTCATGCCCCTCGAAATGATAGTTCTCTCTTGGAATTAGGGGCTTGAACAGTGGCCCTAGACAAAAAGACAAAGGTGTCATTCGATGATGTCATGATGTTTGCAGGACACTAAGCTCTCTGTGGAGAGGTATGATGGATCTAGTTCCTAAGTTATGGGGGAATGGTGGATGCCAATGCATTGGTGCTCAAGGGTCTTCTGGCGGGGTGGCATGTTTATGGAACCCGCGTAAGATTTGCCCCCTTTGGTGGGTGTCTTTCAGGTCCTCCCTTTCCATGGTGGCCTCTTGTTTTATGTCAGGGGAAATTGCTCTCTTCTCCAATGTGTATGCGCCTGTGGAGTTGCAAGGAAAGCAACTTTTGTGGTCCAACATTCGTTTAGTTCGCAGCTTATTTCCCTACCATCCTTGGATTATTGGAGGCGATTTTAATGCTATCACGGAGCTTGCAGAAAAACGAGGTGGTATTGCAAGGTTGGAGGCTTCTGCATTATTGCTCCAGGACAATATCTCTGCTTTGAATCTTGTGGATATCAAACCTGGCAATGGTCTTTTTACTTGGAATAATAGGAGAATTGGCGATGCCTCTATTTCTGAAAGACTTGATAGATTTTTGGTGTCTAGTTTTTGGGTGGGGGACAGGTGGTTGATAAGCTCTGAAATTTTGGATGGTCGTGGTTCTGATCATTGGCCTATTAAGCTAGTGGTTGATGTGCCTCAACGGTGTGCTAGACAGACCTTTAAGTTCCAACTCATGTGGCTTAGGGATGAATCTCTTCATGTTTTGCTCCCTAGTTGGTGGGATCAGGGGAAGCCAGCATATGGCACTGCCATGTACTCTTTCTCAAAGAGGCTCCAGTATGTTAAATACAGATTGAAAAGATGGAATAGGCAGCATTTTGGTAACTTATTTCAGGAAAAGCAAAAGGCGCGAGATAATCTAGACCTAATTACCAGACAAATTCGAGATCAAGGCCTCTCAGAGGAGCTGAGTTTATTAGAGGTTGCTGCAACAAAAGAGCTTGAGGAATGGGAGTTAAGAGAAGAGATTTTTTGGAAACAAAAGTCTCGTATTGAATGGCTCCAGGCTGGGGATCGAAACACTGCTTTCTTCCATAACTCAGTTAAGGATCGGAGACAAGGTAATGCTATTTCTTCTATTCTGTTGCCTAATGGGGAATCTTTGTCCTCTTCAGCCTCTATTTCAGCTGAATGCATTCGATATTTCTCTACCCTTTTCTCTGAGGATTCGCCTCCTGCGGAGGAGGATGAAGCTAAAATTTTAGATTGTATCCCGAAGCTGGTGACTAATGAAATGAATGAATCATTGCTTGCTCCTATTACCTTGTCGGAGCTTGAGAAGGTTGTATTCCAGATGAAGAAAGGTAAAGCTCCTGGGCCTGATGGATTCCCCATTGAATTTTTTCAGGAGTTCTGGGAAGTGGTTAAATTGGACCTTTTAGAGGTTGTCCAAGAATCCTTTATGCATAAACAAATGTTGAAGTCCCTAAATGCTACATTTTTAGCTCTTATTCCTAAGAAGGTGGGAGCTAACTCCTTGGATTTGTTTAGGCCTATAGCTCTATGTAATGTTGTGTATAAAATTATTACTAAGTTGATCGCAGAAAGGCTGAAGCCTTGGCTTGATGACTTAATTTCTGAAGAGCAGGGGGGTTTTGTTGCTGGAAGACAGATCATGGATGGGGTAGCTATTGCTGCTGAGGCCATCCACTCTATGGAATCCTCAAAAGATAAATCTATGTTTATCAAGTTAGACATGGCTAAAGCTTATGATCGTGTTAAATGGAGTTTTCTATTTAAAATCCTTGGAGCTTTTGGCTTTGCTGAGGGTTGGATTGAATGGGTTAGGAGTTGTGTCACTTCCTCCTCCTTTTCGGTGCTTGTCAATGGTGAGCCCACTTGTTTGTTTGGTGCTTCTAGAGGCCTTAGGCAAGGAGATCCCCTATCTCCTTACTTATTCATCCTCCTTGCGGAAGGCCTGGGAAGACTCATTCGTGCTCAGGTTGCTAGTGGATTGCTTCAGGGATGGAGTTGGGGAGATGGTATTCCCCCTCAGTCTCATCTGCAATTTGTAGATGATACTGCCTTGATGGGTAGGGCTAAGGTTGAGGAGGCTCTCAATTGGCGCAGTGTTTTGGACAGTTACTTGGCAGCTTCTGGGCAATGCATAAATGAGGGGAAGTCCTTCATATATTTCTTCCACACTCCTAAAGGTATTCAAAGGAGAATTGCTGGTATCCTTCGGTTTCAGATTGGTTCGCTTCCTTTTTCCTATCTTGGAATCCCTCTTGCTGTTCGCTCTCTCCCCAAAAGGTTTTGGCAAGAGACTCTTGATAAGTTTCGAGGATTGGTCAGTCATTGGACTTGCAGGTGGCTTTCTTCAGCAGGTAGAGTGACTCTTTTAAAGTCGGTGGTCCAGGCTCTTCCTATTTATAAATGCTTTGTTCTTTCTGCTCCTTCAAGTTTTATTAGAGATTTCGAGAAATTGTCTCGTCAGTTTCTGTGGGCTGGTAATCTTCTTCATAGAAAATGGAGTCTTGTGAAGTGGGATGTTGTTTGTAGGCCAAAGCAAGAGGGGGGGCTTGGTTTACGGCGGGCTGATTTGAATGGGCAGGCCTTGGCTGCTAAGTTGTATTGGCGCTGGTGCTCTCAACAGCATATGTGTGGGCTAAAATTCTGACCTTCAAATATTTGGGGGCAGTAGAAAGTAGGGAGGTATCAAGGTTTAGTATGGAGGGGAAAGGCTCTGTGATCTGGAGTACCCTTAAACGGCTGCCAAACGTGGTGCCAAGTTGGTTAAACAGGGACTTTTTTGGATTTGTAATGGGGGTCGAGATGCTCTTTTCTGGTATGATTCTTGGGATGGATACCCACCCATTGTGTCATCTCATCCCCATCTCCAAGATTTGTGCCAGATTTTTGTGGAGGCGGGTTGGAATCATGTGGCAGATTTTAAATCTCAACAATCTTTGGGTCAAATTTCTGTGTCTAGGTGGAAGAGCCCCTTGGATTGGCCTCCTGGTGGTGCAGTGGAGGATCGTCAAGAGCTTGCTAAGATTTTATCGAGTCGTGTCTGCAATTCTCTCCAAGGGGCTGATGTGCTTGCTTGGGGACCTGACTTGAAAGGAAAATTTTCAGTTGCCTCTGGTTATCAGGTTTTGGATAAACAGGTCTTTGGAAGCTCCCAGGTTTCTTGGTGGAAGCATGCTTGGAATAAATTTGCTTGGCCTAAGTGTAATTTTTTCTCTTGGCTCGTGGTTCAAGGTAAGTGTCTTACTTGGGATAATCTTTGCAAACGTGGGTTCCAGGGCCCCTCCATGTGCATTCTATGTGGTCAGCATGATGAATGCTTATCACATCTATTTTTTCAGTGCTCTTTTGTTAAGACTATCTGGCATCACTGGTGGAATCTTTGGAGCTTACCGTGTTGCCATGTCTCTTCTTTGGAGGATTTTTGGAAGAGACAGGGTTCTTCTCCTGCTACAACCTCTTTTCTTAAAATTGCTTGGAGCATTGGTCCTAGTTTGATTGTTTGGCAAATCTGGTTGGAACGTAACAGAAGAATATTCTTGGATAAAAAATTGCTCGTGGGGCAACTTTGGAGGCGAATTCTTGGGGCTTTGCTGGAGACTTTGACTGCAAAGTGTGACTTGTCTGTGCCGATTGCTCCTGGGGACTTGGGTGTTGTAAATTCCCTGGGTCTTGCCACAGGGGGGAAGTGTATTATGAGTAAAGTGCATCGTAGGCGTGGGCGTGAGAGGGTTTCTCGTGAGGGCTTTTGGTGCCCACCTGCTCTAGGGGAGTTGAAAATTAATACTGATGGGTCTTCTAGAGGTAACCCTGGGCATGCTGGGGTTGGTGGTATTGGTAGAGATAGCCTTGGAGTGGTGGTTTTCTTCTTTTCTATGTATCGTGGTTTGCAAACTAATAATCTTATGGAGGCTAGCGCTATTCTCTTGGCGGTTGAGCGTGCGGTTTCCCTTGGATGGCGGCGGATTGTTTGTGAAGCTGATTCTCAGGTGGTTATTGATATGTTGAATAATCAAAATTTGGAGGATGTGAATTGGCAGCTAGCTGTGGTTGTCAAACAGATTATTTCTCTGTGCTCTACCTTGGAGTCCATTGTTTTCCGTCATATTCCACGGGAGTGGAATAGGGTGGCTGATGGGCTGGCTAGATGGGCGTCGGAAAAGACTGATTCTTGGTCTGTGGATGATTGGAGCAATCTCCCTGTTGATATGGCCCCTGTTCTTGAGGAGTGGGTTGCTGAGGATATGAGGTGCTTCTTGGGTGTGAATTAATTCTTGTTGTTTTGGCCCCTTGTGGCTTCCTTCTTTGGACTTTGTAATGCTGTTATGATTCAATAAAGTTTTTACCCTCTTTTTTTAAAAAAAAAAAAAAAAGTCAACCATTAACTAAGTTATTGGTTTCTCAATCTCAAAGAGATAAGTGGAGAAAGGAATAACATAGTTAAGGGACAAGGGAAAATGCATCACAAGGGCAAAGCTAGCAATGTCTTAATTTACACAAAGTGTAAAGGTAAGAATGAGCCAAGATAGTTGATGGAAAAAGAATCATGCAATAGTGAAAATAAGAAATTATACAACTATGGCATGATAAAGGGAGATGATTATGTTGAAGGTATGAGGGGGAAATAATTGGTATTAGTGAATTGATAATTTTCCAATATTTCATTCAATGTCTGACATTCTTCAGTGCGATGTCTAAGAAGGAGGTGATATTTGCAAAAAGGGATGTTAGAGTCCATAGGACGAATAACCAACCTATTCAAAGGTGGTAAAAGTATAAGACCTTTGTTTAAGAGAAATTGAAGTCTCCTTTCACATTTAGGTGGAGGATGTACAAGAAACTTAACCTTTTTGAGTTTGTAAGGTCATTTATGTTTGCTAGATTCTCCTTGTTCATGAATAGGAGGAAAAGGACCCATGGAGATCCTAACATCCTTATCATTAGAAGGAGATAAAGGTTGTTCATGTGGAAGAAAAATGTTTAAATTAGGAGGAGAATTCAAGATGACCATTCCAGCATCTAGAAGTCTCCTAGGTTGAGGATGTCTCTCAGGATGAGAAGGATCTTGATATCCTAATCCTGTTGTGTTGGATTCAGTGGATTTTTGTTCAAGATGTTGATGGATGTCATGCTCATGTTTTGTGTCACAACCTTGTTTACTCAAAATAGTAAACCCTTTACCATATGTGTCCTCAAGGTTGATAGGATTTTTTGTGACTATGTGCTCATAGAATGGGTGAGATTGTGGTGGTTGAGAGGAACTAGGTCCACTTGAGGGAGGAACCTTAGGTCCTATATTCACTTTAGGATGTAAATATGCAAAGTGATCAGGAGGTGCAATAGTGGGAAGATCTTGTGATCTCATGGATGGGTAAAAAGTTGCATTGGCTTCAAGGTTGTCAAGGTAGTCATTGTAGAACTTATTCATGCTAACATCATCTCTCTAATGATGTCAAACTCATGAGGAGGACAATCATGAGGAGTTGAAGGAGCATGAGTTTGTTCAAGGTCATTAGGGTCACAACCAAAAGCATAATTTGAAATGTCTACCAATGATTTTAAAGAAGTCAAGAATTTATTGAAAGAAAATGCCATGATGCAAATAAACTAAAGTTCAATTATCGATGTAAAATAGAGAATCTATAAATGAAAACAAAATTTAGGAACAAGAAGTTGTAATGCAAATAAATGGTAACCAAATTTTAGAAATGTTGAAGAAAATGTATAGAGGGACTGATTCGCCCTAGGTGGCGAATGAGTCCGAGTATGATTTTTTTTTTTTAGTGTTTTTTAGAGTTTTAAGGATGATTTAAATGATCTACAGTATGAAATTTCAAATGAAAAATGTAGAATTTGAAGTTTTTCAATATGATTCAATGCAAAAATGAAAGTTATATGAAGTTTTCACTAATGCAATATGAAAAATGCTTAAAATGCAATAACAAAGAAATGGGCTAATTGAATGATAATAAAAATGCAGACTTCAATGAAATGAATAAAAAGTGTTCAAGAGTCAGGTTCACCAAAATGAACCATATATTTTTTGGACCCAAATCCTACTCTAGCACTTCTATTGATTTCACCTAAAAGGAGAGAGATTGGCTCCAAAAATGCTAATGGTTTATTCAACTTAGGATGTGTGTGATGTGATATGATGTAAATAATGTTAACTAAATTCAATTGACTTATCGAAATGAGCTAAAATGAATGAAAATGTGTAATTAAAGCTATGTTTGAAAACACACTGTGATATGCAAACAACTATGTAGAATGAAGAAATTGAAAGAAATATGTACAACATAAGGTACATGGGTAAATATGAGTGCACCTGGATGAATTAGGATGATTTTGGAGTGTTCTGGATGATGATCAAATTTACTAATTTTTCATAGTGGGACTCATTCACCTACGGTGGTGAATCAGTCCGCCTACTGATGAAAAACTGTTAAGAGTTGGTTTCTATCTATCGGGATCTGAAATTTGAAGACTCAAGTTTCCAGTCCTAAGGTGGGAATCATTCACCATAGGTGGTGAATTAGTCCTCTCCCAAATTTTGTAAAAATTAGGAGACAACTCTACAACACCAGATCTGATAATGTCTGCTTGTTGGGTTGTCGAGGTCAAATCTATAGAAAATAGACAAATATCCTTCTCCAAGCTTGAATTTGACTTATGTTGACTTGAAGCACCTAGTTGACATGAAAATCAATATTCAACACCTAATAACCTGTCAAATATGCAAATAAAGGAAAATCCTTGATGTCACAAATCTGAAGTAATGTCAATGGCAGCTTCAAAGTGCTTGAATAGTGCTTGAAATGATGATGTAAAATGCTTTAATGCTTGATATTGCTTGAATATGATATTTGAATGTTGGAGGATGTAAAATGAGATGAAAAAAACTTATTTATATAATTTGTGTGCCTTAGTATCCATTCATACCTCATCACAAGCCGACATCAAGTGAATTTAAATAAAATCTTGAAAGGAAATTTGAAATATTTGGAATTTGGGGCCAAGGGGGACTCATTCACCACCCTTGGTGAATGGGTCCCACCTAGGACCTAAAGTTGTGTTTCAGGAAAAATGTTGTGTTTAATGTTATTTTTCAGGATAACATCCAAAAATACACTCAATATAAGAATATGAGGGAATAAAAGGACAAAATATAGCATGAGAAGGGTGTAAATAGTGAGGATGTGCCTAGAAAAGTTTGAAATCTTGTTACAAGACTTTACAACACTTCAAAATAGGACTTGTTGATGAGTAAAAAGGTGATTTTTAGGTGAGATGTATTAAATAGAGTCTAGAAGAATGTAGAAATGTATTACAACACTTCACAACACCTTCACAAGACATTGTTCCTTGAATTTTATTTCCTAAATAAGAATGTTCAAGCCATGATACATCATGAAATCAAAGCAACATAGTTCCAACACCATGAATCAAGTCCTAAAAGGCCCTAAAAATGACATGGGGCCATTTTTCTATGGAACAAGTGAATAGGTGTTTGGGAAACTTGCTAAGATGCTTGGTCGGTGACAAATCTAAGGATTGGGATTTGGTTTTGCCACAAGCGAAGTTTTCTTACAACAATTTAGTCAATAGAAGCACTAGTAGATCACCATTCTATATTATGTACGAGAGTAGCCCTATAACTACTACTAAATTAAGGAAAATGGATAAGGGAAGAAAGAGTTAGGAAACATATCAAGAATGTGCACAAGGAAGTTAGGAAACATATTCAAAGGATGAATACATAGTATAAAGCTAAGATAGATTAGAAGAGAAGGCATAAGGAGTTTGTATTTGGATATGAAGTCATGGTTCATTTCAGGAAAGATATATTCCCAGTTGGTATGTACAATAAGCTAAAGATGAATAAATTTGGACCATGTAATATTTTGAAGAAACAAGACTCGGGAAATGCATATGAGGTGGAATTGCTGAGTAGAATTCATGTATCACCTATATTTAACATTTTAGACATGATAAAGTATCATGAAGGAGATATGGAGCATGAATTGGTAGAGGCACAGTGGAGTGTTCCAATACCTACAATGAAAAATGAAGAGATTGAAGAGATCCTGGACAATCATGTGGGAAGAAGTACTAGGAGTAAGAAATACAATGAGTACCTAGCAAAGTGGAAAGGAAGGCTAGTAGAAGATTCAACTTGGTTTTTTGAGTTAGACGTTAGACATCTTGGTTTTCCTCTAACTCCCAAGAAGTGATAGAGTCACTTTTCAAAACTACCCCAGGTGTCTAATACAAGAGCATCCAGGGCAAAGAGTAATACTGCATCATCATTCTATGTTTGTTTGACCAAATAAGGGGTAACATGTTTTATCGGTGGAACCTTGAAATATCGGTGTGACTTCCCTACAAGCCCCAATGACAAAAGTGATTGAATATTATATGGAGTTACATCGAGAGGAAGACCACCTATCAGAAAAACTGCACCTAGTGTTCCAACAATGGAATGATATCCCTGGATGGTGGCACATATATCATTGGTGGGAGTGTATTTCATCGACATGATGCTAAATTTAGTCTCCCTGATGGACAAATGGTCATCTTTGGTGGGACACTTGAATATTGGAAGGAGTCTAATGTGAGTCCCTCTGATAGGCCAACATTTGAAGAGAAGTTAACAAATGACATCGGGAGGACTTGGATGTATTGGCAAGACAAGAGAGTGAGTCTAAACAATGGATCGATGAGTGATATCGGTGTAACATGATGGTTTTGGTGGAAGAAAAGTTGGAGTCTAGGCAATAGTCCAATGGTGGTAGATGCACAGAGTTAGTCAACAATGGTGGATGGAGAGTTAGATCATGACACATGTGGTAGAGCGATATTGGGTATTTCACATTGTTGTTGTGAAATACAATCTCATTGGCTAGCTAGTGGAAACTATTGATTATGATGTAACTCTTTGGAGACTTCGACTGTTGATTAGATGATGATGATAACTACAACACAAGGAGTAAGGCTGACCCTTGATTGAGATATAAAGAAGGATGGAATGCATGTGCAAGGGATAGAGGGAAATGTTAGAAGAACATATAATGTGGAACAAAGTAGGAGTTCAGATTTGCAATCTACAGATGAATGTAAGAAGCCCATAAGATGGCATGCAGTTTGTAATCTCTTCGAGTAATAAAAGGAAATATTTGTTCTCTTCTTTCATCTAGTTGTTCTTTTTTTTGTGAGTGTGTTGAGATTCTTGAATCTTTCTTGAAATAGTACTTTGAATGCTTGATTTGATCATGAAACCTACAACATATTAGATAAAAAATAATGCATGATGTAAGAAGAATTTGACATGAGAATTGGATCTTGAATGCTACAATAAAAATCTAATAAATCTTCTCTTGAGTGCCTTGAAGTTCTCCAAAAATGCTCTTGAATTTCTCTTATGGAGTCACATAAATATCTAGGTGAAACATAGAGAAATTGTAGACACTGAAAAAGTAACCCTTCTATTTTTTCTATCTCATTTGGTCCCTCCTTGTGATTTTGTCTTAATTGTGCCTTGATTTAGTGTTGTAAATGTTGATAACACATTCACATTAGGTCTTGGGCCCTTGTTAACTAAAAAGAACTCAAGTGGTACTTTACTTAAGTGTTGTAAAGTGTTGTAACACACTTTCACACTTTTCTAGGATATTATTAATATATTTCACCTAAATAACCTATTTTTATCATTTACAAAGTCTTATTTCAAAGAGTTGAAAAGTGTTGTAACAAAATTTCACACTTTTCTAGGATTGTCATTAATAACTGGACCCTTCTTATACTTTAATTGGCCCATTTTACATCTGGAGGCCTTACTTAAGTGTATTTTTAAAAATAATCCAAATAAATATCATTTAAAATATCTAAATTTTGAAATCTGCTTAAAATGCCTTAAGTGGGACCCATTCGCCATTAGGGGTGAACGAGTCCCCTTTGGCACAAAAAACAAAGTAATTTCAAATTTCTAACAGGTTTTTATTTTCTAAGATATAATGTTGGTCTATGATTTTGTATTTTCATGAATTATTGCATAATCAAGTATAAATATAAGGTTTTCTCACTCATTTGACCCCCCCAATCATTCAATCAATTAATCAATCCATCACTTAAGCATTCTAAGAATTTAAAGCATCTTCAAGTCTACATCCATTAGAGCTATTACTGGCATGTTTGTAGAATTCTACTTCAAGGGTTTGGTGAGTTGTAGAATTGTTTTTTTTAATTCATCATTCTCTTTTCATATTTCATTTCATTTTCAAGGGTTTAATTACCAACAAGGGGTTTGACAAAGGAAAACCCCTTATTCACTAAACCTCAAAAAAATTTCCCTCTCTTTGCATGTGATTTGTAGGTCTAGGTTGTATATTTGTCAAAGAGCAAGATTGGAAGAGTCATCAACAAATTATCAAATTCATTCAAAGTTTTCAAAACCCTAGGAGAAGCTTGGAGAACACCTACAGGTCAAATTTGATAGTTTCATATTTGGGAACCTGTCAAGAGCAGAAGTGTAGACTAAGGCCTACATATTCCACTTTTGAATATCTAGAAATGAAAAATTCAACTAATTTTCCATTAGTGATGAATGATTCCTAGTACCCAGGCTCAAACAAAGATTTTTGCAGTTCTGAGTACCCAGTTGTCCAAAACCTATTCTAGTAGAATCTTCCTAAAATAGAACTAAGTTGCCAGATGTTGTATGAGTCTCAGTTGGCATCAATAGTGAATTATTTAGGATTCCAGAGCTCCTTTCCATCCTTTTCGAGTCTCCATGTGCACACATTCAATTTCATAAGCTTTTCTAAAGCTTACTTGCATTTCTAGGTCATTTTGTATATCGTAGTGTGTTTTCAAACATCTTGCATTAGTGTTGAACTTCTTTATCAATTTTTTAGCCTTCAGGATAATCCCCTTTGATAGATTTCAATCTCTTTTGCATTGGAATATCAAAGTTTTGTTCTTGAGTGTGAACATTGTGAAATCAAACCCCTCTTCATTAATTTTCCTTTTGGTGTGAAATAAGGAAGTTGTGCATTCCATTTCCATTTTCCACATTTTGGTGAACATGACTTTAGAACATTTTAATTTTGAAATTTGAATCCTAGAATTAGTTTTCATTAATATTGCATTAGGTTTTTCATTAGTTAATTGGAATTTTAGGGTTTCAAATTTGCATTAGTGAAAAGTTCATTTAGCTTGCATTAGTGCACTTAATTTCATTAAACATCAGTCAAATTCTGCATTTTCATATCATATTTTCATCACAAAATATAAAAAGCATAAAAACCAATTCAAATTTTTTGAGAACTTTCAAAAAAATCATTACCTGGGCTCATTCGCTACCCTAGGAAAATTAGTTTAGTTCAATCTTTTTCATTGCATTTTCTATCATCTGTAGCTCATTTTCTGGGTTTTTTTTTTTCATGTTGTTACCTTTCTATTTATGTTTCCAAATTTTTTATTTCATTCAATTTCTTGCATTTAGTTTAATTTCATTCTTCTTGTGCCATCTACAATTTTCATCATGGATATATGTTTTAATAAGATTTGAATTTCATTAAAATCCTTAGTGGATGTGTCAAGTTGTTCCTTTGGAACTTATCCTAATGACATTAAACTCACTCATGCTCCTTCAAATACTAATAAATGTCCTTGTGATGTTGACATCATTGGAGAAGATGATGAAATCATGACTAAGTTTCTAAATGATTTCCTCAACAACCTTGAATCTATTGCATCCTTTAATCCATCCATGAAACAACAAGACCTCCCTACAGTACCACCTCCTGAGATGTTTGGTTACTTACATCCTAAAACAAAAGTAGAACCTAAGTTCCCTACACATGGTGAACCTAATTCTTCTAGAAAAGAAAAAACTTCACCATTTTGTGATAAAAAAAAGTAACAAACACTCCCATCAACCTTGAAGAAACATATGGAAAAGGCTTCACAATTTTGAGCAAACAAGGATGTGACACAACAATTCATCAACTCTTCGAGCAAAAACCAATGGAAGAAAACATGAAGGGTTTAAGATATCAAGATCCCTTTCATAACAACAAGCCTACTAGATAATATCTAAGGCTTCATGATGATGGAATGGTGATCATTGATTCCCCTCCTAACCTGAATATCCTTTTTTCTAGAGAGCAACCCTTGACTGATAACAATGACAAGGATGAAAGGATCACTTTGGGTCATCCTCCTTCAATTCGAGAGAAGGGTGAATCTAGCAAATGAAAGAGGCCAAGTTACAAGTTACAAAAACTAAAGTTTCATCTCCATCCACCACCTAAAATTGAAAGGAAATTACAAGTACTTTTAAACAAGGAACTAATACTATTACCACCTATGAATAGGTCGGTGATATATCCTAAAGATGCCAAAGTTCCATGTTGTGAATATCATCATGTTCTTGGAAATAGTAGTGATGAGTGTAATACATTGAAAGAAATACTAAGCAAGTATCATTTTGATGGAGATAATTTTTATCCAGTGATCCCATAAAATACTCTCCTACTACTTGTCATGTAATAGTTGTAGAACATTCTCTTCTCACTATTACATGACATTTTCCATCACCTACCTCAACTCATTCTTGCCTTCCACCCAGTGGGGACAAGAAGTTTCTACCCTTTTCCTAGTAATGCATTTGGCGTTGTCACTTAGCTGTGTTATTCAACTTCTGCTTATACAGACCGAGATTGGGAGGCGGATGACTTGTTCGACAATTGAAAACTTGCATTTTCCTTACTAATATTTTACATTTTATTTTTCTTATTAATTTTTTATTTTGTGTGATTGCATTTGTGTAATGTGATCCCCATTATGTTTTGTTTGGTGTTCTCTCTCTTTATTACATTCTTCTATTTGTACCTTCATTCTTCTCTATGTTGGGCATCACTTTCACCTTTTTATATTTTCTTTTTCTTGTGTTTTCCTTTTAGGGATGATGCAAGGCATTGAGACATCCATGTCTCTTTCATGTCAACCCAAAAGGATTTATTTTTCTTTTCCTTTTCTTTTTTCTTTTTCTTGTGTTTTCCTTTTGGGGATGATGCAAGGCATTGAGACATCCATGTCTCTTTCATGTTGACCCAAAGGATTTTTTTTTTCTTTTCATTTTCTTTTGTATTTTTCTTGTGTTTTCCCTTTGGAGATGACGCAAGGCATTGAGACATCTAGGTCTATCACATGTTAACCCAAAAGGCCTTTCTTTTTCTTATGTTTTTCCTTTTGGGGATAATGCAAGGCATCAATAAATTCATGTCTCCTTAATGTTGGCCCAAAATCTTTTCCTTTTCTTTCTCCTTTTCTATTTCATGTGTCTTGTGTTTTCCTTTTGGGGATGATGCAAGGTGTCGAGACACCTTATGTCTCTTCCATGTTGACCCAAAAAAAATTATTTGTTTTTTCTCTCTATTTGTCCTTCCAGTTCTATGTATGGGTATGTGTAGGATCATCATGGGCCAAAAAGTGGCAATATGATGGGTATTTGTAGGGTATGTGGTTGACGATTTTTTTTTTTACCCAAAATTAATGAAACAAAAAGGGTTTTTTAAAGATATTCTTAACTTTCCACCAATATAAATTACGCTTTACTTTGAATTTAATAAATAATTATTATTCATTTTCTATTTAAATTATGACTAAAGTCCTGATTGACAAGCTGACTGAAAAATATCTATAGCTTTCAAAATATCACATTTTTTGAATCTGAAACATGTGTCACATTCTATGCTTCGATATACTATAGTATTAAAAAAAATTGAATTTCATGAATTTTTGACCAAGGTGGTTAGATGCACAAGTTTTTATATTTTTTAAAAGTTGTAAGAAAAAATCATAATTAATTATTTAATTGGAAATATATTTTTTAAAATGCATCGATCAGGACATGAGTCCTCTACTTATATCTAAAATCCTATAAAAAAAATATTATCATTTTATTGTGGTTAGGGTGGTCAAACAGACACCTACTTATTTTTTCCCTGAAATTTAAGTACTGTTGCATTGAAATTTCAAATTTTCACCAAATAGATTTTAAAAATAAATAAATAAACCTAGTAGTTTAGAAACTACATCTGATTTTCTACAAATTCTATTCTTACATATTTTTGAAATAATATAGATAACTTATTCAAATTTTTACATCAAGTTGCCTAACTCTGATTTTTCTAAATTTTTTGCCACTTAAGGGCCTAATTTTTTCATGATGATCCTACACATACCCATATTTGGGGTATTATAATAGTTCCAAGCTCTATAAACAACATTTTAGAAAAGAAAATACTAACCTCAAATCTATATATCCCTTATGTGTTTGGTTTTTTCATTTTGGGGGCAACCCTCTTTCTTTTCTTTTTCTCTCACATGATGTAGCTTTACTCAGAAACATATGACTTGGAATAGGGCTTTCCAAGTTGGATCTCATGTCTCCTTTGTTTCATTTTTCATTTTTCTACTTTAAAGTAATTTATCACAACATGGTGTTTAGCAATTCCTTTAAAGAGGGGGCATACATTGAAATTATTCTTTTTCATTTTTCCTTTTTTCCTTGGTTCTTAGTGCAACCTTCTTACTTCATATGATGCATTTGTCACTTTTTGGGTGACATTGGGTGTGATTTCCTTCATGAGCATGATCTATCTTAGCATATTACATTCCTCTTAATGGCTTGATTTGACACACTACATCCACTAAATTGCAAATTTTCTATTTTTTGATTGGTCCTCTCTTGGATACATTAGGCACAATGTTCCCAGAAGTTAAGACCTCACATGAACTAAGCAAGATTCCTATAAAAATTATTTGCATGTTACATTTTTTATTTGTTATATGGCCACCTTGCATAACATATCTTGCATGCCTATGGAGCCATCACTTTTTTTCATGAGCTCCTAGCATACAATTTTTTTCTTGTCTCGTGAAGCTCAAAAGACCATTTCTCTTTGTGTGGTGCCTTATTAAAGTTATCAAGAGGTATAACCTTGGTATGGTTGAGTGGGAAGCCCATTCTAAGGAATGAATTTCACCATATCCACCTACGTCTATGTGAGTGCATACCAACCATGAGTTTATGTTTCTCACCTTTTAGGCCTTCTCACCCTACAAACACCATGATTTCTGTCACCTCAAAGTGAGTATGCATTTTTCAAATAAACAACCTAGATCTAATCCACATCATGTTGGAAAAATAGTTGAAGCTTGATCTAATTCTTTCTTTTACTTTTACTTTTCTCTCTTTCATCTTTGGAATTGTATGCTTGTGCCTTTTCCATTTTCTTGATATCCCGCATGTTCTGTTAGAGTAATAAGTCATTATGCTTAATTAATTATATCATATTGATTAATTAATTAAGTCACTTATTCCTCTTTGTTACTTAAGCTAAACTTAGGCACATTAATAATTAATTAATTATTAATTATTAAGTGTGCACACTAGGGTTTCATTTAGGGTTTCCCTTTTAGGGTTTCTTGATCTCCTTCATAAGGATTGATCTCTTTGTAATAATTTATTCTCTTAATGCATTTTTATTGAGAGGTTTATAGAACATCTTCTTTGGTTCTTCATATCTTTTGCATGTGACAGGTATCCATCTTGCATGCAGGTGATCTTGGTTTTCCAACATGGTATTAGAGCTCCAGACCTACAGCTGCTTGTTCATGATCTAAAGATATGGCCTCTCTGTGAGTTTCAAGTGCAAGGGTTTCCACAGGCATCTTTTCTACAAGATCTGGGGGTAGCCAATTTTTTGGTACACTTTGGGCTCAAATAGACATCACCATCACATTCGCAGCGGCCAAAAACCCTAGAAACACCTGTCAAATAATCCATTTTGGTGCAGTTGATCCGGGAGGCAAAAAAAATTTAGTCTAGGGGCCATACGGCCTCGCAAGCATGCTTCCAAAGGCTCAAAAAAAGAAAAAAAATTCAAAAAAAGTCATTTTTAGGGATCCGTGTCGACGCCTCTAATGCAGATTAATCCTGTCACTTGGCGGCCACCAGCAGCCTCCGTCTCGCCGCTGCCGCTAGTGGTGCTCGCCCATCCTCCGCCGCCAGCCCCCGAGGGCTCTCATCTCCTCCTTGTGATTTTAGGTTAATTATGCCTTGACTTAGTGTTGTAATGTGAATAACACATTCACGTTAGGTATTGGTGTTGGATGTTGTGGATATGTTACTAATATGTGGTTGTCATTGATGTCAATACTATTAGCATTTGGTGGATCAGATGTTGTATATGTCGAGGATATTGAGAAAATTGTAAAAGAAAGTGTTCTAGGTTCCTAGTGGAATTGTGAAGGTCATGAAGGCGTCTTGTTTTGTATGTTGAATTTCAACTATTTTGGACTAAAGGGTTTATTTTTTAGAGTATCTAGATCATCTACTAGAAGTTTCAAAGGTTCATGTATAGATTTGAACATGTTGTGGTTTGACAGTATTTTTGTGGTCTCTCTCAGTGTTCCTGAGTGAATTTTATGTGATTCTGGTAATCTCAGTTACTGTAGATGTTTCTATGTTGTTTCTTGATGTTTTGGATGTCTCTAGATTATTCTCTATCTTTGTAGTAAGTCCACATTGATCGGTGTGCTCATGGTCAAATTTTTTTCTTGTGCACATTTGTGTTTTCATGTTCTTGGATGACATGATGGTGGTAATGTGGTGTGGATCCTTGAAAAGTTAAGTTGGAATGTTTGGCATGCTCGTGAATATTTTTTTGGGTTGCATCATTGTTTTGGCCGATGGTGTTTAGATCCACATTGAAAATTTAATTGTAAATTTGGGTTGACATTGCAAATATGTTTTATTTTCCTTGCCGACTAAGTTGTTGAAGAAATATCATGTAGTGTATATATAAGAGCGATTGTTTCATCAATGAAAACTATGCTTAGTGTGTTGGGTGTGCTCCTATGTGTGTATGTATGAATATCATTCTATTGCAAAGTACAGTGTGAAGAAGATCGAGTGAAGTGTGAAGTAGTTTGAGTGAAAAGTGAAGGAGTTTGTTGTGCTTAATTGGGACTGTAATCAGGCTTGTGCAAAAGTAATTTCCTAAGTTTGTACCCTCTAGATTTTAATCCTATTTGTATTGTTGGGAAGTGAGCCCCTTCTGTAATTGAGTAGTGAGCTCTAGGTAGTGTTCCTGAATGCATGTGCATTCCCCTTTATTTTTTTCATTATATTTTTAACAGGGTATAATATTGTGGACTAACATCTACCATGGTTTTCCCCTAATAGGGTTTCCACATAAAAATTCTTGGTGTTCTCTGTCTCTCTGATGTGTTAATTGCTTATGGATGTTGAATTTTATCACTCAAAGCCTTACATTCATAGTGATGAGCAACACGATAGGATGAAAATTGGTATTGATCAATTAGAGGAAACAGGTGCATCAACACAAGAAAGAGTACCAAAATCCTTAAGATGTTGAATTTTATCACTCAAAGCCTTACATTCATTAGTAGAATGATCATGTACTCGATGATATGCAAAAAATGAACTTTTTTTCTAAATTTTCTTTCATGTTTTTGGAGGAAGAGTAATCAAGTGAGCTTTGAGAAGCCTCGACAAGATAGTCTCTAGATCAATAATAGAGAATATTTATTTCTTAGTACAATATTTCATACACACAATAGATGATAAACTATTGGACGAAGATGAAGGTAAAGGTTGGAAACCTAGACTTTTCAAGTATGGTATAGACTTGATTTCTATCATTTTGTTCCATGTGTTTTTCAGTATATCCATGTTGAGAAAGGAGTTATATCCAAGATCATAACATGCTTTCAATTTAGATAAAGAGATTTTATGCCTTTGAGAATGGTTTACTTCTTCATGACCACATAAATCCTTGTTAATCTTTGTAAAGCTATGTATCTTCCTCTCATGAGTGATTGGAGTTGAAGAGCACCCATCACCACCATTGGGCTATTTTGTTGATGTAGAACCAAGTTGATCAAATAAAACACAAGGCTATTGAATAAAATTATTTTGTGCTCTCTTTCACTTCTAGGGTTTTACACCTAAAAGGAGAAAGACAAAACTTAACTATTCACTCAAGAACAAACCCTTGAGATTTCAATGCAAAGGAGATTGAAATTTGACAAAGGGAGACTTCTAGGGATAGGATATCAACAAATGAGGGTTCACAACCAAGTGTAAACTTGGAAAATGCAAGATGGTTGAAAATATAGTGTGATATGAAAACTAATACTAAATGACCTAATAATGCAAGTAAAATGTAATAAAAAGTTGTGAAACTAGTGATGTGCACCTGGAAACTTGTTGAAGATGGATTGGAGCTCTAGATTACTAAAAATTTTGATGCTAAAACTGACTATGACTCATATGCTAGGCTAGGCAAATCAGTCCAATTTTCTAGAAAATGTGAAGGAACAAGTTTCAAACAAATGGGTACTTAGATATGCAAAATTACTATTTAGGATTGGGCAGTGGGACTCATTCACTAATACTAGTGAATCAATCCATTTCTAGACTTTTGGAAATTCAAAATAGGAAATTGTAGCCCTCAATCTGCTCTACTCTTCTCGACTAGTTTTTGGATTCGAAACTATAGAATTCATCTTGTAGATCTTCTACAAGCTTCTCTTAGGCCTTTGAAAAATTTTACTTGATTTGATCACTTTTTTGATCTTAACTTCTTGGTAAATCTAATACCTAGCCCTACAAATCACACAAGAAGAGGGAAAAATGTTGTGGGGTTAGTGAATAGGGGTTTTCCTTGGTCAAACCACTTGTTGGTAATTAAACCATTGAAATGAAATGAAATCGAATGGAGAATGATGAATGTGTTGGACACTAGGAATGCTGAGAGGGGGGGTGAATTAGTGTTCCACAATATTTGATTTTTAAATCAGATCTTAAACTATCAACAACAATGATTAAACCCTTAATAACATTCACATTATATAGACAAAAGTAAACATGTAAATACATTAAGGAACACAATAACACCAATATTTTTACGTGGAAAACCTATTAGGGAAAAAACCACAATGTAGATTCATCCACAAAGTATACTCTATTAAAAGTATGACAAAAGGGGAATGCACTTGCATTCAGGCTCACTGCTTAAATGAGAAGGTTCACTACCTACGAAATACATTTGAGATTACAAAAAAAGATTGAACTAAGAATATAGCATCTACAAATGCCTGGATTTAGTTCCAATGAAGCACACAATTAGATTTTGGATCTTTCTATCTAGTTCATACTTCTGCTCTACTCTACTCTGCACACATAAGCCCTTCTACTGTTAAAGCATATATAACTATTGTATCATTTTTCACACTAACTCTTCTTGATCCTCACACCTTTCTATCTCTACAAACATACACAAAAATTGTTTTCCTATCTCCTTTATATACCCACTAATAGGAATTTGTTATATTGCAGCTTCAAAACAAAACATAATACTTTTCCTTATGTCAGCCCAAATCATTAGTTAGAATTGATGCATACCCACACAAGTTGGATAGACTATAGTAGGGACCAAAACCAAAATTGCAAACATAAGAAATAACTAAACACATACATCTGCAACACACCATATACACCAAGTTGGCCAGAATGAGAAAATAAGCAGTAAATCATTCTACCGAATCTCTTAACTCGTACACCGATTAATGTGACACCACAAAACTTTCCAATAGGATAGCATATGTGCTAAACAAGATTTCTTGGGGATCCTCACAACCGAATAGTGTTCTGGTGAAGTATTTAGATTGACTTGTCAACCAGATGTCCTGTTCTTCATACATTCTATGGGTTGATCACAGACTCTTACTTATCTTGCCGGTAGAAGCAACTTCAACACTATGGACAAAACAACTGACTCTAGTTGCCATCAATGACAACACAAGAATCCAAAAGACAATCACTCAAAGCCATTTGCCAACAAAATGAACAAGTAATGATGTTGCAACTAACCAAACCCTACCAATAAGGTGTTGCAAACATGTAGATAATGGCTCCAATGGATGTGGACTCGAAATCTAGCTTGATGTTGAGAGATCTTGAATGAAATTATTTCTTGGATCGTATAATCCTATATCAAAAATATTAGCTCTAAAACAACATGACACAAACCATCTTTGGCATGATGAATGAAACTTGAAGAAGCTCTTGAAATGCCTTGAATTCTCTTATGAATGCTCTTGTGAACTATATGCATGAATAATTGTAAAATTTGATAGGTATGAAAATGAGGGAAAGAAACTTGTATTTATACTCAACTATGGAATAATTCCTAAAATTACAACATCATAGGCTGACCTTAGATCTTGGAGAATGAAAAATTGCCAAAATTTTGAATTAAATTTGAATTTTGAGTTAAAGGGGACTCATTCGCCACCCTAGGTGAATGGGTCCCACCTTAGGGAACTCATTCACCCATAATGGTGAATGAGCCCCACCTTAGGATGTTAGGGTGGGTTTTAGGATTTTGATATTTTAAATGATATTTTTCAATATTATTCTAAAAACTATACATAAGTAAGGCCCGTGGAAGAAAAATGGGTCCAATTAAAATATAAGAAAGTCTAATTATTAATGACAAGCCTAGAAAAGTCTAAAAGTATGTTACAACACTTTACAAAAATTTGAAACAAGGCTTGGTAAATGATGAAAAGAGGTTATTTCATTAACAAGACCCTAGAAAAGTGTGAAAGTATGTTGCAACACTTTACAACACTTAGGTAAGGTACCATTTGAATCCTTTGAGTTCACAAGGGCCCAAGACCTAATGTGAATTTTTTATCCACATTACAACACTAAATCAAGGTAACATTAAGCCAAAATCCATAAGAAAGACCCAAACAAGTGCAAAAAATGTCAAAGGACCTTTATTTCAACACTACATTTAGCCCTGAATTCAATGAGAGGATGAACCTACTTCAAACTCACACTAAAGTAGGCAAACACACACTAAGAGGGGTTCCAATGAACAAATTCTAGCAAGATGAGACAAGAACAATCAAGAGGGGTGATCAAGCCCCCAGGATCAAGATCCCATGGAAAACCAAACATAAGCACAAAGGAATGCACATAGAAAATGATATAAAGAGCAACGCTAAGACCAATCGTACACTATCAAAGAAAAAAAAACAAAAAAAATAAAGAAAGAAAAGGATTAATGATGTGGATTAGATCTAGGTTGCTTTTCTAGAAAAACACACACTTGCTCTAAGGTGACAAAACTTCTAGTTGTCAGTTGGGTGAGAAGTCCTAGAAGGGTGAGAAATATACACTCATGGCTACTATGCATTCACACACATGCAAGTGGCTATGGGGAAAGTCATGCCTCAGATTGGGCTTCCCATTCAACCATACAAAAGTTATATATTTTGATAACTTTAATAAGGTTCAACACAAAGAGAAATGGTCTTTTGATCTTCATGGGACAAGAATTTTTTTTTATGCTTGGAGCTCATGAACAAACACGATAGCCCCACAGGCATGCAAGTTGTGTTATGTAAGGTGGACATATAACAAATGAAAAATGCAACATGCAGAGGATGTTCAAAGGAGTTTTTCTTAGTTCATGCAAAGTGTTTAACTTCGGGAACATTGTGCCTAATGTCTCCAAGAGAGGATTGATCAAAGAATAAAAAATTTGCAACTTAGGATATTTAGTGTGTCACATCAAACCACTAAGAGGAATGTAATATGCTAAGATAGATCACGCTCCTGAAGGAAATCATACCCAATGTCATCCATAAAGCAACAAAACACATTGTATAAAGTACGAAGGCTACACTAAGAATCAATAAAAGGAAAAATGGAAAAGAATAATGTCAATGTATGGTCCCACTTTAAAGGAATTGCTAAAAACCATGTTATGAGAAATTACTTTAAAGTAGAAAATAAGAAATTCAAACAAGAAAGAAGACATGAGAGCTAACCTCGAAAGCCCTATGCCAAGTCATATGTTTCTGAGTAAAGCTATGTCATGTGAAAGAAAAAGAAGAGAGGGGTTTCCCCCAAAATGAAAACACGAAATACATAAGGGATCTATGTATTTTGGGTTAGTATGTTCTTTGATAATTTTTTTTTTTAGAGAAATCTTGAAACTATCGTCATCCCCCAAATACACACAAAACTGGAAGAGTGACACAAAGAGTGTGAAAACAAAGAAAAACCTTTTGGGTCAACATGCAAGAGACATAGGATGCCTCAATGCCTTGCATCATCCCCAAAAGGAAAAAACAAGACAAATGAAAAATAAAAGAAAAAGAAAAATGAAAAGCTTTTGGTTCAACATGAAGGAGACCTAAATGTCTAAATGTCTTGTGTTATCCCCAAAAGGAAAACACAAGAAAAAGACAAAGATAAAATGAAAAGGAAAAGGAAAAGAAAGCCTTTGGGTCAACATGAAGGAGACATGAATGTCTCAATTCCTTCTCTCATTCCCAAAATGAAAACACAAGAAAAAGACAAAGATAAAAGGGTGAAAGTGATGCACGGCATAGAGAATAATGCAAGTACAAATAGAGGAATTTCACAAAGAGAGAGAATATCAAACATAACATCATGGGGGATCAAATTGTGCACATGCAATCACACAAAAGAAAAGAAAAGAAAATGAAAATGCAAAAGACTAGTAAAGAAACTGCAAGTCAACCTATGAGAAATTCATCCACCTCCCAATCATGTTCATTGTATATTGAAGTAAAAAAACTAGCCAAAGGGACAAGGGCAAGTGTTGAACTAGGAGAAGTACCAGGTTCATCACCCTGTACATAGGAGATTTTTCAATTAAGCTCATGGAAGAGGAAAATAATTTGTTCAATTCATTATGCACCTCTTCATCTATTTTATCTATTTCCTCATCATCATCAAAGTAAATCACAACAGGAGGATGAATGATAATGTCCATCAAAGACTTCAACTCTTGTTGTGATTGTTGTATTGGTTCATTTGATTGTAGTTGGGGAGGAGGGTCATCATGCATTGCTTTGGTCCAGTTTGGATTTTTATTTTATTTACTTAACTCGTCATGTAACTTTCAAGCAAGGGCACGACGTCTATGCCTATGCTCTCGAGCACCTTTGTTTCTTTTTTTTTTTTTTCAAGTTACATTTGTGAAGGAGAAGGCTGATCAAAAATAGGTTGCTTTTCTTCCCCAAATGGAGGAACAAAAGGAACCATAGGAGGTTTTTTTCATTGTCTCTTGGTCTTTTGGATGATGTAGGGGAAGTTTTTGTTTTTGGTCAGTCTTGGTTGTTGGGTTATTTTTTAGGTTGAAGCATGGTTTCATCTAGAATGGGAGGTTCAAAGTCAACAAGGACATGTTTTTGGGAGATATTTTTTCTATCTTATTTTCCTTGAACTTTTGGTAGGAAAAGAAAAAGAAGTCTTCCCTTGGCTTGATAGGTTCCATTGGGTCAGGCCAAAAGGTGTCTAGGGAAAAGTTTCCTTTGGAAGATAGGGGGTTAAAGCCACTATGGTGGATGGTGAATATTTCATTGTCAAAGGGAAACTTAAAGAATTTGTGTACAACCGAAGTGATGAATTTCATGGAGTGAAGCCATGGGTGGCCTAGCTTCACATATAATTGGTCCAACTATAGGATGATGGAGAATGTGGCATTTGATTTTTTTGGTCCTATTTTTAATGGTAGTGTGATAAATCCTATCATAGGGCATGCAAATCCATTGTGTTTCTTGATCCATGCTTTTGGTCTATCATGTTCATCTTGATAGAGTTCATCTAAGAGTAAAAATTCCTCAGTGATCACATTCTCTCCACAGGCAGGATCTATGAGTACCCCATTTGTGGAATTGTCATAAATTGGACTGGCTATGTAGAGACCATTGAGAAAATGTTTAAGTATATCCTTAGAGGAGAAAGAAATTTCAAGAGGATTCTCAGGTCAGACATTATGGTTTTGAAAACAACTACTTGTTTGTTGACATTTTGAGCTAGTTGTTTAGGGGGGTTGAATTGCAAAACCCTTTTTTTTTCTAAAATGTTGGGAATTGTTTTGGTTGGTTGGCTTGGATCTTTCAAGTTGACTAGTAGTAGACCTTGTATCTTGACTAATAATCAAATTTTGATAATCACAAAGGGAAGTACACAAGTGCATGAAGGATGGGAATTCATCATAGTGAGCTTGTCTTGAATTTTAGTTTGCAATTTTTCTATAAAAATCTTTTGAAGGCATGGGTCAGGGATCTTGACATCGATTTGGGAATAAATCGATTGATAGCGTGAGATAATGGTGACTTTTTTACCCCCATTTTTCTTGAATCTCATAAAATAAGTAAATGTCTTCTTGGGATTCATATACACTTGAAAATGGTTTACAAATGCATCAACAAGTTCATTGAATGAACGAATTGAATTGTTTGATAAAGAAGAAAACCATTTCAAGGCAGTATCTCTTAAGGACCTAAGAAATTTTTTTGCCAAGATTTTATCATCAAGGAAAAAATCACTACATAAGGTGGTGTAGTCATTAACATGGTTAGAAGGATCTACCTTCCCTCCATATTTATCAAATCTAGGAACCTATAATCCTTGTGGCATTGGTGTTTGCAATATCTTTAAGGACAATGGGCTGCTTCTTACATAATATGTGGGTGGGTCATTTTGATTTTGGTTTATGGTAGAGATTTTCTTTTGCATGGATGAAATGGTTTAGAAAATTTGTGTTATGAGAGGATTATTAGAAGTGGTATGAGATACAATTGAAAGTGGTGATGGAGTGTATATATTAGTAGGAAAAGTGAATGAAATGATTATAGATGGTAATTTGGTAGAAGATAGAACATGCAATGCCTCATAGGAACTAGAGATGCTAACAAGAATACCCAAGGAAAGAATCACATTACTAACTTGTTGCATTGTTGTTGTGACTTGAGGAGTGGTATAGGTAGGTATTGAGGCTATCATTGAGGGAGCAAGAATTTGAGTTCCTCCTTTGTTTTCAACATTGTTTGTTGTAGGAGCACTAGGGGTTGAAGGAAATTTTTTTCCACATATATCAACTATGTTTTTCACAATGTCAAGGCCATCTTCACTTTCAAGTATTTGATGGATGTTTTCTATGGTAGGAATTGTAGTAGTTGAAATATTTTCAAGGGTTACTTGATGTTGGAGGTTTGCTAAGTCATCATGGATTTGAATTATTTTCTCTTGTGGGATATTATCATTATATTGTTCACCTTACATGCTACTTGAAGGCAAAGAGTTGATAAGGGTATTATCCATTCCTAGTGTACTAGTGTCAATACTAGGAGGGGAAGCTCTAGATAACCCAAGATCCACAATGAGTGTGTTATTGTAGGATGACATGAGTCTTGAACTTCTTCTCACTAAGGTATTAGCAAAAGGACACCAAAAACTCATGCAAAGGCTACTAAATATAGGGTGAATGCAAGTGCAATGTAAGCTATCTATAATAAATTACTTGAAATAGAACCTGCATATAGAGCATTACATTTCTGATTTGGAGTGCATTTACATCACAAATTTAAAGTGCATTAACATTGCATTAGGTTTTCCATTGTTTAATTTGCATTCTAGGGTTTCAAACTTTGCATTAGTGAAAAGTTCATTTAGCTTGCATTATTACACTTGTATATGCATAAAATTGGTCATGTCTGATTAATCCTCGCATTTAATTAAATATTTATTATTTAATTAAATTCTTTAAAGTCCTCTACATATGACTAAATTTAATTAATTTAAGTATATTGTTCATTCAATTTATTCTTATGTCATGATTAAATAAATCAATTTTTATTTAATTATTTCACATGTCTACTTGATTAATTAAATAAATACACTTCATTTATTTTAATTAATTATCACTTTTTGAATTTAATTAAGTCTTTTTTATTTAATTAAATTTAAATATTTTTTTTCAAATCCTTCTAATTAATTAAATGTTTTATTTAATTAATTCCATTTACATGTCATTTCATAAAATTTTTAATTAAATATCTTCCATATCTTTTCAAATCATAATTAAATATTTTATTTAATTATGAAATCCTCCATTATTCTTCAAATTTGGGGTAAATATTCTATTTTAAGAGAAACCTCCATGTCACCCATAAATGAATAATTGAATTTAATAATCCATTATTTATCTTCTTCAAAATCTTTCCAAAATCTTGCAAAAAAGATGATTTTTACAATTGATCTTTAACATCTCATCTTATCTCTTTTTCAAAAAGAAAACAAAGCTTGCTTTCTATTTTCTTCTATTTTTCTCTTCAGTCTTATTCATCTTCAACCATTTGATCTACCAGGAATTTTCAATGTCGTTGATCACATCAGCCAATCACAATCTTTCGAAAACTCTATAAATAGCACTGTGAATCCAAGCAATGCTTACCACACACAACAGATGAATTAGAGATTACTTGCATTTTAGCATTATAGCATTTTAACATCTTAGCATTTATCATTATCAACTTTTAGTATTCATAGCATTATCATAATCTTTCATTTTTATTAATCATATTTTAGCCTAGTATTGCATGCATTCATATTAAATCTCATTCTCTAGGAAGACTGTTTCTTGAGCCTAGCCCAAGATCTGAGAGCTAGCTGGAATCAACAAAAGCACTGGAGATAGAGAATGATAAGATGACATCAATAACAGAATATTGATTTTGCATCTCTATTATTTTAATATTTTGTTTATGATATAATGTCTTATTAGTGTGTTTCATTTATTTGTTTTAATCTGTATTTATCACACTCTAAAATTGACCACACATTTTTGGCACCCACCGTGGGGCCTTGCCCCATTTTTTAACATTTACTTGCAGGTTTTCTGATAGGATTTCGTGTCCTGGAATTTAGATTTTCAGGAAAAAATTTTGTTTCAGCACATACGAGGATTTTTGTAGTGCATGTGTGGGTTTTACAACACATCTATGGTTTCTTTTTACACTTTTTTCAAGTACTTTGGTGCATCCAGGAACTGTTTTGATGCATATGAGGAACATAATGGCACATTTGAGGAATAGAATGGTGCATATACCCAGCCCAGTTTATTAATTTTTTTGTAAAAGCAAAAAAAATATAGTTGCATTTTCTTTTAGCGCATTTGAGACTTTCTACAATGTATATAGCATCTGTTATGGCACATTTACTTGTTTTTATGGCGCATATAGGTATTCTTTTGGTGCATGTAGGTTGTAACTAAATAATTTTCTGAGTCTAACACCTTCCACAGACAAAACCTTTTTCTAGCTTAAAAGGAACCAATCTAGGATAGTCACATCTAATTTTTTTTTTTTAAAAGAAGCAACCATAGGGTAGACATGGATTAAAATGAAACAATCTAGGATAGTCACCACACATTGATTTTATGGTTAAAATGAATCCCATTCTTTTTGTGAAGCAACATCGTCACATAGTTTAGATCATTGTAGTTTTGGGTTTTTTAAAAAAGAACATTGTCTATTGTGTTTGTGGCAATAGGTCTATGGTCTCCCCTTAACTAGGTGACCAAAATACCAGACTTTCCTTTTACTTTCATGCAATTTTACTACTTTATTACATATTTTAGAGGGCTTGCTCTTGTGGGAAAAAGTACTCACCCAAGAGGAATGACTCAAGTGGGTTCAAGCCAAAGCCAGGCTATTCCGCCCCACTATAAAATTTAAAGAAAATCTGGGGAAACCCTCTTTTGCCAATAGTGTGCAAGATAACCATCCCCAAAGCCTTTGTTCTAAAGGTTGGGAGGTCTCTTGAGGGAGTTTATTATTTCCACACCGAACGGAAACCCTTACTACAAACCTAGTGTAGTAGCCAGCTGAAGTTAGTTTCAAAAACATCATAATAATCATAGTGCAAGGGGAGAGAAGAATCTGGCCCCAAGATACTCACCATATAACTACCAAGGACTATTTTCTCAAGGGATCTGGTATCCACTTTCATCACTCTAAGTACATGCCTAGAAAAGACAAAAACACAGGTGCCCCTTCGGGGGTGACATGACTATGTGAGTCGATGCAATTCTAAGATGTGGGTTGTTGATTATTATGATGACTTGCTTGAGTACTAAGAGTGAGTCTACTTGAACTGTCTGTCATATGTAAAACTTGTGAAAACACATTTTGAAAATATTTTTGAGCATACACTTAATGTTTAGTAGAGGGCTTAAAAACAACTACTTTCAGAGTGTTTGTTGTGTTTTCAATCACACTAATTTAGATAAAAGATCATCCAAAATGAACTTGTCAAATTTTAGCTGAAACTACTCACAAATTGTTCAAAAAATTTACCTTGAAAAATTGTTTTAGTGCATATAAGGTATATTCTAGCACATATGAGGTATGTTCTAGCACATTCACTAGTTAGTCCAGCGCTTTTAGAGTCTGTTTTAGCGCATATGTTGGATATTCTTAAAAAATATTTTTTTGGTCACTATCACAACATCTTTTCCGTAGCACTTATAAGACATAGAGTAGCGCATCTGAGACATATTGTAGCGCATTTTACCATTTCTCTGATGCATATCCCTATTTTTGCAATGCATACAAGGAATAGAGTAGTGCATCTATCACTTTTTTTTTGAATCATTGTTTTTGACAGATCTAAGTTTATAGCATCCACAGTCTAGTAGCATATCAAAATTTCTCTCATGCTTAGGGAGTGGAAATCTACCAAATTTATCAAGAAGTCAATTGCCAATAGAATCAAGAAACCCAAGAAACCTCTAGGTTACAAAAAAACCTTACAACGAAGGAATTTTTTATACAAGAGTTGAAATGTCTTGCTCCATTATCATAAATATCTCCATAGGTACCAAGATTTTGATAGGCTATTTACTAATGAATACGCTGTAGAGCCCCTTGATTCACGAACCTATTTTCAAAGAAGATCTCTCTCACAATGACATAATCACAATCAGCCTCTTGATTTCAACTGTATACCACAACCTTCTATCAAATATCCAACACATCCTAGTCAAATCCTTCAGTGAGTTGAAATAGGCTATTTGATATACTAATCATTATTCAAAAACAAGGATCAAATCTTACAAGTGCACCTTGCATCGTAAACTTCTAAATTTTTTATTCAACTTCTCCCAATAGGATTCTGACATCCTTTATCATTGGAAGCCACAATCACAAATTAGGAATATCTTTTTTATCATATCATAAGATTCTCATCTTATCAGATCAAAACATCATCATTTTTGCACTTGTCAAACTATGATCTAAGTCTAGAAGAACATCTCGAAATCATATGCCTATTTTTACAAGATCACAATACAATAAGCTGAAGGAGGATATTCAACAAGAAGATCATACCCCAAGAACTCAAGAAGAAGGTGATCCTCTTTATAGTGTGATTCGAAATCCCCTTTTTGAAGACAACATGACCAAAAGAGAAAAGGATCTATTTAATTCCAACAGAGATCTGCGTAAAACCCCTAACGATAGTGATGATGAACAAGAAGAAGAGTGTCACCTTAGAGAAGTTAAGCAAGATCCTAAATTTCACAAAGCATTAGAAAATATCTTAGAGTGTGACAAGGAAAAATATTTCCTATATCTGGCTGATAAAGGAGCTAAGTTGCCTCATGATTTCAATACTGAGAACTTAAAAAAGAATCTTGATGAGATACCCTTGACTGATATTAGTGCCTTGTCCCAACAATTTAAGACACTTCAAGGGAAAGTTAAAGACCTACAAGGGGGAACCACAAAAAATACATATGCTCTTGATGACATCTATCCATATCCCTTTGATCGACATCTCAACATGATCACATTTCCTAAGCATTGTGAAATCCCAAAGTTTGATCATTATAATAGGAAATTGGACCCAACTGACCATATTAGAGACTTCTAAAACATGACTTTAGAGTTTGCTCATGAGGATACAAACTTAATGTGCTTGTTTCCTTGAAGTCTTGGAGGCCAATCTATGGCATGGTTATCAAAAATCACACCTCCTATCAAGAAATTTGAGGAATTGATTAATGAGTTCATATCACAATATTCCTAAAACATACAACACCAAATAACCATGATTGATCTATGCAAGGCTAAGCAAAAACCTGGTGAATCATTCATTACATTTTTTCAGAGATGGAGAAGATTGTTTGCTAGATATCCATGTCATGTTCCTGAAAAGGAAAAGATCACTACCTTTATAAATAGCTTGGATCAAGAGATGAGTTATCGTCTAAATCTTCATTGTCCTCCCTCTTTTCAGAAATTTATTGAAAATGCTATCACAATTGAAAGTGCTTTGGTCCAGAGGGGGATAATCAAACTTGATAAAGATAATCCTAGCTCATCAAATCACCACAATGACAAATCTAATTTTTGGACTCGCAACAAAAACATGGTGAATGATGGTGTTGTAGATGCACATTATGTCTCAACTAAGCCAGTTGTTCGTAGTGTTCCTCGCAACAATAACTATAACAATGTCAACTCAATTACGAATCAGGGAAACAATCCTCCTACTCTGAGGAATAACCCAAATAAAAAATTTGTTCCAAATCAAAGTAATATCAACAATCAAGGATATCGTGGAAAAAACAATAACAATGCCTAAGTGAATACATCAAACACGAATCCACAACGATCTTCATTTTTCTCCAACAGAAGAACTTTTACTCTATTGGGTCAATCTCTGGAATCCACTGTTAAAGACTTGATGGCAAAGAACATGATTACCCTACTACCTCAATGTAATTTCAAACCCAGCATAAAACCACCATCGTGGAATGATGTGTACTATTATGAATATCATAGGTGTAAGGGCCATCGTACAAATAATTTCCAAGCCTTGAAGAATGTTATTTAAGACTTAATAAAAAATGGCACCATCATAATAGAACGAAATCAAAAATCAAACAAAGACCACCAATCATTTCGAAACCCTTTACCCAACTATCAAAAGGGTGAGTCTTCTAGAAAAAATGTGATTCATATCGATGACCATATAATCAATCATATCTACACTGATGATGAGTGGGTTAATGTTATAAAAGTCAAAGAGAAAATGGAATATGGAGAAGTTAACGTAACAACAAGGGCACAAGCTAAAGTTGTCCTAAAGGGTGCTTCTTCAAAACCCATTGTGCCCCCACCTCAACATTGATATGATTTATTCAATCAACTTGGAAAAACTCCTGCTCATATTTCTATCTTGGAACTTCTGAAGATTTCCCCAACACATAAGGAAATTCTAGACAAGGCCCTCATTGAAACAAATATATCCACTGATCTGGATGTGGATCGATTTCAAACCATGGTAGGACATGTTTCTTCACCCACATGCCTCTCATTTTTCAAAAAAAATGGCATTTCCATGACTCATCCCCACAATTCATCTCTATACTTAGAAGTCATGATCCATAAGTTTCGTGTCTGATGTGTTCTAATAGATGGAGGTGCTGGTTTGAACATATGTACCATGAAATTAATTTATGCTTTAGGATTTTTTGAGGACTCTATTGATCCCAAAAGAAAGATTACTATTAAAGCCTATGATGATGAGGAAAGAGAATCCAATGGTTTAATCATACTTCCTATCAGAGTGGGACCTATTATCAAGAATACTTTCTGTCAAGTGTTAGACTATGATCTTGCATACAACATTTTGTTGGGTCATCCTTGGATCCATGAAATGTAAGCTGTGCCATCCACATATCATCAATGTCTTAAGTTTCCTTATGATAGATAGGAGATCACAATACTAGCTGATAATTATCACAGTCAAACTTGTGCCAACATCAAAGCTAGTCAAGACACTTTGGTTCCCAACAATCAAGAAGCACCTGCTAGTACTTCTCCAAAATTCGATACACAAATCAGTCAGTTAACCAAAAGCTTTGACAAGCAACTACAGTTCAAGGACAATGGAGTAGGGGAATATTCTCTTTGTCTAGCTAATCTCCCTATGTCACCTCGGTCACATGGACAACCTTCTATCACACAACATCAAATATCTATGGCAACAACATCAACAAAAACATCGACGGAACCAATTACAAATTTTAATGGACAATTTTTCAAAGAGAAATTCTCTATGGAAGAATTTGAAGAAAGAAATATTCTAAAGTGGCTCTATAAAGATGAAGATGAAGATGAAGATGAAATAGTTCTAAATGTAAAACTGCCAACGGATCAATATGGTAAAGGATATTCAATCATGCAAAAGATGGGTTATGATTGTAATGCTCCTATCGGAAAGAGAAAATGAGTAGTTGAGCCTATTCACCTTCCAGGACTTGCTGCAAAAGATAAAACAGGACTAGGCTATGATACTAACTCAAAATAAATAACATCCAAGAAATTGCATGATATTGTCCTTACATTGCAAGAAGGTTCTGATCCAAGGGAAGCTTGTTTGACAACAATTTAGAATTTCATGGATAATAACTCTGAAATAGATTCTCGTGAATATGAATGGACACCATCTACAATGATGAGTTTTGGAGGGACAAAAAGGTTGATGTGGTACACAAGTACACCCCAACTCTAATCAAAGGTGAAGGTTCGGGGTCCCAACTGCAAGAATCTGAACTACAAGGTTACTATGATTCTAGTGATATTGAGTCAGATTTAAATGAACAAGACTATCATGAGAACAATACCATCATTGATCTACCTCATACCTCGGATCCTACAGACAATTTTTTTTTTTACCATAACCATAGATGATTTCATGCAACCCCATGACCCACTACCACTAATCCATCCCGATCTCATTGACTGGGATTCATTCGGACCTATTGATTTACATATGTTCCCAAGCAATGAATCTATCGTGAACTTCCTTTCCACATATGACACAAATGATTGTTCCACTAGCGATTTTCAGCATAAAGTCTTTAATCAGGAGAGTGCCAAGTATCCTAGCTGCAAAAGTAAAAATCAAAAAGAAAGATCTAATGGTGAAAACTAGAATCTAGCAGTGTTAGATCAAACAAAAGATAAAACAAAGAGTGTATCGGATGGTGAATTTTTTTTTAAGGCACCTAATGATGGGATACTTGACACTCTCCCGAAGCATTATCATGAGTGATCACCTACCTTGATTGAACCTACAAAAATAGTTAATCTTGAAACTTCAAAAAAGAAAAGGATTCTATAGTTAGTTGCATCAATGATAGATAAATAAGTACCTGAATTCATGGAATTTCTCAGAACAAATCAAGTCAACTTTTCCTAGTCTTACGCAAACATGCCAGGTCTTGATCCTGATCTTATAATGCATCACTTGTCCATCAAACTAGGAGTTAAACCTGTGAAACAAAAACTTAGAAAGATGCATCCTCATGTTGCACTACTGGTTAAAGAAGAACTTAGAAAACTCCTTGATGTGGGATTTATAAGATCAATTGACTATGGAAAATGGATCTCCAACATTGTTCCTATATCCAAGCCTAACAAAAGTGTTAGAGTGTGCATAGATTTTAGAGATCTTAATAAGGCATGTCCTAAGGATGACTTCCCACTTCCAAGCATCGATACTATAGTTGATCTGACATAAGGCCATTCCATGTATTCACTAATGGATGGTTTTTCTGGTTACAACCAAATCAAGATTGCACCTGAAGACCAAGATATGGACTTATTGTTGGAACGTCATGCCTTTCGGTCTAAAGATGTTGGGTCTACTTACCAAAGCGGTATGACTACAATTTTTCATGACATGATGCACACATTCATGGAAGATTATGTAGATGACATATTGGCAAAGTCATAATCAAGAGGAGGACATCTTGAAGTGTTATCCAAAATATTTTCAAGGTTGGAAAAGTTCAAAGTTTGCCTCAACCCCAAGAAATGTGTTTTCAGAGTCACATCTGGAAAGCTCTTGGGATACATAGTTTTAGAAAAAGGAATTGAAGTAGATCCTGCCAAGGTACAAGCAATCATGGAAAGGCCTTCGCTAAGGAATATTAGTCAGTTGAGGTCATTACAAGGATGAAACCAATCTATATGAAGGTTCATTGCACAACTAGTAGATAAATGTCTACCTTTCATACATCTACTACATAAGAATGTTCCTTTCAAATGGGATGATAAGTTTGAAATGGCCTTTCACCAAATCAAGCAGTATCTATTGAACCCAACAGTTCTAGTACCACCAAATCCAGACAAACCTCTTATCTTATGCATTGCTACGATAGAGACGTCTTTGGGGGCATTTCTAGCACAAGAAGACTCTACAGGAAAATAACGTGCAATGTATTATATCAGTCGAACATTAACAAGTCATGAACTCAACTATACTTTCATCGAGAAGGCTTGCTTGGTAGTGGTCTTTGCTTCGCAAAAGTTTCGACAGTACATGTTAACTCATACAATCAATATTGTTACAAAAAATTGATCCACTCACATATCTATTAAGCAAAGATACATTGAAAGGAAGGATTGCAAAATGGGTTATGATCTTAAGTGAGTTTGATATTCATTATGTTGATCGCAAAGCAATCAAAGGAAAAGTTATTGCTGATCAACTGGCTAAGGCACCACTACAAGAAGAGCATCCCATGCACATTGAATTTCTAGATGTTGATGTCTCCACTACAGCATCCAAACAACCATGGTCATTATACTTTGATGGTTCTTTTACTCAACAAGGATCGGGGGCAGGCATAGTCTTTGTCACCCCTCAAGGAAATACCATTCCTCGGTCATATAGGCTAATGTTTCCATGCACTAAAAATGTAGCCGAATATGAAGCTTTAATCACTAGACTTAAGATAGCATTGGAATGGATAATCACATAATTACAAGTCTATGGTGACTCACAGTTAGTCATTAATCAGATCAATGATGATTATCAAACCAAAGATGACAAACTATTGCCATATAAGAAGATGGTTGACGATTTCAAGTACTTCATAGATATCAAGTTCATGCAAATTCCACAACTTGATAACAAAGTAGTTGATGCCATGGCCATGATTGCATCATTGCTACAACTCCCAGAAAATTTGGCTCGCTATGAATTTCTGGTGGAACAATCATTTGCACCTTCCCATGACACACCTGAAAGTCAAATCATTTGCCACTTAGTAGGATCTGATTCACCTTGGTATGGCAAGATTTATTCCTACCTAAAAGATGACATCTTACTACCTAACTTATCCCGTAACCAAAAGCACAACTTTATTCGCCAATCCTCTCACTATACTCTTATCGTTGACACTCTTTATCACTACAATCTTGATGGTACTTTACTTTGATGTCTTGAACATGACAAATCTGACAAACCTTTACAAGAATTTTATGGTGGCATTTCTGGTACTCATTTGAGTGGACTGACCTTATCCAAAAAATTGATTAGAATGGGTTACTATTGGCTAACTATGGAAAGGGAATCATTCACTTTTGTAAAGAAGTGCTCTAAATGTCAAATACATGGAAATCTCATTCATGCTCCTGCATAGAAACTACAACTATTTACGCCGACCTGGCTATTCTCTCAATGGGGGTTAGATCTAGTTGGCAAGATTCATCCTTCATCATTGAATGGACACAAGTTCATCATCACAACAACAAAATAATTTACCAAGTGGATTGAGGCAGTACCTCTCACTAAGGTTACCAACAAACAAATCTCGCCGTTCATACTCAACTATCTCATTTGTCGGTATGGCATTCCCAACTCCATTATCATAGATAATGGACAACCATTCAAGAATCAGGATGTTGATGAACTTTGTGAATGATTCCATATACAACACAGATATTCAACACCTTATTATCCACAAGGGAATTGCCAAGCAGAAGCCTCGAATAAAACAATACTGAAAATCTTGAAGAAGACTGTGAATGATGCAGGGAAAGATTGGCACATTCAACTTAATCCTACATTATGGGCCTATAGAACTAGCATCTGAATGCCAACCAGAGCAACATTTTTTTCTCTTGTCTATGGAGAAAAGGCTATACTTCCTCTAGAAGTTGAGATTCCCTCACTTAGAGTATCACTGAAAGGTCTCATAATAGATGATGAATACAAAGTTTCTTGACTGCAAGAGCTGGAACTCCTTGATGAGAAGAGACAGTGAGCAGCTGACCATTTAAAAGCATACCAACAGATGATGTCTCATAGCTATTTCAGGTTGGTGATCTTTTTTTGAAAGAAAATCCACATAATCAAAAAGATAGAGACAAGAAAGGAAAGTTTGAACCAAATTGGCTAGGTCCGTATGTGGTCATAGCAGTATACGGTTCAGGAGCATACAAGCTATCAACGCTAGAAGGGGACCTGTTTGATGAACCCATCAACAACATGCACCTAAAAAAGTATTATGTCTGAAAACAGTCATCGTCATCCATAAAAAGTTCTGAAAAAATACCAAAACAGTAGAAAAAGTCCTAAAAAAGTACAAAAACAGCAAAAAAAAGTCCTGAAAAAATACAAAAACAACAGAAAAAGTCTTGAAAAAATACAAAAAACACCAAAAAGAAATTAAAAAAATGCAATAAAAACAAATACTGAAAATTTGGCAAACAGACTCTATTTGTATCTCTCTACATTTATTAGTTCCTGTTTTGCACTTAACTTCTCAGCCTTCATTTTCAATGCATCTTTCCATCATCTTAGGGCCATACCAGCACAATACTATCATCATTTTCCTAAAGTGATAACATCTTACCATGGCTTGATCATTATATCTCTTTCGGCAAGTTGTGTTAATATTGGGGGCAATCAACTTTCAGAGTTTACCAAAATAGCTAAATGATGACATAGAATCCAATCACACAAAACAAACAATCAAATCCTATGAACAACTATCCAATCATTGATCCATATCACACTACTTTTCAGTAAATTCATATCATGACACATATCTAGATGATCTAAAATATGAATAGTCATTGGAATAGCAGTATTATATTTTAAACAATGGTTGTTTGATTTTTGATATCATCTCTCTGGAGCACACGCAATGATGTACTAAACTAGAGTGGCGAGGAAAGAGGATGATTTTTCTTTGTTTGTTGTCTTGAGGTTAACTATCAATTTGGTGCAAATATGTCATGAGACATGATTTTTGCAGTGTATCATTGATGAAAGTTCCACATTTGCAGCTGAAAGTGGTTAGTCTTTGTCTTTTTATGCAATAAATTCTCAGGTCATCTCGATTCAATTATACCTCAATGCTTGTGTTCACTTTCTATATCAAAAATCATGAAAATTGTACTCAGGTCATCATTGATGCTAATTTCCTCTTTGATGCTTGTACATACTTCCAACATTTTAAAATGCTCTATGATGATTCAAGAAGGATAACAAAAGGCTCAACAAATGGTTGGTTTCATTTAGTTGCATTTCATTTAGATCAATGTACATATCTGCATATTGGATTAGCATTAGATTTTTGAAAGGTTGAACAAAAACATCAACGGCTGTCATGTCTGTTTGGACTATTTGTGGAGAACATTGAGACATTGTTTCATCCATCATTATCATTTCATCTAAGTCTTATACATATCCTCTAGTTCATCATTTATCATTCATTCTTTTTATCATTTCAGGTATTTTATCATTTAGTTATCCATCATTGTGCATTTGGCATTTTTTTTCTATATCACATAGTTTCATTACATACCATTGATCATTATCATATAATTCATTTGCATGTCATTTAGATCCTTTCATTTATCATTCATGTCTTCATTTCACATCATTTCCATTCATATCATTAACTCCTATCATTTTGCTTCATTTTGACATTTCATTTCATTTCATTTTCATAACATTTTCATTTCATTATCATTTCATGTTCATTAACATTTCCATTTCATTATCATTTGATTTACATGATCATCTCATTACATTATCATTTCATTGGATTAACACTTCATTATATCTTGCTACATTATCTTTTCTTTTCTTTTCTTTTCATTTCATCTTTTTATTTCATGTTTCTCATATCATTATCATTTATCATTTCATAACATTTCATTATCCTTTTTATCATCACCATGTCATTACATTTCATTATGTATTTCATTACATTGTACATTTCATCTCATGCATTTTATCATTTTCATATCATTTTCCATAACCAAATCCACATAAACATCCATTACCATCCCCTCATCATTGCATTCAAAAAATAAAAAAATAAAATAAAAATCCAAAAACACAAATTTCATACATACATTACATTTCCACATCATTTTCCAACACAGTACAAGCATTTCAAAAATTCCATTGCATATTTTCATTAATCACAACATAGGACATCCACCTACATGACATCATTAGTACACATCATAAATCATCATCATAGGCATTTCATAAAATCATCATCATTCGCATGTCATAAAAATATCATCATGAGCATATCATAACTCATCCTGCATATCATTATCAGTCGTCAAATCATTTCCATACATATAAAAATCCATATCACATCATGCATAAATAAATGTGCATCCATATCATCATCAAAACATGTCGCTGTTGCATATCATCACTCATCAAAAACAAATACAAATGTCTAAATGTCCAATGAAACTCAACAGTCTAGAGAGATACATGAGATATGATAAAAAAAATACAAACTCAGATACATCAATAATCTTGCATCACGGGCTCAAGGTTGGCTGGTGGACCCCCCTGATGGCACTAGTCTCGAAAATGATGGCCTACCACTCATCCCCGCATCAGGATCCCGTCGAGGCCCGGTAACACCCATGCTCTGTGTAGTTGTCTGTGTCCTACTCCTGGTCCTATTGTGGGACCGTGGGAAAGGCTCTCTGCACTCAGGAGGACACAAATCCTTGTATTGAACTTAGTAGTACTCAGCCTCCATAGCCATCTTAAAGCCCTCTGCAATGGTCTCTCGTAGCGACACACTCTCCATGGTACCCATGAGCCTCTGAGCAACACCCTTTGCCTCTGCTACCCTCTGTCTGAATGAATCCCTCTCTACAATCAACTGGGCTACCTGTGGGTTTGGGGTAGGAGGATGTTCCTATGCCTGTGCCTATGCATGTGATTGTGCCAGCTATGTCTGTAGCTGTGCTACCAAACCCTGAGCCTGAGCCAACTAGCTCTGTAACTGCACCTATTGTTCCTGCAATGTATATACCTGGGCCTACAGAGTATCTATTTGTCTCTATTGTGATGTGGAGGCAACCCTGATCATTGTCCTACATCCAATACCAGTCGTTGGCCTATGCATAATCCTAAAACCACCCAAAAAGTCAAACCTCAATCTCATTGGTCTCTTCTCCCCACCTCTGCCCTTTCCACCGTCATCTCCATCACTATCATCTAAGTTCCCCTCATCTCCAATCTCCTCATCCTCTCCCCCAATAACTGCCTACTCACCACCCACCACATCCTCCTGTCTCCCAACCCCTAGCTAGGGTACCACCAAAATGGGTACCAGCTCATCTGGACATGTATATCGTGGAAACAGGTGGGTGTGATAATAAACTAAGTACTCCTCTAACATACCAGCATCCATAATATCTAGTCTTGGATCCCATACCTCCAGCTGTAAGGCCATATACTTTGTATACGCGATCTGGTAAGCAATGCAAGGACTCCATCTAGGCTCATCCTTGCACCGTCCATAGTGCGCAACACCCTGTGGCATACCCTGTGTAAAACCAAACTGTCTCTGTACTTGTAGGGCCAAGAATCTCTCTATGATGAATGGTGTGCGGCCTATCAGAAATCGAGGTATACCTACAAATGGCATCTCTAGGTGATTTGTATCCCACACATAACAATCAATATACAGCCTCCACATCACCATATCCATGTTATCCAATGTCCATCTCCAATACTCCACCTTTCCCAACTTGGACTGGATAAGTGCAAATGAATAACCATACACATATGGCCTGCTTGGCAGCATAGCCCTTAGACATAGTGGTCTCATAATAACAATATGCTCCCAAGCCTAGATCTAGAGCAGAGTAACCCCGCACGACAAACTCAATGATCCCCTGTAAAAAACCTAGTGTAAGTCATGATATAAGTGGGCTAGCATGCAACTCCCCCAGGCATATCTCTATGGCTGACCCAACATTTACTCAATGATCCTCCCCCATCCAACTGATAGCCCCTTTGACCTATAATTCAAACAAAGGAAGCCTTCGATGAAAACACCCAACACTACAGGTAAGGCTAGATAACCTCTGAAGTCCGCCCATGGCACCCAGTTTCCTACTATATGTGCATCGCCATACACCCTCCTCAATGCATCTGTACCACCCAACTCCTTGTGATCATAGAACACAAGGGAACCTACCACCAAGATCCCCAAAACCCTATACACATCCTCTGGGGTCACCGTCAACTCACCAGTCGACAAATGAAATGTGTTATGCTCATAGTGCCATCTCTTTGCTAATGTGGTCAACAGTCCCCTGTTGACCCGAATAGGAGGCATCGCCAACAAAAGATCCCAACCCACAACTCACTATAAACTACACATCAATAGGAGTCAAATCCTGAATCCTATCCCAACCCATGGGGAAATGCTCTCTAATCTGGAGGTTTTTGAAAACCTCCTATTTTTCATCATCACAAGGACAATCAATCGAACTCATATCATCAATTCATCTCAAATAAATTTATCTACCTCACTCAAATTCATATCACAAGATCCATATCAATCAAATGACACATATCAAATTCATATCAAAAGACCCATATCAAGGAACTCATATTAGGCCATCAATGCACAAATATATCTATCTGCACATAAAATCAATCTACTCTATTATCATTTACTATTTATTTTCTATCGCAAGAATCAAATTTATCAACCCACACAATCATCATCCTATTTTTACTTCAATCCTGAATGCAAATATTTTCTCAATAAAATCAATCTACTATTTGTTTTCTATTGTTGAAAGAAAATTTATCACAATTCATATCAATCATCTACTCTTTGTTTTCTCTTTCAGGAAGCAAAGTTATTAATCTATCAAACATGATGACATGACAATTTTACTATCTATTGACTAAGGAAGCAATAAATTCATCCTCATTTTCATAATCAAGCATTCTATCTATCTTCCTAAAAGTGCTACTTTGTGGCCTAAAAGCGCTAAAACCCTAAATGTGCTACAGTTTCCCCCATATGCACTAAAACCCCATATGCACGTTTTTATGCCCTAAATGCTCTACATCATTTCTTAAAAGTGCTCTTTCCCCAAAAGTGCCACTTCACCTCTCAAATGTGCCACTTCTCCACTCAGATGCGCTAAAACCCTATAAGTGCTAATTTGCTACCTAAATGTGCTAAAGTACTAAATTCAAACCTAGCCACCTAGATGCGCTACTTCATTTTTCACATGTGCTAAACTGTGGGTAACATAAAAGTTCCATTTTATAACCTATATGTGCTGAAAGAAAACTCGAAAGTTCTATTCTATTCCCTGAAAGTGCTACAATGGAAATTTTAACCCTAAAACCATGCTAAACTCTTGCAAAAATTGACTAAAAATGAAAAATTTCAACACATAAAGGTTTGAATTGACTCACAGGTGGTCCATATGTGGTTGGTTGCTAATATCAGTGGGACCACTCGAATCTATGTTGGTGATAAGGGATCTCCATCACGCCAAGTCACTATCAGAGCTAAAGGTTCCTCACAAGTCAAAAAGTGCAAATGACTTTTCTTTTTGCATTTGTACCTTTTAAGAGTCAAACCAAGTGGGTTTTTGGTGGCATATTTTTTTTAACTGGGGCATTTTCTTTTCATCATTTATTGGGAGCTAAATCATTGCATCTCTTCTCATCCTCTGACTTTTATCATCAACATCTTCTCATCATCAGTGATTTACCTCTCGAGGGGGCATAATCAATATCAAAAACATATCAGAATCAGATCAAGGGCATATTAGTTAAATTTTTTAATTAGGGGCAAAAATCAAACACAACAAATTTTGAAAGCAAGAATATTTTCTTTGAAGCAATGCATTTCACACATCACTTCAAAGAGGGGAAAAATGTATATGCATAAAATTAGTCATGTCTGATTAATCCTGGAATTTAATTAAATTCTTTAAAGTCGTCTACATATGATTAAATTTAATTAATTTAATTATTTTGTTCATTCAATTTATTCTTCTTTCATGATTAAATAAATCAATTTTTATTTAATTATTTCACATGTCTACTTGATTAATTAAATAAATACACTTCATTTATTTTAATTAATTATCACTTTTTGAATTTAATTAAGTCTTTTTTATTTAATTAAATTTAAATATTTCTTTTCAAATCCATCTTCTAATTAATTAAATATTTTATTTAATTAATTCCATTTACATGTCATTTCATAAAAAAATTAATTAAATATCTTTATTTAATTATGAAATCCTCCATTATTCTTCAAATCTGGGTTAAATATTCTATTTTAAGAAAAATCCCCATGTCACCCATAAATGAATAATTGAATTTAATAATTCATTATTTATCTTCTTCAAAATCTTTCCAAAATCTTGCAAAAAGATGATTTTTACAATACATCTTTAACATCTCATCTTATCTCTTTATCAAAAAGAAAACAAAGCTTGCTTTCTATTTTCTTCTATTTTTCTCTCCAGTCTTATTCATCTTCAACTGATCGATCTGCCAGGAATTTTCACAGTCATTGATCACATCAGCCAATCACAATCTTTCGAAAACTCTATAAATAGAACTGTGAATCCAGGCAATGGTTACCACACACAACAGACGAATTAGAAATTACTTGCATTTTAGCATTATAGCATTTTAACATCTTAGCATTTATCATTATCATAATCTTTCATTTTTATCAATCATGTTTTAGCATAGTATTGCATGCATTCATATTAAATCTCGTTCTCTAGGAAGACTATTTGTTGAGCCTAGCCCAAGATCTAAGAGCCAGCTGGAATCAACAAAAGCACTAGAGGTAGAGGACGATAGGATGACATCGATAACAAAATACTGAGTTTGCATCTCTATTATTTTAATATTCTATTTTTGATATAATGTCTTATTGGTGTGTTTGATTTATTTGTTTTAATCTGTATTTATCACACTCTAAAATCAACCACACAACACTTAATTTCATTTAAAATAAGTAAAATTCTACATTTGCATTTCAGGATTGCATTAGAAAACTTAAAAAGCATAAAATTCATTTCAAAAATTTTGAAAAAATTTCAAAAAAGGGTATGTGTAGGATCATCATGAAAAAATGGGCCCTTAAGTGGCAAAAAATTCAGAAAAATCAAAGTTAGGCAACTTGACGTAAAATTTTGAATAAGTTATCTATATTATTTCAAAAATATAAGAATATAATCTGTAGCAAATTAAACCTAGTTTATAAACTACTAGGTTTTTTTTTTAAATAAATCTATTAAGTGAAAATTTGAAATTTCAATGTAGTAGTACTTAAATTTGAGGAAAAAATAAGAAGGTGTGTCCGGTCAATTACCCTAACCACAATAAAAAATATTAATATTTTATAATATTTTAGACATAAGTAGAGGACTCATGTCCGGATGTGATGCATATTTTTTTGTAATTTTTTTCCAAGTAAATAATTAATTATGAATTTTTTATTACAACTTTTAAAAAATATAAAAACTCGTATGTCTGACCACCTTAACTTGGTCAAAAATACATTAAATTCATTTTTTCATTTTTTAATCCTATAGTATGCAAAACATAGAATGTGATGCATGTTTTGGATTCCAAAAATGTGATACCGTTTGAAAGTTGTAGATTTTTTTCAATCATCCTATCAATCAGGACTTTAGTCATAATTGAAATAGAAAATCAATAATAATTATTTATTAAATTCAAAGTAAATATTAATTTATATTGGTGGAAAGCTGAGAATATCCTTTAAAAACCCTTTTCATTTCATCAATTTTGGGTAAAAAAAAGTTGTCAGGCACATACCCTACAAATACCAATCATATTGCCACTTTTTGGCCCATCATGATCCTACACATACCCAAAAATCAATACCTGGACTCATTTGCCACCTTGGGCGAATTGGTCCCTTTGCATATTTTTCACTATTTTCTATCATTTACAATTCAGTTTCTAAATTTTTTCTTGTTGTTTCTGCATTTCAGTTTTACTTTCTAGAATTTCTACTTCAAGCAATTTATTCTAGTTAGCTTACATTTCATTTGCAATCACCCTACATTTAGAGACTTTGCATGATTGTTTGGTGTCATATTGCTAATACCTTAGTGAGAAGAATTTTGTGGCTCATGTCATCCTATGAAAACAAACTCATTATGGATCTTGGGTTATCAAGAGCTTCCCCTCCTAGTATTGACACTATTACACTAGGCATGGATAATACCCTTAGCAACTCTTTGTCTTCAAGTAGCATGCAAGGTGAACAATAGAATTATAATATCCCGCAAGAGAAAATAATTCAAATCTATGAGGTCTTAGCAAACCCCCAACATCAAGTAAGCCTTGAAACCATTTCAACTACTACAATTCCTACAATAGAAAACATCCATCACATGCTTGAAAGTGAAGATGGCCTTGACATTGTGAAAAACATAGTTAAGATATGTGCAAAACATCTTCCTTCAACCTCTAGTGCTCCTACACCAAAAAACAATGTTGCAAACCAAGGGGGAACTCAAATTCCTCCTCTCTCAACGATAGCCTCAATACCTACCTCTACCACTCCTCAAGTCACAACAACAATGCAACAAGCTAGTAATGTGATTCTTTCCTTGGGTATTCCTACTAGCATCCCTAATTCCTATGTGGCATCACATGTTCTATCTTCTACCACATTACCACCCATAAGCATTCCATTCACTTGTCCTACTAATACATACACTCCATCACCACTTTCACTTCCATCTCATACCACTTCTAATGATTTTCTCATAACACAAATTTTCCAAACCATTTCTTCCATGCAACAACAAATCTCTACTATAAACCAAAATCAAAATGGCCCACCCATGTATTATGTAAGTAGTCCATTGTCCTTAGAGATATTGCAAACACTGATGCCACAAGGAGTAGAGGTACCTAGATTTGAGAAATATGGAGGGGAGGTAGATCCTTCTAACCATGTTAATGACTACACTATCTTATGTAGTGACTTTTTCCTTGATGATAAACTCTTGGAAAAACTCTTTCATAGGTCCTTAAAAGATACTACCTTGGAATGGTTTTCTTCTTTACCAAACAATTCAATTCGTTCATTCAATGAACTTGTTGATACATTTGTAAACCATTTACAAGTGCATAAAACTCCCAAGAAGACCTTGGATGATTTGATAAGATGCAAGAAAAATGAGGGTGAAGCGTATGTGTAGGATCATCATGGAAAAAACCGACCCTTAAGTGGCAAAAAATTCAGAAAAATCAGAGTTAGGAAACTTGACATAAAAATTTGAATAAGTTATCTATATTATTTCAAAAATAAGTAAGAATAGAATCTGTAGCAAATTGAATTTATTTTCTAAACTACTAGGTTTGTTTAAAGAAACAAAAAATCTATTTTGTGAAAATTTGAAATTTCAATGCAGTAGTACTTAAATTTGAGGGAAAAAATAAGTAGGTGTCTATCTAACCACCCTAACCACAATAAAATGATAATATTTTTATAACATTTTAGATATAAGTAGAGGACTCATGTCCCGATGTGGTGACTGACCTAATGTCTCAGGGACTCAAATATGAGTCTTGCCTATGTAGCAAATGTGCAGAGACAACGTAGTTCAGAAAAATGATAAAGACTGATTGATTGACATGATGGATTTGATAAGAGATGATTCTATGTTTGTGTTGTCTAGACATTGTGACTTTTTTGGGGTTTCTTCAGGATATTTTACGATATTTTTGGTCTTTTTTTAGGACTTTTTGTGATGTTTTGGTCTTTTTTCAGGACTTTTTCTGATGTTTTTGTCTTTTTTTAGGACTTTTTGTGATGTTTTTGTCTTTTTTTAGGATTTTTTCTGATGTTTTTGTCTTTTTTTAGGACTTTTTGTGATGTTTTTGGTTTTTTTTCAAGACTTTTTATGATGTTTTTGTCTTTTTTCAGGACTTTTTGCAATTGTCCGGACCATGCGTGATATCCACTCTAGTGACATGATAAAAATGTTTCCCCTAGTAAGGTCCAAGACTTAGCCAATTTTAAAGGACATGAAGAAAGGATATGCATGTGGTTCCAGATGGACAGTATAGAGGACTTGATGTCAACCGTTTATCAACCATGGGAGGAAGGGTATGATGTCATGGTGATTTGTGTGATAGTGACGGGAAATGTGTTCCATCCTAGGCCTAGGTAGATGAAGTAACAATAGATGGTCGAGCAATGATTGACTACGCATGGTGCCTGTTTGCCAAGTTTTCACCATGGTACTTATCCAAAGTGCATGTTTGTTAGGTTTTCACTATTGGACGAATTATTTTTCTTTACTATTTTTGTCATTTTTCTTATTTTTTTGGTGCCGCCAAGACACCTGTTTGCCATGTTTTCATCAAGGCAACAATTTTTTTACCATTTTTCAATTTTTTTGTATTTTAAGTTTTTCAGCTCGATCTTTTGATGCTATGCGTAGAACTTTTGGAGATGTAGACTATTGATAGGCTCTGTCAATTGTTCACCATTTGGAGTAGCTAGTTGATACGCTCCAGAACCAAAAGAAGATACGATGATGTACGAACCCAACTAGTTTGGTTCAAACTTTCCCAGCTTTTCTCTGTCAGCCTGGTTCTTAGGGACCTACATGAGGACTAAGTTGCCAATGTCAAACTTCTCGACCATGACTTTCTTATTGTAACTATGACAAAGACAGTTTTGATACGCTTGTAGATGGTTCAGGGAGTTTTTCCTTCTTTCCTTTAGCATCTCTAGCTCGTGCAGGCATGACTGTTTGTACTCCTCATCATTGGTCAGACCTTTTAGGGAGACTTGTAAAGAAGGAATTTCAACCTCAATGGGAAAGATGGCCTCAGCTCCAAAGACCGGGGTGAAAGGAGTGGCTCCTGTAGGCATACGAATGCTAGTGCGGTAAGCCCATAGAGCAGGGTTGAGTTGAATATGCCAATCACAGCCAGCGTCATTGACAGTCTTTTTTGGGATTTTAATGATGGTTTTATTTGATGCCTCAGCTTGACAGTTTCCTTGTGGGTAATACGGAGAGGAAAAATGATGTTGGATGTGAAATCGCTCACATAACTAATGAACATCTTGATTTTTAAACGGACGTCTGTTGTCAGTGATGATGGATTATGGAAGGCCATACTAGAAAATGATGTAGTTAAGAATGAATTTAGATATTTGTTTGCTAGTTATGTATGTCAGTGGGATGGCTTCGATCCACTTTGTAAAATACTCAATGGTGGTGATGATGAAGTTGTTCCCATTTGACGAGGTAGGATGAATCTTACCCATGAGGTTGAGTCCCCATTGAGCGAAGGGCCAAGGAGAAGTGATCAGCCGAAGTTCCTATGCTAGAGCGTGGATCAAATCACTGTGAATCTAGCATTGGCGACAAGTCCTGACATATTCTAGTGCATCTTTTTCAATGGTCGGCGAATAGTACCCAAGTCTCACTATCTTCTTGGCCAGAGTTGGACCACTTGAATGAGACCCGCATGTACCCTCATGTACTTCGCGCAAGGTTGTAAGTGCTTCGTTGGTGTTGAGACATCTAAGGAGGGTGTCGTCAAAGCTACAATAGTAAAGGGTATCACTAACGATGGCATATCTTGTAGCTTTTCAGATAAAGGACTTCCTTTGGTTATTGGACAGGTTAGGTGGAGGGGTTTGGGACTTAAGGTAGTCATAAATATTTTGGTACCAGGGGGAATCAGGACCAACAAGCTCGCAGACTATCTCTGATTCAGGGATGTCATAGGTGGGGACTAACAATTGTTCTATTAAGAATTCCAGCTAAGGCATATTGCTTGGAATGTCGAGGAGAGAGCCTATTGTGGCCATTGCATCTGCTACCTTGTTCTATGTTCTTGGAACTTGTTCAAAAGTCACCATATGAAAGTACATTTGGAAATTGTCAACCATTCATTTGTAGGGCATCAAATTCTCATCTTTTGTGTCATAATCATCATTAACTTGGCTGATGACTAACTGAGAATTCCCATAGACATGTAATGCTCTGATTTTCCATTTTATTGCCATTCTCAGTCCTGTAACCAGTGCCTCATATTCTGCCACATTATTTGTGCATGGGAAAGCTATGCGGAAAGATTTTGGAATGGAATCTCCTTGAGTGGTGATGAATAGGATCCCTGCCCTTGAGCCATGATTAGTGTGTGATCCGTCAAAGTAGAGTCTCCAAGGTGTTTTAGGTTTCGTATGGAATATCGACTCATCTGAAAAAATTTCCACTAACGGGTGATCGCTTTGTAAAGGTGTGTTTGCCAGCTGGTCTGCTATGACTTGTCCTTTTATTGCCTTTATTTCTACATATTGAATATCATATTCACTCATAATCATGACCCATTTTTCCAGACATCCTGTTAATGTTGCCTGACTTAACAAATATTTGAGGGGGTCAATCTTTGCTACTAATTGTGTTTGATGGCTTAACATATAATTTCTTAGCTTCTGTGTTGCAAAGACCATGGCTAGACAAGCCCATTCAATTGATGTGTAGTTCAGTTCATACCCAACCAATGTCTGATTGATGTAATATATGCTCTTTCTTTTTCTTCCTAGTCATTTTGCACTAGTAATGCCCCTAGTTCTGAAGTAGTGGTATAGATGTATAATATCAAAGGCTTTCCTTGAATGGGAGGCATAAGGACTGGTGGTGACAATAGGTAATATTTTATTTGCTGAAAGGATTCTTGGCATTTATCTGTCCAGACAAAGGGGATACCTTTGCGCAGAAGATATTGGAATGGTTGGCATTTATTGGCCAATTGGGCTATGAAGCGTCGAATAGATTGTACCCTACCTTGTAGGGTTCTGAGTTCACTAATTCCTCTGGGCAGAGGCATGTCTATGATGGCTTTTACTTTTGCTAGATTGACCTCAATGCCTCTTCGAGAAAATATGTATCCCAAGAGTTTACCTGATGTTACACCGAAGACACATTTCTTAGGATTCAGTCAGATTTTGTATTCTTCTAGTCTCTTGAAAATTGTGTCTAACACCTTCAGATGATCCTTTCTTGTTATTGATTTAGTGAAAAGGTCGTCTACATAATATTCCATTATTTTATGCATAATTTTGTGAAAGATTGTGGTCATAGCCCTCTGATATGTGGCGCCTGCATTTTTAAGTCCAAATGGCATGACATTCCAACAGTATGTACCCCAAGGGTAAGTGAATGTTGTTTTCTACTGGTCTTTAGGGGCAATATGAATCTGATTATAGCCAAAGAAATCGTCCATCAGGGATAGCATCTCATATCCTGCTATGAGGTCAACTATGATATCAATATTTGGTAAAGGAAAGTCATCTTTTGGGCATGCCTTATTTAGGTCTCTAAAATCTGTGCTGACACAGATCATCCCATTTGGTTTTGTTACTAGCACCAGGTTAGATATCCATTCAACATAATCAATAGACCATATGAAACTAGCGTCTAGAAGTTTCTTCAACTCAGCCTTGACCAATAGAGCGACCTGAGGATGCATTTTGCGTAACTTCTGTTTAATTGGTTTGGCATTAGGAAATAGTGGCAGATGGTGCAAAACCAATTTTGGGTCTAATCCTGGCATGTCAACATAGGACCATGTGAAGTTGACTTTATGTTCTGCAAAGAATTTATGAAATTCTAGTCTCTCTTCTTCAATCAAGGATGCAGCGAAGAGGACCATTTTGGGATCTTCTGCAGTTGATATGTTGTCTTCTATGGTGTCCTCTATGAGCATAGTTGATTTCTCTTATGTTACATGAAGAAAGTTCAGTCCTCCATCTTTGGGAACCTCAAAGACGTTTTCACCCATAGATACATCCTTTGTTTTTACTTTTTTGTCGTCAGAAGGTGCCTTTCGGTTTTCACCTAAAGACTTTTCATTCTTTATTTTATTTGTATATTTAATTTTGTGACTAGAGGACGGAGCAGTCTCGCGGAAGTAGGCCGCACAATCTAGATCAATGGTGAATCCTTCCTTGTGCTCACTACTAGGTATGCCCTCACATAATCCCATAAACTCTACAATTGCCTCATCATTCTGAAAGGTGTCTAGGACTGACGGGCCCTGTTGGTCCCAATCGACTAGTTGAGGATAAACTAGGGAAATGCCATCATCAGTGTTTGTGAATTGAGGGGTTGATGCAGAAAGAATATAGATGGATTTAGTGATATTGTAGATGAAATTATCATCATCCAATTCCACATCGGACTCTATCCAATATTCCCCTTCACTTGACTCATATTCGTTGTCAAAATAAGGGGTGAAGAACTCAGTGTCGTGATTGTCAGTGTCATTTGGTAATTCAGATGGGTTGGACTGATGGGATTCAGATGGTGGGTCTTGTATGTCATGGGGAATGGTAATGGGAAATTGACTATTTGGTGCCCGATCTATTTTAAATGTTTGCCAAAAAATTTGTTTAGAGGTGAGCTCCCCCGTTTCGACAAACAAATCATCGAGGCAACAGTCATTGAAGGATCTTTGAGAGCCAAATTCCCATTCTTGGGAGTCAATTTCGGTAAAGGTTTCCTTAGTGGTCTCGACACTTTCCAAAGCATGCGCGTGTTCACTCGAAAGCCCAATGGTACGTTGGTCGTCATTGTCGGGTAGTCCAAACCCTAACCCAAGATACTTTGGTATTTTGAAAGGTTCTATGGGCTCTCTTCATCCAGTTTTATTTCTACCTAGGCCACTAGTTCCATCGTAGCCCTTAGCCTTCATCATGTCATATCCCTTGCCATATTTCTTAATTGGTAATGGGGGTAGTTCGGCCATATCTTTATAGAGCCATCCTGTAATATCAGCAAGGTCCTCATTACTCATGTCCCCCCATTTTATGAAAACCATTTTTGGTGGAACTTTGAAAAAAAAATTGGGTTCCATTCTAAAGCATGGCTGACCATACACCTTCAGAGACTTGGGTATTGTTGTTATGCTATATGTTGTACGTAGTTTGAATTCTCCATAGTTGAGGTCCTAGATCTTGACATTGGGTTCATCCTTGGGAAGTGTGGAAGATGGTGGTGTAATAGAAGATGTGGAAAATGATGCGAGTGTGGATGGGTCAATGTATTTGGAAGAAGAGGAGCCAGGTGCTTCTCGGTTAATAGGCACTTGGTTTGTAGAAATACCCCTTAGGTTGGTACAATATTGAAAAGGGTTAGGGTCTCCATATATAGTGATTTTTGTGCCATCAAATGGAAATTTTAAGAATTGGTGATATGTGGATGGAAGGGATTTTAAGGCATGAATCCATGGGCAACCGAGCAAGATGTTGTAAGGTAATTCTAGATCCAACACCTGGCAGGTTGTATCCACAATGACTGGTCCCACTATGATAGGAAGACAAATAACACCTCGTGAAGAGCGTTCTTCATCATCATATGCTTTTATCACTATACTCTTTGTAGGGTCCACGCATGCATCAAAAAATCCTTGAGCCTTAACCAGTTTCAAGGAGCATATGTTCAATCCTGCTCCGCCATCTACTAAAACTCTTCTGACCTTGTGCTTATGGATGAAATTTTCAATGTGTAATACATCGTTATGGTTATTCTTAGGTGATGAGTAGTCTTGATTAGAAAAGGTGACGTGGTGAGGCGTAGTGAAGTATCCCACCATGGTCTCAAACTGATTAACATCAATATCCTTAGGGACTGATGACTCTTCCAAGGTTTTATCCAGTATAGCCTTATGTGTGGGAGAGATGCGAAGCAGCTCGAGTATAGAAATTTGTGCAAGAGTTTTTCCAAGCTGGTCGATAAGGTTAAATTGACTCTTGGGTTGTCATTGCTTTGTGGTCAAGGTGGGTTGTGATTGTTTAGGAGATGGACCAGGTATGGTGATTCTAGGTTGCCTAGCAAGAGGTGGGACAACTATGGTGATCTTGCCACTTTGAGTAGTAGCATTGCATTGGGGTGCTCTCTTAACTATGATGGTATTAACACATTCATTATCAGTTCAGATATTGTTTATAGTGGTTCCACCAGAATAGTCATATTTGGCATGGGAGAAATTGGATTGATTATTGTTTATCGTTGGACCTAATGTGGATGCATTATTAGAACCATGGTCTTGCAGTGGGTTCTTATGAATGGTATGATCTAAATTAGAGGAAAATTGTGGTCCACATACCTCAATGATACGATTCTCGATAAGGTCTTGTACCAGGTTTTTAAGTTGTTGACAAGTAGAAGTTTTATGTCCTTTTTCTCGATGATAATCACAAAATGTATTATCGTCCCACCATGTTGGTTTGAATTGTCCTGGGTCATATGGTTTTGGTTCTTGAAGTGTGATGACACCATTCTGAAGGAATTTATTGAGGACTTCTTCAATGGGCTCACCTAAGGGAGTGTATGTGTGACCCCTGGGGAATTGTCTCATCTGACGGTATTGTCCTTGATTATTTTGGCTGCTTTGGTTGTTTGGGGGGACATTGGTAGGGGGTTTCAATATCGTCGCTGATTTGTTTTGTAGTTGAACCCCCTTTAGAGCCAGTACAGGACCCATAGTGTTTGCAGCCTTGGTGTCCACAACACCGTTGTTGGTAACATGTTTATTTTTGACCCAGTACTTATTTTTGTCAGTGGGAGGATTTGCATTTGTGTTTTTAGGACCGTATCTTAGCTCTCCCTTTGCAATGAGGGCTTTCTCAATTTGGACACCTTTTTCAACTAGGTTCGTGAAGGTTGTGCAACAATGTACTTGTAATGCATATTTTAAGGGTCCTAGAAGTGTTTGAACAAACATTTCCACCTTTTCCTTTTCGGGTATGTCAATGTGGCACTGACCAACTAGACTTCTCCATTTTTGAAAGAATGCGATGAATGTTTCACCAGCATACTCTGGCATGAGATTGCATAAGCTAGTAATAGAGGTGTCCATGTCAATGTTGTACGCGTAATTTTTTATGAATTTTTGTTTAAGCTCATCCCATGTTTGGATATCCTTTTGGGTAGAGAACCATTCAAGGGCAGGACCTGCAAGACTTTTAGAAAAAAGCCTCATCAAGTATGTTTGTTCATAGGCGACGTCCATACAGTTGGTTACAAATTCACAGACATCTTTGATGGGGTTTGTCTTTCCTCTGTACTTGGTAAAATTAGGTGACACATATCCCGGAGGAAATGGTGGCGTGTACAAGTTCATGTCGAAGGGATATATGTTTAGATCATATAACACTTCTAGTTTTTTTCAAGACATTTGTATGTTTTATATGGTCTTCTCTAGACCCATCAGTTTTGCTTGTAAGGCATCTATTACAGGGTCATTTGTGGTCCCATACGTTGGATTGATTGGTATGCCATAGGTCCCCATTTGTCGTTAGTGGATGTTGGCATGTTGTTGAGGTATATGTTGTTGTGGCATGTGTGATGTGTTGTGATTTGTGTGTTGTTGGTATTGAAAGTTTGGATTGGGGGTATGTTGGTGAGTATGAATATGGGATGAGTATGTTGGGACGTGTCCCCCAGCCATTTGGGTCGATATTTGGGGAATATGGTGACCATGAACATTTTGATGTGTGAATGATGCCATAGGTTGTGTGTATTGACTACCTTGTCCAAATTGTTGGGTTTGTACAAGGGGAATGTTCGTATTTTGTCCTTGGGAGGTGATGGCATTTGACTGTGTTGACATGTTAACATGTTGTTGTCCTTGAATAAAGATACGTCGTTTGCCTCCACCCAAAGGGTTTTGTGAGATACCAATGAGAGGATATGATGAAGATGTACTCATGGTATTAGATGTAGTTGTCAATGGGAGATTTGTATGGCTTGATTATGCCCCCATGGCATTTACTGTAGTGCTAAAGAGAGGATTGGAATAACTTTCCCACACTGTCGAGGACCCAAAGGTGGTTCCGATTGATTGTGACGATGATGTGGATATTGTGGGCACTGTGACGGATTGTGATCCTCCAATGGATGTAGTGTTTATTGAATTAGAGTTATTTGGAATGTTGGAGGTAGCACTCATGGTCATTGTGACATTTTGTGAGGTAGCATCAAAAAAGGTATTGCTTGTGGTGCTTGGAGGTTGACCATTATTTGACATGTTATGCGCGTTGTTGACATTAGGGTCAGAAGATGTTGATCTCAAGTTATAAATGTTGAATCCTTGAGGTAATTTGGCTCCTTGACTTAAAAGAATGGCCAAATACATGTCTTTGTCATATAAGACCATTTGTTCTACAAAGTAGGCCGCCTCTGGATCTTGTGCTGCTACGTCTAGATTTTCCTCAAGTATTTGTCCATATTCATCCTTACATAAGAATGGTTCAAAAGGGACTGTTTGACAAGGATGGTATGGTCGTGAGAGGTTGATTATTCGTGTTGCTAAATGGGTCATCAAAATTCCAATTTGGGTCATACGTGTGATTGTTGACATTGGAAGTGGAGTCTTGTCCCAAGTTTTCCATTTGTTGTTTCTATCTTTGGAGTCTATTTTCCACCATAAAATGAGATTACTCAAATGAAAATGATGAGGATGACAACTAAACGCGAGGATGATGCTAGCCTATTTTTTATTTTATTTTTTGCTTTTGGATTTTCGATAAAGGAGGACAATGCAAGACTATGTTTTCTAAAGAAAATGCCAACTAGGATGACTAGGTGATTGTCTAAGGAAATCATTGATATAAGATGACGAGGTTTTCAAAGCCAAAATTTTGAATGAGGACTAAGATGATGATGCTGATGAAGGACCAAGGTGATTAATGCAAAGTCTAGGTTCAAAATGAGGACTAGGGGTGGATAATGATGACTAAGTTTGGACAATGTTTGGAGAAACGTTTGTCTAACCACTCTAAGCTTGATGTATGTCTCAAGTTAGGTAATCAAAGGGACTTGCTAAAGGTACTAAATGACGAGGTCAAAAGGACGAGTGAGCCTGCCTAACTAGACTGTTCAGTTGGAGGTTCTCAGAAAAATGACAATGACCGAAAAGAGGAATAATGACTATGTCCCAAGATATCCTAATTTTGAAAACAATGGTCTTTACGAAGTGAGGAGATTTGGCCTAATCCAAAGTTTAGCCAAGATGAATCCTAAGGGAAAAATGATGATTATGATTGTGTGTGTGAAAATTAAGTGCACAAACGAATTAGAACCAGTTCAAACACACCAATAGAACATTATAACAAAAACAGAAATATAAAAGGAATAGAGAAGTGCAAACTCAGTATCCTGTTTCCGTTGTCGTCCTATCGTCCTCTATCTTTAGTGTTTTTGTAGATTCCATCCTTGTGTTCTCAGATTAGTGGCTAGGCTCAACAAACTGTCTTCCTAAAGAACGAGATTTTGCTATGATATGAATGCATGATTAAGCTATGATAATGATTTTAGCTAAGAAACTTGAAATAAACATGATGCTGTGATAAATGAATACTAAATGAATTAAATGCATAAATTCTACTTGATTGCCTATTACCAATGTTTGGATTCACACAGGTATTTATAGGACTTTCTGAATGATTCTGATTGGCTGATATGATCAATGGTTGTGATAATTCCTGGCAGATCAAACGGCTGAAGAAAGATGAAACTGAAGGAGAAGATAGAAGAACCCTAGAAACAGATTTTTCTATATTATTATGAAAGAGGAAAAAGAAGAGAAGATAAGAAAAAAAGAAAGATTAAAAGCTGATAAATAAATGAATTTAAAAATTCAATTATTTATTTGTGGAGGACATTTAGCTTTTCTTAATTAAATAAAAATATTTAATTAAGCTTTTAAAAGCAGAAGAAAGTCTGTGATAAGAAAAGAGCTTTAATCATGTTTTATTGAAAAAAGCAGAATATCTCAATATGAGAAGATTGCACAATTAGGTTAAAATACCTAATTTTGGATTGGAAAGAAAACATAAGATATTTTTAATTAAATAAAATTTATTTAATTAAATCACTTTTATGAAATTAATTAAATGAAACATTTAATTAATTAGAAGAAGAATTAAAATAGAAGAAAGGGGAAATATTTAAACTTAATTAAATCAAAAGATTTAATTTAAATTCAAGCAGTGATAATTAATTTAAATAAATAGAATGTATTTATTTAATTAATTAAGAGGACATATGAAAATAATTAAATAAAATAAATTTATTTAATTATGGAAGAGAAATAAGATGAATGAACAATATAATTAAATTAATTAAATTTAATCATATGTAGAGGACTTTAGAAAATTAATTAAATAATAAATATTTAATTAATTGTCAGGATTATATACATGACCATTTTTATGCGTATACATTTTGCCCCTCTTTAAAGTGATGTGTGAAACGCATTGCTTCAAAGAAAAATAAAAAAAAATTGCCCCTGATATGTTTCTGATTTTCGATATTGATGATGCCCCCTCGGGAGATAAATCACGGAAGAAGAAATTGATAAGGATTGAGGAACAGTGATTTAGCTCCTGATAGATAATGTGGTTGATGCCCCAGTGAAAAAGAAGATGAAAAATGGGAAATGCCACTACTGCCCATCCTGAAAAGACCCTTATAAGGTAAAAGGGGTAAAATGAGGTGTCATTTTCACCCTGTTGCTACAGTGAATTTTGAGCTCTGAGAGTGACTTGGCGAAATGGTGATCCCCGTGCACAGACATAGGTTCGAGCGAGCGTGACGGTATCAGAGACCAGCAGCGTATGGACCACCGGTGAGTGATTCGAAACCTCTAAGTTGTCAAATTTCGCATTTTTGATCGATATTGAATTGATTTAAAGTCGGGCTGCAATTTTTTTGGAACGTTTTAGCGCATTTAGGTATAGTTTTAGCGCATTCGACAAATAGTGTAGCGCATCTAGGGTCTTCCGTAGCGCATCTAGCAACAAGTCACAAACTGATCGTTTAGCGCATCCGACAGATAAAGTTGCGCATATAGGTCGAAATAGGCTAGGTCAGAGATTTAGCACATCTAGGGCACAGAACTGCGCATTTAGGGTTTGGTCCAAAAATGTTAGAGTCGTGCATTTGATAGATAGAATAGCGCATCTGAGGTACAGAGTTGCGCATTCGGAGTTTTAGCGCATTTAGGAAACAGTGTTGCGCTTTTGAGAAAAACTTTGGCGCATATGGGTTTTTAGCGCATATGAGTAACAGAGTTGCGCATTTAGGAAATTTTCCCCAGAATAGCCGTTTGCTGAAAAAATAGTGATAAAAATTGCTTCTTTAGTCAATAGATAGATAAATTGTCGGATCATCATGTTGATAGGATAGAAATTTGAATAGAGAACTGATAACTTTGCTTTCCGCGATTGAAAAACAAAGAGTAGATGAGAAATTGATTGATTTGAATTTGATAACTTTGCTTCTCGCGATTGAAAAACAAAGAGTAAACGTTGTGATAAATTTGCTTTCTGCGATAGAAAACAAATAGTAAAATAGAGATTTAAATTTGCATCCATGATTGAAATACAAACAGAAAAGGATATGTGTTGATAAATTTGCTTTCCTGAAAAGAAAAACAAATAGTAAATGATGATAGAGTAGATTGATTAGTCATGCTGATAGATTGATGTAGCACTTGATATAGATTATTGATATGTTATGTTGGGTGTTGTGATGTTTTTGGACAAAATAGGAGGCTTTCAAAAGCCTCCAGATCAGAGAGCGGTTCCCCTTGTGCTGGGAGCGGATAGGAGAGTTGACACCGGCCGAGTTACAGGTGATTGCAGATTGTGGATTGGGGCCACTGTTGACCATGCCGCGAGGTATTCGGGCCAACAGGGGACTATTGACGGCCTTGGCCGAGAGATGGCATTCCGAGCATAACACCTTCCACCTGCCGACGGGTGAGATGAGTGTGACACCGGAGGACGTGTATCGGATTCTGGGGATTCCGGTGGTTGGAGCCCTTGTGGTTTATGACCACAAGGAGATCGGTGGGACAGAGGCATTACAGCGGGTATGTGGCGATCCCGGTATCTATGGGTACTGGATAGACTGGGATGACTTCAGCAGGTATCCAGCTCTAGTAGCGGTATTGGCAGCATTTGTTGGAGGTTTCCTTGGACCGGACCATCGGTCTAAGGGATTTCCGTGGGGTGGGGGAGGATGCTAGAGTGGATGATCACTCAGCCGCGGAGATTTGCCTGGGGGAGTTGCGTCTTGGCGGATATGTATCATGACCTTCATCGGATTGTATACAGAGGATCCACCAGCCTGGCGAGTGGAGTTACATTATTGCAGATCTGGGCGTGGGAGCACATTGCTGTCACGAGACCATTGTGTACTAGGGTGAGACCAGCAGGGAGGCCGTACGTATATGCGTATTCTGGTGCAGTTGTCCAGCAGAGGCTGGGCAAGGTAGAGTACTGGTGGCGAGTGCTAGATGATGTGGATGCAGTGATATGGAGGCCCTACACAGACTGCGAGGCATGGGCGACGGATCAGTTAGAGATGCCGTTTGTGTGCAGACCGCGATACCTGATAGGGCGGACGCCCTTTATTATTGAGAGGTTTCTAGCACTACGGGTTCTGAGACAGTTTGGTTTTACGCAGGGGATGCCCCAGGGCGTTGCTCATTATGGGCGGCGCAAGGGGGATGTAGGATGGGGGCCATGCATTCCCTACCAGGCAGCCTACACAGAGTACACAGCTTTACAGCCTGAGGTATGGGCGGACAGGCCAGACATATTGGATGCAGGGATGACAGATGACTACGCCCAGTACTTTCATACGCATCCTTTTCCATGATTCACAGTGCCAGATGAGGCACGGGCCATCAGAGCAGTCCCGCAGCTAGGAGCAAGGATACCGGGAGGTGTGGCAGGTGGAGAGCAGGCTATGGGTGGAGGGGAGCAGGCTATGGGTGGAGAGGAGGAGGAGGGAGAGGAGAGCGAGGAGAGTGGAGTTGGGGAGGAGGAGAGTAGCTCAGAGGACGGAGATGATGGAGATGACGGGGATGGGCAGAGATAGCAGATACTAGACAGTCTCGCCAGGGTACAGATTCCTCGGCGGTCCAGATCCGGTGCCAGGCCACAGATGGTGATTAGGGTGACATCCTCGTCCCAACAGGCACAGATAGATGTGTTGCAGGGTCAGGTGCAGACCTTTCAGGGGCAGCAGGCACAGCTTCAGAGTCAGTTGGTGCAGGCACAGAGCATGATAGTGCAGTTATAGGCACAGCTTGCACAGGCACAGGCTCAGGCACAGGTACAGGTTCAGATGCCTGCCCCAGATCCTCAGGTGGCACAGTTAGTAGCAGAGAGGGATGCCTTTAGACGGCGGGCACAGGAGGCTGAGGGTGTAGCACAGAGATTGATGGGTACCGTAGAGAGTACATCCCTACGAGAGGCCATTACAGAGGGATTCGAGGCAGCCAGAGAGGTAGAGTACTACAGAGTTCGTTACGAGGAGCTATGCCCTCCTGAGCGGTGAGAGCCATATCCCAGATCACACAGCCGGACGAGGACCCGATCCCGGACATCGACACACGACAGAGAGGTTACCGGGCCTCGACAGGATCCTGATGTAGGGACCAGTGGCAGACCACCTCCTTCTGGACCAGCTCCATCAGGGGCATCAACCAGTTAGCCATTTTTGGGGCTTGATTCATTATGTATACTGAGTGTTGATCATGTATGATGTATTTATGTTCTGAACTTTTATTAGTTTCATTGGACATTTGAACATTTATATTATTTTGATGAGTGATGATATGCAGTGGCGGTATTTCTGATGATGTTTATGTTCATACATTTATGATACGATATGGATATGACATTTATGCATGTATGTTATGAGATGGATTTGGATATGCTTTTATTACATGTGCGGACTAATCCATATGATGCAGGATGATCTAGTGATTATGATGTGTATGCAATGATTTTGTGATGATGTATGTATATATGTGAGATGTTAATTTCTTTTTGAATTTTCCATGTATGAAATGCATCGTGATATGGTAGAAAATGAATGTGGTATGAATGGTAATATGGTAAAATGATATGTAAAATGGTAACATGATAATAAAATGATAAATGTGAATGGTAATGCAACGGGAGATGATAAAATGAGAAATGAATGATGAAACGGTAAACGAATAATGGAATGATAAATGATAATGAACTGGTAAAAATGAATAATGAATGATAAATGATGATGAAAAATGAAATGATAATGATATGATAAATGAATAATGGAATGATGATGATATGAAATGGTAAAAATGAATGATAAATGGTAAAAAATGAAATGATAAGATGTCATGAAATGAATGAATTCAATGAATTAAATGTCCAAATGTCCTCCACGAAAAGGTCAAAACTTAATAACAACCGTTTGAATACCTTCATTCAGCCCTTCAAAATACGAATATGAATCCAATATGCAGATATATACAATGAGCTAATGAACATGCAACTATATGAAACTAACCAGTTTGTTGAGCCTGTTATAAGCCTTCTTGAATCATCATAGAACATTTAAAATGTTGAAAGTATGTACAAGCATCAGAGGGGAAATTAGCACCAATGATGACCAGAGTACAACTTTCATGGATTTTGATATAGCAAGCGAACACAAGCATCGAGGTATAATTGAACCGAGATGACCTGAGCATTTCTTGCATAAACAGACAAAGATTAACCACCGTTCTGATGCAAATGTGGAATTGTCATCGATGATATTTGCTTTGAGCGTCATGTCCTTTGACATATTTGCATCAAATTGGGCTGTTAACCTCAAGACAGCAGACAAAGAAAAATCATTCTCGTTCCTTGCTACTCTAGTGCAGTACATCATTGAGTATGCTCCTGAGTAATGATATCGAAAATCAAACAACTTTTAATCAAACATGTAATACTGTTAATGCATACATTATTCAGATATTTGGATCATCCAATAGACAAATGATATGATATCTTGCTGAAAAGTGTGTCATGATCGGATAACATTGACAAAGGAGTTTGTTGTTTGTTGGTATGCTCGTATTGCTATGTCATGGTCTAGCTGTTTTGGTATGCTCTGAAAGTTAAGTGCCCCCAGTTGAGTTTTTGCCTTGTTGATTGACACAACTAGTGGAAAGGAATATGTACAAACGATCAAGCCATGGTAAGACGTTTTAACTCTCTAGGCAAATGGCGGCAGGATGGTGCGATTAATGACCTCAAGATGCGGAAAAGGATGCGGAAAAAATGGAAGCTTTGAAAAGATAAGGTGCAAAACAGGAACTAATAGATGGAGAGACATATAGCCCGGCTTTCGCCGATTTCAATTATCCGCATTTACGTGATTTTGGATTTCTTTGATTTTGAATTCTCACAATAGATCTACCGCTTCTGCCGTGTTTTCACCCCATGACATTCTCTTTGATTTTTGTATTTTGAAATGTTTTGAATTTTTTTTGGATTTCTTCAGGACTTTTTTCTGCTGTTTTTGTATTTCTTCAGGACTTTTTCTGCTGTTTTTGTATTTCTTCAGGACTTTTTCTGCTATTTTTGTATTTCTTCAGGACTTTTTCTGCTATTTTTGTATTTCTTCAGGACATTTTCTACTGTTTTTGTATTTCTTCAGGACTTTTCTGACTTAAACATAATACTTCTTAAGATGTATACTGTTGATGGGTTCATCCAATAGGTCTCCTTATGGTGTTGATAACTTGTATGCTCCCAATCTGTAGACTGCAATAACCACATAAGGGCCTAACCAATTTGGTTCAAACTTTCCTTTCTTTTCTCTGTCTTGTTGATTACGCGGGTTCTCTTTCAGAACTAGATCACCCACCTAAAATGTACGTGGCTTGACTTTATGATTATAGCTGCAAGACATCATCTGTTGATATGCTTTTAAATGGTATGCTGCTCTCTGTCTCTTTTCATCTAAAAGTTCTAACTCTTGGAGTCGGGAAACTCTGTAGTCCTCATCTGTTATGAGACCTTTCAGTGATACTCTTAATGAAGGTATTTCTACATCTAAAGGCAGTATGGCTTCTGCTCCATAGACGAGGGAAAAAGGTGTTGCTCATGTTGGCGTTCGGACACTAGTTCTGTAAGCCCACAAGGCGGGATTGAGTTGAACATGCCAATCCTTCCCTGAGTCATTGACAGTCTTCTTCAAAATCTTTAGTATGGTTTTGTTTGAGGCCTCTGCTTGGCCATTCCCTTGAGGATAGTAAGGCGTGGAATATCTATGCTGAATATGGAATCTTTCACAAAGTTCATCAACATCCTGATTTTTGAATGGTCGGCCATTATCTGTAATAATGGCATTAGGAATACCATATCGACAAATAATGTAGTTGAGTATGAAGGATGAGATCTGTTTTCCAGTGACTTTAGAGAGAGGTACTGCCTCAATCCACTTAGTGAAATATTCTGTTGCTGTGATGATGAACTTATGCCCATTTGAAGAAGAAGGATGAATTTTTCCCACTAGATCTAACCCCCATTAAGAGAATGGCCAGGTGGGTGTAAACGAATGAAGTTCTTGTGCAAGAGCATGAATAAGATTCCCATGAATCTGACATTTTGAGCATGTTTTAGCAAAGGTAAATGATTCCCTTTCCATTGTAGGCCAGTAGTAACCCATTCTAATCAATTTTTTGGATAAGGTTAGTCCACTTGAATGAGTACCACAAATGCCCCCATGAACTTCTTGTAAAGCTTTGTCGGATTTGTCACGTTCAAGACATCGAAGTAAAGTACCATCAAGACCACGGCGATAAAGGGTATCAGCGATAAGGGTATATCGAGAGGATTGTCGGATAAAGTTACGTTTTTGGTTGCGGGACAAGTCAGGTGGTAATATATCATCTTTTAGGTATGCATAAATCTTGCCATACCAGGGTGAATCGGATCCTACTAGGTGGCAGATAATTTGGCTTTCAGGTGTGTCATAGGCAGGTGTAAATAATTGTTCCACCAGAAATTCATAGCGAGTCTGTTTGTCTGGGAGTTGTATCAATGAGGCGATCGTAGCCATAGCGTCGGCTGCTTTGTTGTCAATCCTCAGAATTTGTGTGAACTGAATGTCCACAAAATACTTCTTGAAGTCATCAATCATCTTCTTATATGGTAACAACTTGTCATCTTTAGTCTGATAGTCATCATTGATTTGATTAATGACTAGTTGTGAGTCACCATAAACTTGTAGCTTGGTAATCCTCCATTCCAATGTTGTTTTCAGTCCAGTGATCAGCGCTTCATATTCGGCTATGTTATTGGTGCATGGAAACATTAACCTATAGGACCTAGGAATGGTATGCCCTTGAGGGGTGACGAAGAGAATGCCTGCCCCCGAGCCATGTTGAGTAAAAGAACCATCAAAGTATAAGGACCATGGCTGCTTAAAGTCTACTGTGAAGACATCAGCATCTGGAAATTCAATGTGTAAAGGGTGTTCTGTTTGGAGAGGAGCATCTACTAGTTGATCCGTGATAACTTGTCCTTTGATTGCTTTGCGATCAACATAGTGGATGTCGAACTCGCTCAAAATCATGATCCATTTTGCTAACCTTCCTGTTAGTGATGCTTTACTTAGTAGATACTTGAGTGGATCAATTTTGGAAACAAGCTTAATTGTATGAGTTAGCATGTAATGTCCGAATTTCTGGGAAGCGAAGACGACTGCCAAACAAGCCTTCTCAATGAAAGTGTAACTAAGCTCATGACTTGTCAATGTTCTGCTAATGTAATAAATTGCCCGCTCTTTCCCTTCATGGTCTTCTTGTGCTAATAATGCTCCCAAAGATGTCTCGGTTGCAGCAATATACAGAATCAATGGTTTGTCTGGATTTGGTGGTACAAGAACCGGTGGATTCATCAGGTACTGCTTGATTTGTTGAAATGCCCTTTCACATTTATCATCCCATCTAAAAGGAACATTCTTATGTAGGAGATGTGTGAATGGTAGACTTTTGTCAGCCAATTGTGCAATGAATCTGCGGATAGACTGGAGTCTCCCTTGTAAGGATCTCAACTGACTAATGTTCTTTGGGGGAGGCATCTCCATGATTGCGTGAACTTTAGCAGGATCTACTTCAATTCCCTTTTCTGAAACAATATATCCTAACAGTTTTCCAGATGTGACCCCAAAAACACATTTCTTAGGGTTTAAGCAAACTTTGAATTTCTCCAATCTGGTAAATATTTTAGATAGTATCTCCAAGTGTCCTTCTCTGGTGTGTGATTTTTCCAATATGTCATCTACATAATCTTCCATGAATGTGTGCATCATGTCGTGAAAGATCATAGTCATAGCTCTTTGATAAGTAGCTCCAGCATTTTTCAAGCCGAAAGGCATGACATTCCAACAATATGTTCCCCACGGACAAGTGAAAGCTGTTTTCTCTTGGTCTTCTGGTGCAATCTTGATTTGGTTGTAACCCGAGAAACCATCCATTAATGAGTACATGGCATGGCTTGCTGTTAGATCAACTATAGTGTTGATACTTGGAAGCGGAAATTCATCCTTTGGGCAAGCTTTGTTAAGATCTCTGAAATCAGTGCATACTCTTACAGGTTTGTCTGGTTTTGCTACTGGTACAATATTGGAAATCCATTCGGCATAGTCAATTGATCTTATAAAACCTGCATCGAGGAGCTTCTTGAGTTCTTCTTTAACCAATAGTGCAATATGAGGATTCATCTTTCTGAGTTTTTGTTTTACTAGTTTGGCTCCTGATTTGATAGATAAATGATGCATAATGAGATTAGGATCAAGGCCGGGCATATCTGCATATGACCATGCAAAATTGACTTGATTTTCCTTGAGAAAATTCATGAACTCTGGGATTTCTTTAGCTGTCATTGATTCAGCTACCTGTAGGATCCTTGGATTATCTGTAGTTACGACGTTGATTTCCTTTGTAGGCTCAGTCAAGATGGATGATCACTCATGATAGTGCTCTGGGAGAGTGTCAAGAGTCCCATCAGATGGTGCCTCAAAAAGGTTTTCACCATCTGATACGCTCTTTATTTTGTCTTTTGCTTGATCTAGTACTGCCAGATTGTGGTTTTCACCACTAGACCATTTATCTTTATTTTCTTTTTTGCAGCTAGGAGACTTGACACTCTCTTGATTAAAGACTTCATACCGAAAATCGCTAGTGGAACAATTATTTACATCATCGGCGGAAAGGAAGTTTATGATAGCTTCGTCGTTTGGAAAAATAGGTATATCCATAGGTTCGGTAAGATCCCAGTCAATGAGATCAGGATGGATTAATGGTAGGACGTCGTCTGGTTGTGTAAAATTGGTGATGGTTAGGGTCAAGACAGAGTTATCGGTAGGATCCGAGGTATGAGATAGGTCAATGATGGGACTATTCTCCTGATAATCTTGTTCATTAAAATCTGACTCAGTATCACTAGACTCATAGTTGCTTTGTGGTTCATATTCTTGTGGTTGGGATCCTAAACCTTCTCCTTTGATTAAAGTGGGCGTATACTTATGTATGACATCTACCTCTTTGTCTCTCCAAAATTTGTTATCATGGATGGTATCCCATTCATATTCAGCAGAATCTGTGTCAGAGTTATTTTCAATGTAATTCAGGACTGATACCAAACATGTTTCCTTCTTATTGGAACCTTCTTGCAGTGTAAAAACATTACCTTGGGA